>JBAFTB010000017.1:27957232-27972574 GCA_037177355.1 Melanotaenia trifasciata
TGCGTGAAAAGAGGCGTACGCCAGTTTCAGGCCCCATTTTGTGCGTACGCAACGGTTATAAATCAGACCCCTGGTCTGTGGTGTGTTACGAGCTGATTTGTCCTGAAAATCCGCTCCGAAATGGGTTGTAGCTGACAATTGGGAATATTGAACATGTTCAATATTTCAGAGCCGATTTCTGAGAAACGCAGGCTCGTGCATTCTGACTGCGTGGATGGTGACGTGGTACGGAAAGTCTGTGTTCTCACCGTCTCCAGTCTGTATTTTTTTCATTTCTGTATTTGTCTGTTAACAATAGTCCCAAGACCCCCATCATCCCTCGTCCTATATATCCCCTTCCATGCTGTGTGTTGTGTTTTCCGATTGTTACTATGATTCTTCTTCATTTTTTGCCAATTGTTGTTTCTTCTTCTGCATTTCGACGTTTGTCTGATTCGGAGGACTAGATTGTAGATGAGTTGCGGGACACCATTGTCATGTGTGTGTTGTTCTGTGATTACATTTCTGGAGCACACCACACACAGTACGTTCAAAACTGATTTTTTTCTATCTTCACATGTGAGGTCTCGACCAGATAAAAATCTCATAAGGTTAAAAAAATCGTTATGTGTGTACTAGGCTTAAGGGTGTAGTGAGGGATGGAATTGTTAGAAAATATTTTTGACTGGTTCTTATTTTATTTGTGCTTGATATTGAAATTCGTTTGGGGGTTTATTTAATGGGGTCATGATGATGTCATGTTTTATTCTTGCTTTACTATGCTGAAAGGCTTAATAAATAGCCAATGCCTATTTTAACCACTTTACCACTGTAACGGTTGAACAAGTCAAGTGCAACATATAAGTATAAGCATATGCACTAATTAAAAACATTCTATTACTTGATCAAATTTGAGGTTTTACCACATTTTCTTCCTGAAAACTGCCTTGAAGTCCTGCCCCCTGCTGGGATTAGGATAATCCTGTTTTCTTGGATCAAAATTATCCAAATCCTACTCAAAAGTTTTGAACAACACAAACTGAAGGCTTTATCCAGATCACAACTAGAATTGGATTGCATAATCCAATCCAATTTCAGAACCCTTCTTTCCCTTTTGATCTACCCATTTTCAAGATTTGATCCAATCCGATCAGTTTACCATTAAACAACTGGCCCGTAGTTGTTTGAGTGTGTGGCTGCACACACTGACTGGGTTCGCTCCTTTACCGTCAGCCGAGCGGTGGAGGAGGAAAGCATTTGCCAGTGGAAAGAGGCTTTACCAAAACAAAAGAGGCATGGAACCTTTAGGTGATAATAAAAATAATAAAACGTTAATAATGAAACCATAATGTTGTACACATTTCTTTCAGGTTGTAGTCTGCAAAGTGCAACAGTGCCCACTGGAGGTCTCTTAAGATAAAAAGACAATCAGTTGGATTGTAACAGAACTTCGCTGCTTTGATCAGCTGAAAAAACAATAAAATCAGCAGAAGTTGTTTGAGGAATCATATTAATGTGAAGTTATCCTCTAAACAAATAAAGAGCCACACATCAACATTATTTATCAGGTTGGAACAATTTCTAAGTTTCTCAGAAAAACAACTCTAATTTGTTTGCTCCACCCATGTGTTTTAAAAGGGGTATTCTCACCAAACAAGCTGTCAGATCTGAGCGGGTCATATGGCTGATGCCCCTACTGATCGCCCCGTTATTAAATAGAATGAAAACTCTGTGATAAATGGTGTGGACCGACTTCTCTTGCACCTGGTCACGACACAACACAGCAACTATTCTATTCAAACATTGAGTGTATTCTCCAGTTTTAGTCATATCACTCGCCCAAAACAAAAATGAATATTGTCTTACAATAGTAAGGTGCTGACAGTTCAGTAACAGCATTGTAACATGGAAAGAGTAATTAGATTACTGAAAAAAGTAACGCTGTTCATTTGACTCCAATCACTGGTAAAGAGTCATTTCAAAGTCTGGATTCAGGCATATTTTAAAGGCTGTGTACAACACTTTGGATACAAATTTAGTAGGTTTTATGTCCATGTGCAACAGAAGATCTCCTCTGAAGAACTGACAGTAAATGCTGTTTACTTGCTGACTGCACGGTGTTTTCTCAGACACACGGGAGGACGGTTTCATTTTTCATGTTTGGGCCTCTTTCAGGCTTGTTGTCATAGATTTGGTTTTGTTATTGCCACAAATGCTGGATGATGGTGTTTCAGATGGTTGCTATCTCCAAATTAACCACTAGATGTCAGTATCTATTTTATTTAAAAATCTATTTTTTAAAATACGTATTTCAAAGCTAGATTTCAATCACTGCAGGTGCTGCACTGATCCACCTGTTGATCTCCTGCTCCCTCCTTCCCTCACTTGTGACAAAACCTCAGATACTTGAAGCCCTTCACTTGGGACAGGATCTCATTCCTGACCAGGAGAAGACACCCCACCCTTTTCCAGTTGAGGTACGTGGTCTCGGATTTGGAGGTGCTGATCTTCATCCCAGCCACCTCACACTCGGTCGTAAATCATTCCAGTGAGAGCTGGTAATCATGGCCTAATGAAGTCTACAGAACTACATCATCTGCAAAAAGACCCAAACCTGAGTCCACCAAACCAGATGCTCTCAGTCCCTCAGCTAATGCTAGAAATTCTTTCCATAAACGTTATTAACAGAATCGTTGACAAAGGGCAACCTTGAAGGAGCCCAGCCCTCACTGGAAACGGTTGTGGACCAAGCTCTAGCACCGGCTGTGCAGGGTCTGGTCAAGGGGTTCCAGTACTTTATATTCCTAGAGCACTCCCTACAGGACTCCCACCACAGTAGAACACCTTTTCCAATTGTTCCACAAGTTTTCATGTCTAACAGATTAACACATTCTTTTATATATATGTGTCCTAAACCTTTCTTTTTTTAAAAAAAAAAAAGACCTGATGTTTGTACATAATCAGTGTGAAGTTCAGCTCGGCTAAATGGTAAAATCTCAGAGTGTACAGCTTGATGAATATTCCGTTGGTTGATTCCTGAAAATCTGATCGGTTGAAGATTCTTCCATCATTTCTTAGTGAAACCATTGTTTTTAGGACTGTCAGTTCTCTTTCCACTGTACTCAGAAGTTGTTCTAAACTTTTATTAGAGCAGTATAAATCAGTGTCATCTGTGAATGAAGTAAACTTTAACATCTTAGCCCCGTTATTGTCATGTATGTACAATCTAAATAGTTTAGAGCTCAGCCTGAAACCTTGATATACCCCACAAGTAACCTTTCAATAAATTCAATACAATATTATCTATTAGAATAGATAACAATAGATAATAGAAACATAATGATAACTATGATCAGAATAACTATTTATCTTGATTATAGACTTTGGTCAAAACTGGAATCAACTATTGATATTGTAAACCACATCATCAAATTGCTGCATCGTTATAAACCATACATCTCAAAATCATCTGGAGAAAGATCCAGACTCAGCAGGTCCGTGATAAAGCTGACCTGATAGAGCCCTGATCTCAGGACAAACTGAGTCTGGTCTTCTTCCTGAACTTCACCTCTCCAAGGCTTCTCCAGAAATATATCTGCAGCTTGATCCTGAAATGTGTTGTAGGCTGTTACAGCAGACAAGTTGTTAGGATTCATTTGAGGAGGCAGCTCGAGTTTTAAAAGCTGCATTATCCACATTGAGCCTGTCAGTGCTGTTTTCCTCCGACTGTGTGCAAACCGCCTCATCATGCTAAGCTAACGGCCCAGAGAAAAAGAGGATGCAATGCAAAGGGAAGAAAAGAATAAAAGAGGGCACAATGTGTATGAAGTATTAGAAGAGAAAAGACAACTGGATTACCTTAATGTCAGAAATAGTCCTGAGCCCAGTTAACTCCCCAAATGATGGCTTTGATAGGAAACGTAACGACCATGCTTCTCTCCTGGAGTGGAAGGAAATGCTGATTGTATACTGACTGGATGACTGATTTTAAAAGTGGCAGATGATGAAGTGGCAAAACATTAACAAGTCTCTCACTTTGCAATTTAAAGGGTTATTTCATCAGGGAATTGTCTCTGAGAAGCAATAACACATAAAGTGGTCTCTGGATGTATTTAAATTTGTCCCAGTCCCTCAATCTGTGAGCTGGCATGAGAAACTGAACATTAAGATGTCCCAGGAGACAGAAGGAAACGGGCCGGGAAGGGTAAGAGCTACACCAGCCTCTACTGGTAAGAAAAAAATATTCTCACATTCTGCGAGTTCAGTGTGTTTTAACAGCATTACTTGTAGAGATGATTAAAGTCATAAAAGAAAGACGAAATAAAACACGAGGTGACAGGAGAAGCAAATTAAAGTGTTCTGGAATGGGAACGTTCCCAAGAAATGTGAGAGAAGATAACCGTTGAAGGAGCAGATTCTGCTTGAGTTATAAAGTCATAAAGGATTATAGAGAATTACAAACTGTGCAGAAAATGACAGAATTAAATCCTTTTAGGTTGTGGTTCAGAAGGAAGCCGATGAAGATGAGACACTAAGTAAACGTCAGATTATCAGAGTTCAACACACGTTGGATGAGTCGGTGTGTACAAAGTGTGAACCAAAAACCTTCTTTTAAAGACTAAATGACCCCCATCCAAAGCTCTCTGACAGATGAGAACACACCTAAACTTTAATATTCTGATTTCAAGAAGGTGCCAAACTGTCTTGATTAAATAAATTGTACCTCAGTAAATCATATATTATTATTCAACAACTAGACAACAGCAACTCAGAGAGTCCTGAGCCATAGAGTCACTCACCTGAGAAAAACCCCAAAAGACCTAACAGCCCACCCAGGACCCGGTATATTTTGAACCTTCTGAATCAAAGCCAGAATATCAACATGATCTGGATCAAACAATGTCAGATTATAATATCAGCCATGATGTTATCTTGTAATTATATATATATATATATATATATATAATTCTGGGGATTACCTGATGCGTTAGCAGCTCTAGTAGCAAAATTACCCGTGTCTCCCAATAGTAAAGAATCCATAAAAAATTCCTGGATCTGGGTCTCCCCCAAAACATAATCACTTATTCCTTATTCCATTTCTGACCTTTCCTGAACATGTAACCCCACTCCGTCCATAACTTTTTGAGTTATGTTGCTAACAGACAGAAAACACACAGACAGACAAACAGTGATGAAAAGAAACAGCAAATAATAATAATTGAAAACCCGACTAACAGGAAACAATCTCAGATCTCCTGGATGACATTTGTGTGACCTTCATGACACATTTGTGACTACCTGAATATATTGAATGAGCAGATTATTCCGTCTTCCCTAATGGCACATTATTTAAATTATTTCAACATCACAATGCCAGGATTTATGGGGCTTAGATTATGAAAGAGTGGGTCAGAGAGCACGAGACATCATTTTCACACGTGGACTGGCCACCACAAAGTCCACTCCAGACCATGGATGTGCAGGAGGTCCAACTCTGCCATCATCACTACAATATCCTGGAGTGATGATGGCAACTCTGGACAGAAATAAATTTATTGACGTTGCCGAAGCTTATCGATTATGCCACCTAGAATGTTGCTAGAATCAGAGATAAAAGAGCTCCAACCAGATATTAAAATGTATGACTTATGTTTCTAGGGATGGACAGTGTATGTGGCTCAGTCAAACTGCCCTGTTGTCTAGACAATATTGATGTAAAGCTAGTCAGTCAGTCAGTCAGTCAGTCTGTCAGTCATTTGGAAACTTAAAGGTCTTAAGGTCTTCAGGCTCCTCACTTTATACTACTACTATATTAAAACATCATTCAGCCAGTTTTACTGTATTATTCCACCTGTTTCCTCAACATGATCTCATTAGAACAAACTCATCAAGGTGACTAAGATGACTGCAAAAATGTAAGGTAATCCTATACCCAACTTCATTGAACTAGCTGTTGCATGCAGTGGAACTTCAACAGGACAGGACGCTACACAGCCACCCCATGAATGCCTAGCCCCACTGTCCTCAGGACGGGGCACAAGGCTCTGAGGTGCAGGAGGGCCATTTTGCTTTCAAAACAAAAGACCCCACTGAGTGGTACTTATGTGTAAGGGTGGAGTGAGATGAATAATGTCAAGATTGTTGTGTTGAGTATATAGCTGTTGTTGTTGTTTGTTTAATAGATGTGATGCTGACAATGAAGTTTAAATTCAAACAAATCTAATAAGAGTCATTTTTATCACAGAAATCCTTAAATAAAATAATCCTGTGTTTGCTATGGACAAAAAACCCAGCCAGTCCACAAATACATTACATACATTTATAAACTTAATGTTTATATATTCTGACTGCTCTAACTGACATAGTGTAAACAAGGGCAGGTAGTAACAGATACAGGAAATAAAAGATAGCGATCTGTAAGTCTACAGCAAACAAGTTTCAAAACAGCAAAACCCAGTCCTCAGTGGCCAAACTGAGCTGTTCGCACTCAGTTCTCTACCATAATGGCAAATTGTGCCTCAAAATGACAGAGCTCTCCAGAATGAAGGTGATTAGGTGCTTACATAGCAATTATTTATCATGACTGACCAATCACAGAGCAGATGGATCTTCCATTTACATAAAGGCCCAACAGGCCGACAGGCCCAGGGCTATTACACCCCCTCCATCAAAACACAGAGCCCAAGGTTTACAACATCACACAAACCAAACAAGGGAACAACCATACATAGTTTACACCAGGTACAGGAGAGGGCATTGCAAACAGATTGGCCGCACCCCTTGTTATGTCGAATTTCAAGGTTGAATTCATGTATAATAAGAGCCCACTGCATTAGTTGTTGATCATAGTTGTACATTCAAGCCAGAAACGTTAGCGGGTTGTGGTCAGTGAACACCTGATTGGTTGCAAGGCAGGATCCAACAAGTGATGTAGTGCCAAGAGCAAAGACAGCGTTTATTTCTCAATTATAGAATAATGTAGCTACTGCTGATTGAAGTTGCAGGAAAAGTAGGAAACGGGGTGATCAGTCCCGTCACGGCCACTTTGTAGTAGTACGGCACCTACTCCTACAGCACTTCCGTCTACATCAAGTTTAAAGGTCTTGGTCAGATCAGGTGCAGCAAGAACTGGAGCATGCACCAGCAGAGAATTTACGCTCAAATGCATGTTGGCATGCTGGAGTCCACACGAATTTTGCTTTCGGGCAAAGATGTCAGAGGATGTACCACAGTGGCAAAGTTATGGCAAAAGTTGCGGTAATATACTGTCATCCCAAGAAAACTTTCCAGGTTTTTGGAACAGGCATTTGATTTGGTATAAATGGTAAATGGTCTGTACTTATATAGTGCTTTTATCCAAAGCACTTTACATGTACATCACATTCACCCATTCACACACTGATGGCGAAAGCTGTCATGCAAGACGCTCAACCACAACCCATCAGGAGCAAATAGGGGTTTGGTTTCTTGTTCAGGAACACCTTGACATGAGCTCTCCGGGATCAAACCGGCAACCCTTGGGCTACAGGACGGCCATTCTACCCACTGAGCCATGCTGCCCCATATGGTATGAGGAAGAGGACCAGCACAATCTATGATGAGATGCTCAAATGGTTCACCTACAACAGGGATCGGATGGAGTGGGATGCAAGGAATGGATGGATTCCTGAAATCATAAAGGGCTGGAAACAGGGATCAAGGGTGCAGTCAAGTGAGCTTACTGTACCTGATTCTGGTTTTACTAAACCCACCCGTTTTGGTTTGGATGGAGAGGTCTGCATTTTATGCTTCAAAGTTAGAAAGTTAGAGAGCAGGGGCCTCATTTATCAAGCTGGCGCAGGAACAAAAGCCGGCGTATGCCAATCATAGTCAACTTTTGGGATTTATAAAAACCAAACTTGGTGGGAAAATATCTCTAGCTTCACGGAAACTCTGACCCCCCCCGCCCCCCAGGATTTTCAAGATAAAGGGAGATGATATTAATAACAATCTCAACCACTAAAATATGTTCTGTCATTGTGAAAAAAACTTACATGTTATAAAATACATTCAGCTACATAAGGTGGACAGTCTGCTGCCAACATTCACCGGTCAGTAAAAGAAAATGTGAGAAGTTAGCTTGGTCATTCATTCTAAGTAGAGATGGGATTAACAACCTCGGCATTGGAAGTTAGCAAAACAGCTACTGGTACAGACACTATGACAGTGTTTCCATCAACTCCAAAAAGCATGCAGGAAATGGTTCAAGTTAGTGACATCCTTAAGGAGTTGCAGTCAGATGTTTCATCAGTTAAGTCATCTCAGCAAAAGATGAAGACGGACGTTGTTGCTATCTATGAGAGGCTTGACCAGGCTGCGCAAAACAAAACAAAAACCACAAGAGCCATGCAAGACAGTGCTAATAGAGACATGCATCTCAACCTGAGCCTGGTTAGCCTAAAGTAGAAACTGGAGAGCGATGCACTACAGGAATATATGTTTTCAAGGCCATTTCCAATGTACTGGGGATACATCTGGCCTAAAACGAGCTCCAGTGAGTGCATTGCTCACTAGCACCAATGCCTAACGAGGGCCACCCACAGAGACCCATCATCATACGCTTTCACAGCCATCTGAAGTGGGAACGAGCGTTGAACACAACAAGGGAGAGAAAGCTGGAGAAGAGCGAGATTACGTGGCAAGACAACAACATTTCATTCTTCCCTGATTTGACCAAGGAAGTGGTGGAGAAAATAGTTTCTTGGAATATCAATGGAATGAAAGACCCAGTACAGAGGAGGAAATGTTTAAGCTATCTAAAATCTCAATAGACTGATGTGGCACAAACATTTATCCAAATCAAATCAAATCAACCACAGTGCTTTACATGATTAAAAACATTTATGCATATAAAACAAAACAAAGTAGGAATACATAACAATAGAAACACTCACCAAAATATTTCACACAGCTGCACGCACGCACACGCACGCACACACACACACACACACACACACACACACACACACCAAGTAGCCTTCCCTCCCCATTCTATAAAAACATGATTCTCTTATTTCTGTCTTGAACTGAATGTTATTAAAAATACTAAAAGTGAAAAGCATCTCGCCTGATGCTGCTGTGAGGAAACAATATCAGTGTCACGGGGATCCATCCATACCAGGGGCCTGTCTACCCATGTCAAACAGCGGCAACCACCCCCATCATCCAAGAGACCCACCTGGTCGACACAGAGGCAGCTAATCTTAAAAGATTGGGTTGGCCAGATTTTCTATAGCGCATTCAACAATAAGAAGCTTAGGTAGCAATTCCGGTGCATAAGAAATTGAGCTTTGTATCATTAAAACAGGATGAAGATGAGGAAGGAAGGCTTAAATGTGCAGAGGCCATAGTTAACGGAATTAAGTTAAATCTAAGCAACATATACGCTCCCAACTTCAGCTAGTTTCAAACGCTCCTGCTCGTTTGCTTTACCAGTGAGGTCAGACTGAACAGGACACTGGTAACATCTGCGCTGATGGTTTTAGTGAAGTGCTGGCTGTAACCTGTGTATATTTTGACAGTGTAAATATCGTTGGTGATTTAACATCCATGTAGACAACCCTCAGGACAATGGGAGTAAAGTCCTAAATAACAGTCTGGACACCTTTGGGCTGACTCAGCATATAACAGAGCCCACATACATAAAAGGACACACTGATTTTGAAGGGGTTTGGATTTTTCCAAGGTTTCTGTGTGTGATGTGGGCCTGTCTGATCATTTCTGTGTTTTCTTTGAGAGTATGATTCCTGTTCACATTAATGTCTCAATGGAGGTGATCACAAAACGGTGTATAACTGAAAACACAAGTGGGATGATTAACCAGGTCTTCTCTTCAACACCTGCCCTATCAGGACCTGTTTGTCAGAGGATAAACTATAAAGTTCTGCTTTTGGTCTATAAAGCTCTGAATGATTTAGGACCAAAGTACATCAGTGACCTCTTGACCCAGTATGAATCTACCAGAACCCTCAGGTCATCTGGATCCTGTTCCCAGAGTCAGAATTAGACATGGATAAGCTGCATTCAGCTTCTATACATGTCTGGAACAAACTCCCAGAAAGCCTCAGATCAGCGGAAACAGTTTATTTAAATCCAAATGAAAGACCCATCTGTTCTCTACTGCATTTTTTTTTTTTTTTATGCTTCTTGTATTCTGTAAATCCCTTTGAATCACCCCGTTGTTGAATTGTCCTACACAAATAAACTTGCCTTGCCTTGATGGGAATTGTCAATGCAACTAAATGGTTGTTGCCCCTAAGTTTAAATACATCTCACTGATGGTGCCTGTGACAATTCCTAGAGGAATTTTCAAGCAGTATAATCAGATGGTTAAGGACTATTTGTGGAATGGAAAGAAACCTAGAATTACCATGCAAAAGCTTCACGAACCAAGGAGGGAATGAGGCCTAGTCTTACCCAATGTGGAACTTTATAATGTAGCATTTGAAATGGCAAAATTAGCCTGACACTGGGCTGGCTATAGCTCATGCCTTGAATGGACAGAAATAGAAAAGGAAATCATTCCCCATTTAAACCCACAAAATGCTGCAGCTAAGCTGACTGTATGGGAAAATAATCCAATCTTGCAGCAAAGTGATACGGGCTAAGTTACACAAGATGCTTAGGATGTTCCAGTATAGACAAGAGTATGCCTCTCTCTGGAACAATCCATCTGTAAAGATAGATAGAAATGATGAAATCGTGGTTGCAGGGGAACCTGAATAAGATTGGAGACCTTTCTGTCATTTCAACAAACAGAGAGGGGGTTTTTGGTGTTACATTCAGTTAAGAAGTTGTACGGCAGCAACAGATTTCAAACCAGGACCTGGATTCCCAGACCTGCTCACTCACCCTGGTTAGGAGGGGAACATGTTATTTAAAAGGTTTCACTCACTATGTTTTGATAGCACAAAACTGTGACTTGCATAAAAACTTCAGCCTGTGGTAGGATGTTTGGCTCTACTTTTCCTTTCTTTGGTTCTCGACTTTTGTTATCAGCAGCATCGCTGTTATGATTTAACCATGAATTGTTTCATGTTTTTACTGGGACCAGTGATTGACAGGTGATGTTACTGGGTATGAGCCAGAATGTGTCAAATGTCCTGGGTTTGTTGTAATGAATTAAAATTAAAGGTCCAATTTGTAAGAATTACTGCACATATTAAACAACGGCAGTATTGCAGTTTTAAAGCTTCACACACAGCGTTGTTTCTTGTTTTTTATTTTGTTTAGTTTTTTTGTTATTGACTTAGTTACACTGCACCTATATTACAGAATATAAATTTTAGTTTATAAGCTTATATTTATATTTCAATGATTTTTCAATTTTACACAGATGCTATTTTAGTTTTATTTCTTTTATTTTCTCAGGTACACCCATTTGAGAAACTGTGATTTAATATAATAACGGCATGAGGATGAATTGAGGAAGGAGAAGGCAGCAGAAAATCTTTGTTAGATATCAGCATCGGTATATCTGTTCTTCATCAGGAGGCCGTCAGACCGAGACCTTTGACTTTATCCTTCATCAGGAAACTCTGGCCTTGTATTGATTCAAATGCTGTAAAAACAGCAAACATCAACATTTCTCTGGAAACTCACCACCGACTGCTTTACAGATCTGAGCTCCTCAGATAATCAAATCTGAAATATCAGGCCGTATGTTGGAGCAGCACAGGTTGGGACTCTTAAATCAAACCAGTGACAAGAAAACAGCAAATCACATAACAATTCATTCTCAACGACTTCTTTGTTTCGCTTACTGTTTACAATATTCATGCATAAGATAAGATGTGAAATGGAGCCTCCTTGCCAGGCAGAATGGCACTTTGACTCATTGCTTTCTGACCTTTTGTGGCATTTGGAAAGGGCAGCTCTGCAGACTGTTGGTGCAAACGCATATGCAAATTGATAATGATAGGTTAAGGAGGCGGCGGCTAGCTGTATCAGTAATTCAAACAAATTGTTCATTGCTATGATAATGCTCTGCAGTGAGAGCTCTCCTCATACTTATTCTAGGCAATCTAAAACTTCTGCATAATAACATTTCATGTGTCTCAATTCTGGTCCTCAAGTACCACTGTCCTGCACGTTTTAAATGTTTCCTGTTCCAACACACCGGATTCAGATTAATGATCCTCCATCAAGTTCTTTGCAGCCTCTTAATGAGCTGTTCATTACAGCCAGGGCATGAAAAGTTTCAGTATGGTCTGTATTGGAAGATTAAAAATATTCAGTGTTCTTACAGAGAACAAAAGGATATTTTAACACCATACACCTCTGACATCTTCGTCATTACACATTTGTTTCAATTTGAGATGCTATATTTCTGAGTTACTCACTGAAAATATGCTCATTTATTCTGGAATCGCCTTTGACCTGCTCTAACTTTTTTATAGCGCAAGCAGACGTGAAAGATGTCAGAGTGAGCAGATAAATATTAATGACCACTGCTGTATCAACATGCTCTCTACCATGTAATCACTGTGGATTTATTGGTCATTACATCATGTAATTGAAGGCTGGTCTGGTTTACAGCCCATTTCACCAACAGCAGCAGGTCATATGAGACGCTACATCGGCTGGAAATTTTAAGAATCTGGATCTGAAGAAATTCCTTAGGGTGCAAGAAAAAGGAAAAAAAAAAAAATGCAGGAGCTGTTTTGATGCAATGAAAACAAAAACATACTTTAATTACTGTAAGATTTATGTAAAAGTCTGTTAGCTGTGATGCTCTGCAGACAATACATGTTCACTGAAATAACCAGAAAGAAACCATTCCACATTCTAAGAGGAAAAGTGAGTTAGTGATAGAAAACATAAATAAACATTAGTGGTACTTTTCCCAGTGAAGTACAAAAGCACTTCTTCATATTTGAGCTTAGCCTGCTGAAACAGAAGCAGTTTGTTTCTCTACAGCAGGTTGGCAGTGTTGGAGTTGGAGTTTGTCTCTAATCTGACGACTAGATGTCAGAAATCAGGGTTGGCTTTATTAGCATCCTTTTTATTGATTCTCTTCTTATTTGTTCCTTTTCCAGGTCAAAGCTTGGGGTCGACAACCTAACAGCATCCCTCAAAACCTCCTGGAAGCTCCATCATCCTGATTATTTCCTTACACAGAGACCCCCTCCTTCCATGTGTTATTATCTTCTCTCCTCATATCTCTGCTGTGTTCTGGATGCTGGGGAGAAGAGAGCAGCTCATTCCTTCCTCATCCAGCTCGTCTGTTCCAGTCTGAGCTGTTACAATTCAATCTGCTCAGCGTCTGCCTGGATGATTTATAGATGCTCCCTGTAACCTCTGAATGCGGTGGGGATTTACATTGATCGAGCAGCCTTTTCCTTTAAGCCTCCCCCTGCTCGTGTCACAAGCTCAATGTGGATTTGAAAGACATTAAAAAGATTCTGAAGTTCTTTGCAGAGACTCAAAGCAGAGGAAATGTGCAGCAGATTCTTCAGTGGGTGACAGTTCTGGAGCAAACACTGAAACCTGGGAAGAGGTGCCACATCTGGTTAGACACCGTCTTGTTGAAATGAACTAAGCCTTTGCCAAATAGGAACATGATCACATATCCTGCTCCAAAACCTCCACACAGTATACAAAATTAATGTGCAACAATCACTACAGCCATTACATTAAATCCTGGTATAAATCCTCTCTGCTCTCTTTCCATGTAGAAAAATCTGACATGGTTGTTGTCAATAATTTGTATATTTCTTCTTCTTTACTTGGCTTAGAGTTGTGCTGCTTGTTGACCCTTTCCGGTCTTTTCCCCCCAAACTGGTCCAAGCAGATAGCTGTCCTCCCTGGTCCTGGTTCTAATGGTGGTTTTCCTTTCTGGTTCTGATTCTGCTGGAGGTTTTTCTCTCCACTGTCTCCTCATGTAGCTCTGGATGGAGGATTGAATCAAACAAAAGATTTGATCCAATCTGTTGGTTTCTTTAGCTAGGCCATTATTTTTATGAATTGGTTTATATGAACACATTTATTGGACTAATGTGGGTCATTTAATGGATCTGTTTAAATTGGATTAAACTTAGTTGAACTCAATTGAATCAGACAGAACTCGTGATTACTCCAAAGTGTGAGATTTGGATCTTGGCTCCTGGTCCAGATTTGTTCACATTGCAGTTTGCTTTTCACCACAAAAAATAGGTTTCTTGGTTGTAATCTTTCAAAACAAACAGACATACTAATTACAACAGTCTGGGACCTGTTTTCACCAACAACACTAACAAGATAACTAACCTTCCTGTCGTATTCGGGTCAAATCTGACCGATTTACAACTTTAAAAACTCATAAATATTGTGTTTTACATCTGATTGCCTCAACGCCTCATGATATCCTCCACACTATGTTTGAACATATAAAAGTGACGATCACCTCTTTCATTGAATTTTGAATGTTTTAATCAACCTTGTTACACCCGTGGTGTTCCCTGAACGATGTCTTGCGAATACTCATCTCTTTTCTACACTTATGTGCTGATCCTCCCACATGAACCGACTTCCTGATGAACCCATGTGTCATATCTTCCCACAGACCAGACAGGTGTCTGTTATGTGAACCCATCTCTTTCCCACGATTTCGTGCCTATCCCCCATGTGAACCACAGACTAATCAATGTATCATCTACACACAGACCCCATATATATAGCTTGATGTTTGCCTTGTACTCCTTTTACTCGTAGGCGACTGACCAAGCGGTCTTTGTTGAAGAAGTTCTGGTCCAGGTTTTTGGACATGATGAAGAGGGCACTGAAATTGAACCAGAGACAGAAGTAGATGTAGAAGACAACACAAATTTTGATCCAGACTTTGAGGAGACTGACCAGTCAACAGATAGAAATGCACCTGTGGAGACCTGTGGAGACATTCCAGTCCAAGAGTGGACACTTGCTCTGGTCTTCATCCCCCCAGGACTGAGGAAGTAGAGCGAGAGTGGAAAACATCATAAAGATGACGCCAGGGCCAACACGGTGTGCAACATCTCGCGTGGATGACATCAAGTCCAGCTTCCACCTCTTTTTACCAGAGTTTATTGAGGGAATTATACTGGAGATGACAAACCTGGAGGGGAAGCGTGTGTTTGGAGACACCTGGAGAGAAATCCACCTTGTAGACCTCCAAGCCTGCATTGGTCTGTTGATTTTAGCAGGAGTATGTCGCTCAAACAAGGAGGCTACAAAAAGTCTGGGGGATGCAGTCTGGCAGCCCTATATTCCGCTACACACCCACACACACACCCACACACACACACACCCACACACACACCCACACACACACACACACACACACACACACACACACACACACACACACAC
>JBAFTB010000017.1:28003328-28014742 GCA_037177355.1 Melanotaenia trifasciata
TGTCAGCGCACTAAGCACTTAAATGTAGTGTTCGAAGTATAGAAGTGCGCGATTTGGGACACACCCTTTAAGTACCGGCTTTCTAGGTGCACTGTTTCAACTAAAAAGAGCGTGCCCTGAAGAAGGTGGGGAATTTACTCAGTCACCATTTATCTAGTACTCTTTTGTCTGGAGGATGTTTGACAGACAGCTTATTCAGCAACCAAAGAGAGAGGAAAAATATCCCAGAGCAGAAGTTTTGAGAGAGCAGAGAATGTGTCTGAGTGGGAAGGAAAGAGACAGAGCTTTAGCACAGGAGATTTGAACCAGCAGCACTAAATTGAGAAGAGGAACATGAAGGAAGAACGATATGTTTGAGAGCAAGAAGGGACGTCTTGAGTGTAACAGCAGATTTGTGAGAGAGCAACATGATATTTGAGCATGAAAACAAGAAATTTTGCTGTCAACTCAAACAATTATGCTCTTGATTAAACACAGGGAAATACTCCCATAGGAGCAACGTAGTTAACGAATTTTTACCAAAATTTACAGTGCTGTTGTTTCGTGGAATAAAATTTAATGCCATGTATTGGCGATATTCAGTCCAATGCCCCCTTGGTGTCAGACAGTGGCTTCATTAAACAAATGTCAGTGTTCTTCCTGTTTCCTTTTTTATTTAATTTTATTATATATTTTTAAACTACATTCAAATTTTTCCACTGCTGTTCAAACAGCCATGTCCTTCCAGAGTCCATTGACATCTTTGAGAAATAGTCAGATTCTGTTCAACTTTAACATGAACAGAAATGCCACAGCAGCAATGGCAAAGGGTCTGGTGTTTGTCCGGAGGTGTCTGTAGCAAGTGGGTCTTATTGTGGCTTATTATGTCCATCACCATCCCATTCTTCTTCATAGTCATTATAGCGGACCTGCTTGTGATCGTCAGTGCTGCTAGGATCCTCTGAATAGTTCATACTTGTCATACTTACATAAGAAAGTTCTCCATTTTTTAGCTTGGGTCTGCATCCCTTCGCTGCTAGCCACATAATGTTTACCAACATACAACTAAACTCACAAGATTGGGTCAAGATTTGGTTGCTATAGCGACTTCTACCCCACCAGTGATATTTTCCACTAGCGTGTCTTATTCTATACTTTCAGCCCAAAAGATTAAATAAATAAGGATTATAAAAAGCTATAATTGAAACGAGCAGATTCTGCCCACCCTCTCTCTGAAAATGAGTCAGGTTCAGATCTGATGACTGACTCAGCCAAGGCATAATATTCTATTTCTTTGCCTTAAAATAAAGAAAAAGGAAGAAAGAAAGAAAAAGAAAACTCCTTGGATGCTTTCACAGTATGTTTTGGGTCATAATTCATCTATACTGTGGTGTGATACACACTCAGCTTTGCTGAACCAGAGCAGAAAAATCCCTATAAATCCCTTTATCTTTATAGTTCATCCAGCTGCTTCAGTTTACTGTCACATCATCAATAAACACCAGTGACCAGAACCATTGGAAGCCACGCATGCCCATGTCTAACTCTGTCCAACATGTCTTATAGAAGATGTGGTATACCTTGGATCACGGGCTGTTTCCAGTGTTCTACATACTTTATTCTTTCAACATTCTTGTACAGCTTGATCTTAGTTTTTCAGTCCAAAGAAGGCTGTTCCAGAACTGAGTCAGCTTCCTTAGATGGTTTTTGGTAAAGTCTAATCTGGACTTTCTATTCTTGAGGCTGAGTAATGGTCTGCAGCTTGTGGTGAACCCTCCATATTTCCCTCATGAGGTCTTCTCTTTGTGGTAGATTTAGATACAGACACACTTGCTTTCTTGAGAGAGCTTTCTTCTCTTGGGTAGATTTGAAGGGGTTTTTCATCAGTATGGAAACAATCCTGCAAACATCCACCTCTGTTCTCTTCCATGGACGTCCAGACCTTTTTGAGCTCCTAAGCTCAGCAGTGCACGCTCTTTCTCTCAGAGTGTAACAAACTGTTCATTTCTGTCACTCCTGACAGTTCTACTATCTCTCTGAAGGATTTCTTCTGCTTTTTATAGCTGCAGGATGGTCTGTTTTACATCCACAGAGAATTGCTTTGACTGCATGTTGTAATTTCACAGCAACAGATTACAAATGGAAATGCAACACTTGGAATCAACTCCAGACTTCTTGTCTGCTTGATTGATGATGGATTAAGGAGGGAATAGCCCACGAAGCCTGTCCCAGAAGCTGTTATTTCTAAACCTTTCCCCCAGCATAGATGTGGATACCATCAAATTAAAGCTGAGAGTCTGCACTTTAAGCCCATATTGATTAGATAACTGTCTCTTGAATATGTTCTGGCAAACAGCTAAAATAACAAAACTTTTGTCGGTTTCCAAATACTGTGTAAATAGACCTGACTGTATAAGTACCTGGGCTTTCTGCATGATCATGAACTTTCTTTCAAATCATACATCTGGTCCACAAAAAAAGCTTTAAATTTTTTTGTTTCATTTGTTTTTTGTCTGTTTTTTTATTATACTGAACCCTGCTTCCTCGTCTGAGCTCCAAGCTCCTTGTCTGAACTATCCTTATGCCATTGCTTGAATACAGAGATGTTTTATACCTGAATGCCACGACCAAAAGTCTTCAGTCTCTAAACAGTGTTTTACATGGTGTGTTCCAAAACTAAAAACAGGTTTAGTTTTAAAACACCTTACACACTGAGCTGAAGATGCCGGAGGTTTTGTTTCAGGCTTTTTGTTCTGCTGAACTTAACAGCATGTTTCAAACTACTGACTTCAGCTATTTCACCCTAAAACCTAATAAACTGGACAAATTTGCTAAATTTGTGGTTGTTTTAATTTGTTGCTGTAATGTACTTTGTAATCGTATTTTCTTTTTCATGACGTGTGCTGCTGTCTTCTGGTTTAGGTCAAAAGAGATCTTGTTCTGGTTGGGATTTTAATGGCCTAAATAAAGGTTTAATAAGATGAAATGAATAAAAATAACTAAAAATATAACCTTGTGGTTTTAGACTAGTGCTATATATATTAATGAAACAAAAATTAACACTATTGCTATACAAATTTGACATTGGACTTCATTTTAATGTTTGTTCTTCAGTAAGAGAGTTATCTGAGGTGGTTCACTCATCAAGAATCAGTAGAACTTTAGAACTTACTACTCCGTCCGATTTCAAGGTCTCTCAACTTGTGTGGAGGACAGTTGATGGTCATATCCAGGATGAGTACACAGCGAAAGCGCAGCAGCCTTCACTCATTTACTTATCCACTCACAGACATTCAGTTCACACTCGCAGAGTTTACATGAATAATTCACGAGTTGTTTGTTGGCTTCTGTGTGCAGACCTTACCTCAGCCAAGCCTGAATGAAACATTCATACAGCTAGTCCCATTTACATAACAAGCAACCCTTCTTGCCTAAATTTGGTTGGTGAAAATACCTCTACGACTTAACATAGCCCATCCCCCATCCACGTTACCACGTTCTTCAGCTTCCCTTTTTATTACAGCCTTTCAGAGTTACTGTTCTGCAGAGCATCTGTCTTCGGTTTAAAATACAAGCAACTAAAGAGGGTAAAGATCGAGGTTGGAGCACAAATTGAAGCATCAGCAGAGTGCAGCAGAAGCCTACCTTGACTCTTAACAGATCCTTTTAAATTTTTACACTTTTCATCCTTAGGACAAAAAATGTCACCTTGTCAAAAACTGCTGTAAAATATTATATAGTCATGTTTTTCTACTTCAAATGCGTCAGTCTTTTAACAAAAGTCAGCTTGAAATATACATATAAAAAATTTCATTTGCCATTTTTAACTCTTAAAAGGCCAGTTTGTTTAAAATATACAGCAAATTAAAAAGGAAATATATTAAACATACAGGATTAATTTAAAATGTTTTGTTTAAACAGATAAAAAAATATTAAAGTAGTCAGAAACATGAGGAAGAGGTGGAGGAAAGAAATGTTCTCCTCTGCACCTGGGAGTTTCATCCCAATCGGTACCGCTGCATTTAAAATCGTACTTATTGCGTCTGTAGCCAGTAAGCTTTTCTACATGAAGTTTCAGGTGTACCACCTCACCTTTTCTTTCCTCACCTCGTTCATCTAGCCGACACGTAAATGCAGTCTGCTCACCTAAAGTCCTTTACATCCAACCCACGGCCAGCCAGAAGCTCATCACCTGGAAATGTTTCTGCAGAACTCCACTGCTCTCTGGGATGTGTTAGTCCAGCATATTCACTGCACTACACAAAGATTGAATCTGCTGGTTAATTTCCTTTTTGTACATTGATCATGAAGCTGCTGCTGCAGCTCAGGACACAACTTAGGGAAAGATTATTTGAATAAGACGGAGATAAGAAAAAGAAAAATTGAGAGCCACTGCTGAACCGATGGAAACAGAAGTGATTACTTCCACAATGCTGGGCATTGATTGGTGCACATTCAGATACACACTGCAGAATTTTTAAACATGGGTCCTGTTTAAAATAGTAAAATCCACACGTACTACCAGTACAGAACAGCTTGCCCTGTGTGACAGTGGAATTATCTGACGTAGATGAAACTCATGCTAAACCTACATGACCTACTGTCCAACACTAAACAAAACCAATTTACGCTTTTGAATTATGAATGAATGAAGAATCTTAAATTCAGCTTTTCAAGATTTTGTGTTTGTGTGGGTTTGTGTGTGTGTGTGTGTGTGTGTGTGTGTGCGTGCGCACAACTGACAGTGTGTCTGTGACTCACGTTCCCTCCCCATGCTGCTCGCCCTGGCTGAAGCTTCTCTATCCGGGGAGGGGGGCAGAGAGGCTACCTGGTCCAGGTGCTCCTGGTTAACCTTCTTGTGCAGCTTTTCAAATGGACTTTCAGAGTCGTGGTGCAGACACCTGGCGTAAATCCGGCAGAGCCAAGTAAATAGATTTCATATCAACCCCGAGGGCTCATGTATGAAATAAATTTACAAAAAATGAAAACGAAGGAAATTTTTGCTGTAATTTTAGTTTGTTTTAGTTCGTTTTGTAAACACATAATACAGTTTCAGTTAGTTTTCGCTTTTCTTTAAACTCTGGTTTTTATTTTTATTTCAGTTAACAAGAATGTTTTTTTAATTCTAGTTTTCGTTTCATTTTTGATGTTGTTGTTATTGTTAGTTTTCGTTAACTATAATAACCTTGGCTCCAACACACCTGATTCAAATTAAATGGCTCAACAGCTTGTTGTCAAGTGCTGCCCAAAACATTTTGATCCATTAATCTGATTCAGGTGTGCTGCAGCAAGAAACATCCAAAACTTGCGGGACAGCGGCCCTTGAGGACCGACTTAGGACACCCCTGCTGTGGACTGTAGAAAAGCTGTAATTGTGTGTAGATTTGTGAATATGGCTGATAAAACATACAAGTGCTTTGAAGAAACGTTAGAAGTGCAGGCTGTTCCTCATGTTGCTGTTTCATGGTAAGCTCATTTGGCCACATCTAAATCCTGACCGTTGGGTTCTGATGAAACACAGTTTCTGGCCTCTTTTCCAGCTTAAATAACCTTCAAATATAGTCATTTATTGCAAATTTACTAATTCAAAATCATGTCAGTGCATTGTATGAAGTGTAGATAAAACCAACTTTTTCCACTGCATGCGGGTGACAGTGGAAACCTACACTGTAAGAAAAGTACAATGATAAAAACATGTAATTTTAAGAATAAAATAGTTAATAGTATAGTAAACATGTGATTAATGTGATAATAAACTTGCATTACATACTAAAACCAAGCTGATGACTCATGCAGGTGTAATTCCAAACATTTTTAAATAAAATCCACAGCCACAGGTCACCTGACCTCACTTCAGTCCTAGAGTGTGTTCTTCCCCAGCAGTTGTCCACCTCCTTCCATCTACATTTCACCACTTCCTAGTCCAGATGAAGTGTTGTCATATCTTTTTATTTGTGTTACTGCATGAATTGATGGAGTAAACAGTTTAGTGGTTGTTCATGCAGGAAAAGCACCATTCCTGCTCACATCAGAGCAAGCCCACGTTCAGGATGCTGTCCAAATGAAAATGTCTGTAAGATGGAGAAAACACCATCCTTGGAGCCTTCAGGGGAAACTATTTAAATTGCACACAATCAGTGTTTCTATAAAAACTCAACACTTCAAGCTCGGAAACAATCTGAATGTGGTCATTTTATATTCTAGGAAAGAATCAAATATGTTGTTTCCTGTTTATACAAGCAGAGTATTTGACTCCTACTACGGCCTGGAGGTCTTTATACAGTGTTGTAGTTCTGTAGTTCTGTTGTTCAGTAAAGCCTCCAAATCCTTCCACCACTGACAAATAAACTAACTGCGCAACCAAAGACCAAACGTACAATCTGCAACCTTCATGGCTGGAAAAAAGACAGATTACGTTCATAGTTTAGAGAAAGATCGGAATGAGGTGAATGATTCCTGAGATCTGCTTTTTATTGTTGTCAGAATCTTTTAATCCTTACATACAGTTCATATTTATTACCTTTACAGTATGTTCTCACCATGAACCTTGACCAAGAAGAAAGTGTCTGTACCAAACTGTAAGCTACAGATCTCTTTTGAACGTCCAGACAGCTTATGCTACATTAATGGCTGCATGATGAATCCTTAATAAATGTGTCAGAGAGCAGGGAAAGTGTATTTTTGAAAGTTTTAAAACACTGTTTTTTTGGAGAAGAACATCTACTATTTCATCCCATTCCATAAAAACTTTACTCATAGTCTTGTCAAAAAAGGCACAACATGTTTTATTAAATTTAAAAACTTTCTATACGTTTATCTGGCTGCAGAACAGCCAGCAGTGGTACTAAATTATCCACCAGGCTCTTCTCCAGAAGAGGAGAGGGTCAGCTGATCCATGATGTTACATGCACATGTTTGTTAAGCTCAGTCAGACCAAACCACATGTTCTGTCTGCTGTGGGACTACAGGTGCTGGTCCAGACATGTCACCTGTTGATCTCAGCAGCCGTTAGTCTCTTTGGTAATCAAGCTCCACCTAAGACTGGATGTCACCATTACTTGTTTCCACAATTAATAATACACTCTACAATTTATAAATCATAAAGATCCCTGAACATCATGACTTTTGATGTGGGATCATGTGTGAAGCATCTCATCAGATCAGGACGGAAAACAAAGTTAAACATCATCCATGTGTTACCACTGGTGTTCTGTAAAACAGTAGTTCCTAAACTTTTTGACCCACAACCCCCAAGGTAATATGTCGTCCCCCCCCCCCCAACTGATTGGCTAATAGTGTGATATACAAATGGGTCATCCTGTAACCATCCTCTAAAAAAGGCTTGAAAGCTATCAGGACCTTCTTAAACATCAGGGATAAGGTGTTTGTGGTGGATTCGGTTCATGTCATGTTTCATGATCTTGGTTTATAGTCTGGTGTTTGTCATGTTTAGTTTCTGTTTAGATCATGTTTGGATTTTCGGTTTTGTCATGTTTAGTTCAGGTTGTAGTTTTCCCTCATGTGCTCTGTGTTTTCTTTCCCTGGCTCCCTCTGTGTATATATGCCCCCTGGTCATGTCTTGGTTCCTGTTTTGAGTGCTGGAATAAACCTTGGTCAGCAGCATTATTCTGCCTCCTGCCTGTACTGTCTGCCTGGAGTCGTCTCCTCCGCCGCCATTCATCACAGGTCCATTGCTGTAACAAGGCACCTACATGCCCAACATCAGCTTCTCTTACTCCGATAACGTCAAATTCTGACTTTTGATGTGGCGTAAGTCATAACTTTGTTGTTTATGTAAGGTTATGAAAGGTTTTTTTGATAGCCCTAATAGAAATCCCAAATTTATTTTTATAAATGTAAGCTATATTTTTCTGATGTGGTTACCCTCTGAAATTATACTGGGATCCCTGTAGGTAGGTAGATCCAGTGTTTCACCACCTGCAGGATAACCAGCTGCTTTGTAACACAAAGCAAAGGGAAATGTTAAGTAACCGGGTTAAATGATACTAATGTTTATCTAAAGTAACACTGATCTTAAACATTATCCTGTTATTTGTATAATTCTGGACAACTCTGGTTGGACTTAAAGCAACGAGACCAGTTCATTTACTTTTTTCACAAGGTGAGGCCTTCTAGGAGTCAGTGTGTAATGGTCAGTGGAAGAAAGCAAATTTAATACAGATTTGTGGTCTTGTTTCTTTATTTCCACTGTTCCAGTGTTATTTATGTGTCAAACAACAGCTGGGAGTCTAAGCTAGCTGGATGTTTTTTCCTGGGTTTCTAAATTCTCTACTCAGGTTGGAAAAAAAAACATTTTTATAGCATAGTTTCAAGAAAAAAGAGGTCCAGGTTGGTAGCAGCTTTTTCTGTTTTCTCTGAGAGAAATCCAGAGTTAATTTGTAGGATTTGTTTATTCTTTACACAGCAGAGGAGATTTAGGTGGAATTTACTTTACTTAGTTTCTATATTTTGTTGTGTTGGCATCAAAAGGCAGAGAAAAACAAACTTAGACCTACAAGGAGTGCTCATGTGGTTTTGTACATTTATAGTGTTGGCAAATTAACACAGAAAATTCCTGATGTTGTTTTTGTATCGATGTTCATCAACATGCTCTGTCCAAACTAAATAAACATATAAAATCTAAGAAATTAAATATTTTAATGTAGCTTTTCTGTAATTTATTGTTATATCTTTATTTATCCACGTGTATCTTTCTAGACTGTATCCTTGAAGCAATAATGGAAATATGTCACACAGCATGTTTGTCTTGTCTCAGGTTTGAATAAAGAGTCAACATTATTCTTCACATTCATGATGTAAATGAGACCTAAAAATGTCCAACAATGGCTGCATGAAGACGGCTATTGTTCTGTTGATTAAAACCACCAAGTCTTTGCATGTGGATATCTGTAAACATGTTCTCTCTGGTTTATGTTTAGTCTGCAATGCCACCATATTTGTTCTTACGGAAAGGATGTGCAGCTGCAGGCTTTTAACGGCCACCCCTGTACTTCTTTCTCTCTCTCTCTCTCTCCCTCTCTCTCTGTCTCTTTCTCTCTTCCTGTACATCTTGAAGGCCTGAGATAGATGGATTTCCAGTAGCTGGGTGTAAATCTGTCATGTGTGAAATTGTCTGTGCTGAAGAAGCTGTCTGCTCTGCAGTTGTTGGTGGCAACAGCTTAAAGTGTAGAAGCAGCAAAGATTAGACGTATCAATTCTTTTCACTCCACAAACAAATAACTGTTTTCCTACAGCTCCATCACTCGGGAGGCTCTGACAAACATCCTTTATTTCCACCAGCTCACTTACAGACAGCTGAATGAGCTAGTTTAGGGCAGTGGTTCTAAAACGTTTTATACCAAGCCCCCTGTTTTACATTGAAAGACAATGAAGGACAGCACAGAGGCACTAATCATGGCTGCACAGGAGCAATAGAGGACCAGATCTACCGCACCGGGCAGGATTCCAGGTACAGGCTGGGCAAAAAAGCCCCTAAATCAGTCCAGCACTAACATCGTGGTGTAAGATACTGACAGAAGAATACATGGAACACCATAACCAGGTAGTTGGCACAGTGTACAGAAACATCTGTGCACTGGAGACCCCTAGGTCACAATGGAGAAACACCTCCCAAGGTGGTGGAGAATGAGAGCGCTAAGATCTTGTGGTACTTCCAGATGCAGATAAAATGGTGGTGGCCAATCAAACGGAAATTTGTGCAATAGTGATCAATGTAGTGACATTAAAAATGCGTTTTTAATGGAAGTCACTGTGTGTGTAAGACTGAGGGTCTAACAACAGGCTACAACTAGTTTTGCAGGATTTTTAAATGGAATTGGGCTGCATTCATTTTATGTGACTGAGTCTTGGTAACATTCACCCATAACAGTGGAAAAGGTATAAATCAATGTTCACAGTGAAATACATACATGAGAAGGTGGAAAGAAAATGGTAATAATTTTCTCAGTAAGTACTGAATCAGAGCTTGTTGTACGTCTCTGCTGTCTTCCTCTAGAACCTGGACCACGGCCACCATAAACTCAGGTGCAGCTACACGATTCCTTTACAAAAGGCAATTCCACCTCCTCTTTCTAGCTCTTTGCACTGACAACTCTGAGAAACACATCAAACATATTTTTTTTTACCAGAGAGCGACAACTTTCAGCGTTAACAACGTTCTCCATAAAGCTGAGTGTAGATGAGAAAACTAGCGTTACCCTCGTCCCAGGCTTTTGTCTTGCTGCCTCCAGCCTTTTCTTGATGTTTCATGTTTAGACTGAATCTAAGAAAAACTGCAGACTGAGCATCAGGTACAATCACGTCAATGTCTTCCATTGTTGTTTGTTTCACATACACATGACATACCAGGACCTTACTACAGGGACCCCACCCACATGGGAGGGTCCTCATTAAGCCGGATTAAAAAAAAAACATACAATGTTAAAATAAACCTAAACTGTATTTTTATGTGTGTGTGTGTGTGTGTGTGTGTTATCCAAGCTGCTGGACTATTACAGTTCTTTTGTTAATTTTTTAAAGTGTACAGTAAACTCAGCTGAATGGAGATGGTGAATGTTGATCAGTTTCAGGTTGTCTCCATGCTGTCTCAGGTTGTCTCCATGCTGTCTCAGGTTGTCTCCATGCTGTCTCAGGTTGTCTCCATGCTGTCTCAGGTTGTCTTCATGCTGTCTCAGGTTGTCTCCATGCTGTCTCAGGCTGTCTCCATGCTGTCTCAGGTTGTCACCATGCTGTCTCAGGTTGTCTCCATGCTGTCTCAGGTTGTCTCCATGCTGTCTCATGTTGTCTTCATGCCATCTCAGGTTGTCTTCATGTTGTCTCATGTTGTCACCATGCTGTCTCTGGTTGTCTCCATGCTGTTTCAGGTTGTCTCCATGTTATCTAAGGTTGTCTTCATGCTGTCTCATGTTGTCTTCATGCCGTCTCAGGTTGTCTTCATGTTGTCTCATGTTGTCACCATGCTGTCTCAGGTTGTCTCCATGCTGTCTCATGTTGTCACCATGCTGTCTCAGGTTGTCTCCATGTTATCTCAGGTTGTCTCCATGCTGTCTCACGTTGTCACCATGCTGTCTCACGTTGTCACCATGCTGTCTCAGGTTGTCTTCATGCTGTCTCAGGTTGTCACCATGCTGTCTCAGGTTGTCTTCATGCTGTCTCAGGTTGTCTCCATGCTATCTCAGGTTGTCTCCTTGCTGTCTCAGGTTGTCTCCATGCTATCTCAGGTTGTCTCCATGCTATCTCAGGTTGTCTCCATGCTGTCTCAGGTTGTCTCCATGCTATCTCAGGTTGTCTCCATGCTGTCTCAGGTTGTCTCCATGCTGTCTCATGTTGTCACCATGCTGTCTCATGTTGTCACCATGCTGTCTCAGGTTGTCTCCATGCTGTCTCATGTTGTCACCATGCTGTCTCAGGTTGTC
>JBAFTB010000017.1:28030933-28041293 GCA_037177355.1 Melanotaenia trifasciata
ACACTCAAGACAATAGCTGGACTTGTGTCATCGGGACAATTCTGTCTAAGAGTCGACCAGATGTTCTCATGAGAATCTGAATAATTAACATCATCAAACCTGGTAAAGAACTGGTTAGCCTCATTTACATGAATTGCTGCAGCACTGGGGCAGCCAGAGGTACTGTTCCCATATTCAGTAATAGTTCTCATTCCTTTCCATAGACCTTTAATGTTGTTGTTAGACATCTGACCCTCAACCTTTTCCTTATATTTCCGTTTCCCTACCCTAATGCTCGCTTTCAGCTCCCTCTGAGCAGTTTTTAATTGGTCTCTATCACCGCTAAGAAATGCAAGTTTTTTCCAATTTATAGCAGCTTTAACCTCACCTGTTACCCAAGGCTTGTTGTTATATTTTCACATGCTTACAGGGGATAACAGACTCAACACAAAAATGTATGTAGCAGGTGACTATGTCAGTCATACTGTCTATATCATTACCACCGTCCAAGAGTACAGTCCAGTCAGCACAATCACATCAGGAGACGAGCGCTGCAGGTCGTGTGTGACTTTAGAAATAATTTCTGTGGCAGTCTTTCTATCCCCGATGGAGGAATGTACACCACTTGAACAATGACTTGGGAAAACTCACGGGGACGATAATAGGGCCTACAACTCACCGCGAGAAGTTCAATATCAATATTCGGATCACAAATTATCTTCTTTACCGTAACATGAGAGGGATGACACCATCGCTCAGTCACGAATAGGCAGACACCTCCACCCACTTTCTTGCCGGTCTTCCCTGGATCCCTGTCCAGCCTTTGAAGGGAAAATCCACCCAGTTTAATATGCTAATCAGGAATCCTCTCACCAGGTCACCAGGTCTCCGTAAAGCACAGCAGGCTGCTCTGTCGGTAAAGGCGGTCGTGTCGCTTGCAGGCTGTCAGCTCATCCACCCATAGCCAGAGGAGGCAAACTAAGAAACTCTTATTACATACATCCATCTTCAAAGTGTTAACTTTGTAAAACACTGAATATTTAGGCACATAAAGCACATAAGAGACACACAACTATGCAGACACACAGGTGGCAGAGTCGCTGCAGCCGGGCAGCGCCTCCTCCCGATAGGCTCAATTTAGGAGCCAGCTAAAAACCGTGGTTATGCTGCACTCTCCCTTCTTTCCGTGGATATGGATAACTGTCAATCAAAAGGGCACACCCCTTCTGACACCAGAAAAAATCCACAAGTCTAAACCTGAGCTGTCTGACGTGTGTTTCCGATGTGGAATAGAAGTTGGTACATTCTTACATTGTACTTGGTCATGTGTCAAAGTCAGGGCTTTTTGGCTGGACCTGTGTGATACTCTGTCAAACATTACCAAGATTTCAAAACCTCTAGATCCAGAACTCTGTCTAATTGGAAATTTTATGAAAATTGGTGTACTTCTAGACAAATACAAAAGAAATTTCTTGAAATAGCTCTGGCAGTGACTAAAAAATGTATTGCTGTTACATGGACGTCTGATTCTCCCACGCCTATGACCAAATGGTTTACAGAAATTAACAGTTGTGTGCCTTTAGAAAAAATAACTTACAGTCTTAGAAAGTCATACAAAATCTTTGTCAAAATATGGCAGCCCTACTTAAGCTATGTAGGTACAACTTTGTAAAGCAAGTGGCCTTAATGTGTATCTGTACTATGTGCGGTATCTCTGTAATAATAACATGGTAACTGGAGCTGCCCCCCCCCATCCTGGGTGAGCAAGAGAGGGGTATAGTATTGGTGTTTTGTTTTTCTTTTCCTTTTCTCTGATGTTTGTAAAATGCACATTAAAATTAAAAATAAAATATATATATAAAAAAAAAAATTACACGCCCCTAATTATGCTGAATTTCAAGATTAAATAACGTCCAAATGGACAAGTTAGAAAAAAGTTCACCCCCCTCACCTATGTGATGAAGGTAAACCCGACCTATTAATCCTAAAATGGATGTTTGTACCAGACTTTAAACATGTTTATTTCTGCTGGGAAGTTGGTCGTTTTAACATGTCTATGCTGAGCCAGACCTAGTGGATGAGGAACTGCATTTTCTTTATTTTTTTTTATTTTTGCACTTCTGCTTAGACTTCACATTTTACAGGTGGAGGTTGCCATTGCTGCCATTTCTAGTTAACTGTAGTGATGGGCAGGTGAAGCCTCATGAAACTCTGAGGATTTCCTTCTAATTCTGTCAAAAAAAACGCCCTTTACCTTTTTTTTTTTTTTTTTTATGTTTTCTTATATTGATTTATTTGAGCAGGGAGTAAATCTGATAAATCGCTATTTGTCTAACTTAATGATGCTTTAACAAACCAATAGACATGGCTAACAGCAAAGTAAGATTTATCTGTTATAATGTTAACGGATTATTAAATTATATTAAGCGGAATAAAAGATTATCTAAAATGAAGAAAGAACAGGGTCACATGGTATTTCTTCAGGAAACCCATTTAACTGATCTTGAACATAAAAACTTAAGAGAATGGGTGACTCCAGTTTATTCTTTTCATCATATAAATCAGGACGAAGGAGAGGAGTTACCATACTTATTTCCAACAGTTTAAAATTTGAAGTGATCGACAAAGAAGGCAGATTTGTTTTAATCAAAGGCTACATCGAGGGTAAAGCAGTCACTTTAATGAATATATATGCACCTCCAGGAAGTGATATTATTTTTTCAGAATCTGATAAAAATGATGATAATGGAAACAGAAGGGTTATTGATTTGTAGTGGAGATTTAAATATATGGTTACAACCTGAACTGGACAGATCTGATAAGAAACCTCTCGAAAAATATTCCTTACATAAAAATGTGAGTGCACTCTTTGAAAAGGCGGGCTTAATAGATGTATGGAAAATATTCTTTCCTAATAGAGGAGATTATACATACTACTCTGCTCCAGATTCTCTTTATACAAGGATTGATTATTTTCTGATATTTGGGAAGGAGAAAGATAAAATCATTTAATGTGACATATAGGAACAATAGTGATCAGGCACCTGTCTACTTAACAGTCGACCTTTTTCTGAAATAAAGAAATACTATATGGAAATTCAATTCCAGTCTGTTAAATGACTCTAAATTTAAAGAACAAATTAAAAGAGAAATAGCTTTATATTTAGAATTTAATGACAACGGTACGGTTTCATCCCCCATTTTGTGGGATACTTTAAAAGCCATAATAAAAGGAAAAATTATAGTGTTTGCATCAAAAAAAGAAGAGGTTTAAAGAAAGAGAAGATATGCAAAATAAATTAAAGGAATTAGAAAGATAGCATAAGATAGGATTAGAAGAGAAGACACTAGGACAGGAAATTAATAAAAATTTGATGTTCCTGAAACAAAAGAATTATGAAAGTGGACCTAATTCACTGAAAATACTGGCTTGGAAATTAAAAAAGAAATTATCAGAAAACACAATCTACAGGATCAGACATCCAAAAGATAAACAAATAAAAAAAGAGCAAGATGAAATTCAGGAATCATTTGAGTCATTCTTTAAAACAGGAGGAAGCCCAGCTGAAATAGATGCCTTTCTGAATTCTATAAAACTTCCTTTATTAAATGGAAAACAAAATGAAAAGCTAATTGCTAATATAACTGAAGAGGAGTTGAAAAAAAAGGCGATACACAAACTTAAAACAAATACATCGCCAGGACCAGATGGCTATACAGCAGTGGTATAAAGAATTTAAAGATGAATTGATACAGATTATTCTCCCCACATTAAACTCGGTCTTACAAAAAGCACAAATATCACCAAGCTGGAAAGAGGCGATTATATCAGTTATAGCAAAAGAAGGCAAGGATAAGATGGAATGCGGGTCATATCGACCAATATCTGTTCTTAACGTAGATTATCGGTTGTTTACTTCAATTATGGCCAGAAGGATGGAAGAATTCCCACCTACATTGATACATAATATCAAACTAGTACAATGACGTCACACGCAAGGTAATATAAGAAAGACATTACATGTTATAGATTACATACAAAAAATCTAATTATGGCAACTCTGATAAGTATTGACGCAGAAAAAGCTTTTGATTCAGTAAACTGGGACTTAAATTCGGTTTTCATAATACAATTATTAAAACTGTACAAAATTTATATAATAATCCCATAGCAAGAATTAAAATTAATGGTTATTTATCAAGATGTTTCAATCTAGAACGAGGTTCCAGACAGGGATGCCCATGGTCATCCTTACTGTTCGCATTATACGTGGAGCCCTTAACCCAGCCCATCAGGCAAAATAAAGATATAAGGGGTATTTTTATTAGAGACATTGAATATAAAATGGTTTGTTATGCGGATGATATTTTAATATATCTTGATAAATCAATACACTCTCTGCCAACATTGATTTATTTATTTGAAAAATATGGTGAATTATCTGGTTACAAGGTTAATATAGAAACGACTAAATTTTTATCATACAATTACCACCCTCCAGAAGAACTTAAAAGTAAGTACGCTGGAATATGGTATACTGATTCTTTAAAGTATGTAGGTATCAATATCCCAATAGACCCCACTAGACCGTTAGAATACAATTATTTGCCCGTTGTCACAAATATAAAAAATTATTTAATAAGATGGAATTTAATACCTTTTTTAAGCTTCAGTTCAAGAATAGAATCTCTTAAAATAAACATTTTTATTATTGTTATATTTATTTCAGACTTTACTTTACCAATAGAAATCAATCAGAGACAATTCAAAGAATGGGAAAAACGTATTACGAGATACATGTGGCAAGGAAGAAAACCAAGGATAAGACTTAAAACTTTACAGTTAAGTAAAGACAAAGGAGGATGGGGCGTACCTTCTTTCAGGGACGACTACCTTGCAGCACAGATGAGAACTATTATATGCTGGTGTAACCCATCTTATGAAGCACAGTGGAAAAACATTGAAGAAAAGATCTGCAATATCCCAATACAGGCAATTTTAGCTGATAAAAAGATACAAAGCTACATGTAGAATATTGATAATCCCTGGGTGAAATGGACAGTTAAAATGTGGAGGACTGTTATTAAAGAATTTAAACTAGAAGAGGATATTGCATCTCTAAAATGGCTGCATATGACTCTGATTTCACACCAAATAAATTAGACGCAAGATTTAAACATTGGAGTTTCAAAGGAACAAGATCTATATGTCAAACAATGAAAGGAGCAATTATGTTAAGTTTTGACTCAAAGAGAAATACTGTCTAGAAAAGCAAGATTTCTACAGATACCTTCAAATTCAGCATTACATTCATAAAAAAATAAAAGAGATAATCAAGCCCAAGATGCACTTAGTACAATTATTTATGAAAGCATATAATTCAGAAGCACTGGTTAGAGTAATTTCATTAAAATGCAAAATACTATCAAACCTTAAAACATACTCATCCACATATATTAAGAAACAGTGGGAGCAGGAAGGAGAGATAAATATAACCGAGGAGGAATGGACAATGATGTGGTCAAATCTTTGGAAATACACTAGTTCACAGAAATGGAGGGAATACGACTGGAAGTGTTTAAAAAGGTTTTTTATTACACCGGCTCAGAAAGCCTACTATGATGAAACAGCTGGGAGTTGCTGGAGGAAGTGTAATAAATGTGCAAACCATTACCATATTTTTGGGACTGTCCGATCATTAAGGACTACGGGGAAGGGATATACAAAATATTACAAGACATTTTCGAGGACTTGACAATTTTTGACATAAAGAGTATGTAATTTGGAATTTTACCATTAAATTGGACAAAGAAGGACAAAAGAAGAAAATAACAGCTCTCATAAATTTCAAATTGGAATTATTTTCTGCTTATTGGACAAAATGGAATAATTGTGTTAAGCCGTTAAGGCCAGATCTGTTTTTAATTAAAGACGATTAGATTTATTTGGAAGAAAATTGTTACTCCCAATACGTATGTTATTGTTTTGTTTCTGTTGTTTTAGATTTTCAGTCTAGTGATACCTTCTAGTTTTTGTTTGGGTTTTTTTTTGGTTTCTTCTTAAGATGTATTTGTTTACTTGTATTTATATATGTTTAAAAAAAAAAAAAAGAATTTGTAGCTGCAGCTGAGGTGTTGAAGGGATCCGGTTTGGTGGTCTTAGGACTGGGTCTCCTTGTTGCAGGCGATGTGGTTTTGTTGGCTTCGTCAGGCCGTGATCTTAAGGTCTCGCTGGAGCAATTCGCAGCCAAGTGTGAAGCAGCTGGGATGAGAATCAGCACCTCCAGTTGGAAAAGGGTGGAGTGCTTTTTCCAGGTCGGGAATGTGGTCCTGCCCCAAGTGGAGGAGTTCAAGGATCTCGGCTCGTGTTCAAGAGTGAGGGAAGGATGGAGCGGGAGATCGACAGGCAGATCGGTGCGGCGTCTGCAGTGATGCGGACTCTGCATCGGTCTGTCATGGTGAAGAAGGAACTGAGCTAAAAGGCAAATCTCTTAATTTACCAGTTGATATGTTCCTACCCTCACCTATGGTCACGAGCTGTGGGTAGAGACCGAAAGAACGAGATTGCGAATACAAGAGGCCAAAATGAGTTTCCTCCTCAGGGTGGCCGGGCTCTCCCTTAGAGATAGGGTGAGAAGCTCGGTGATCTGGGAGGGGCTCAGAGTAGAGCCGCTGCTCCTCCACATCAAGAGGAGCCAGATGAGGTGGCTCGGGCATCTGGTTAGGATGCCTCCTGGACGCCTCCGTGGTGAGGTGTTCTGGGCACGTCCCACTGGTAGGAGACCCTGTGGAAGACCCAAGACACCCTGGATGGATGGACCTCCACCTAATCTTCCTCATTTATGATGTATGAGTGTTTTCTTCAGCCCAAGTTCAGATGACAGAGTGAGATAAATAAAATTAAATCAAATAGAAAACCTGCTATTCGTTTAGATTTATCTTCCAATTTCATTACATTTCAGTATGTACACATGTTTACATCCTAAATGTCCTGGTTTGTATGTTTCACTTCTTGAAAAGGGCCTACACATCTACAACTGTAGAAACTTCATAGAGGCGAGACATGAGTCTTTCTAGTTAGAGTGGAGAATCAAATCACAAAGTGAGTCTTTGAACTGTGCTGTAGGGAATTTCTTTTTTATTCTACCTGCTCACCTACTGGTCCACCCTGCTGCTGACTCAACCGCTTCATCTAGGAACTATACAGCCGAACACCTGGACTGTATCATCAGAGAACCCATCCTCTCTTGTTTGAGCATTTTTGTGTATATTCTAAACTCAGTAAAAATTACAAATTGTAATCCACAATCACTGTCAAATAAAGAAAAATTTAACAACTCATTTACTCAATGTTTTATTCAGATATGTTTCAGTGCATTGTGATGAAAAACACAATATTTAAAAAAATAAAAAAAAAGGCACTTCTCTTTACTCGGGATCTTTACAGCTATTGTAATAGTGGCATTAAAACTAAAGAGATAGGTAGATATAAACTGTTTTAATCCAGATGGAAATTCAAGTGTGCAGCAGCTACATAAATAAAATACTAAAAGGCATATTAGAATAAAAACTTCACAAAAACAAGTCATAATGGCACAAACATGCATAATATAGTGCAGTAAAAAATGTATCTAATGTAAACAGAAAAAAGATTCTATGATCTCTACAGATCTGAACTGAAAGGAAAGTTTGATGCATCTTGCACTTGTAATCTGGGTGGGCGAGCATGCAGACTTCCTCATTTGAAAAACAATAGGCTGGTAAGTGGGGTGATTAACTGTGGTAGAGGGAGGGGGACTGCAGGAGAAACTGAGGGGCCGTCCCCACGATGCCAGATTTGCAGCAAAACCGCAAAAGTATTTTAGCAAACCACCTTTTCATCCCAACGAAGCCAGGGATTAGCCTCCATGAAACCAACATGTCTGAAACCGGGTACCAAAGTGGATCGGTTTGAGTCCGCTACCGTTTGCGGTACTGTGCGGACAGCGCAGCCGCACAACTCGAGGATATGACATCAATGTGATGAACATGCGGCGATTCCCAATCCACCGTTCCTCGAGTTTTTTATGCTTTTTAGTCAAGATTTTTTGAAGAAGCTCAACTTCTTTATTAGTCCAAAGAAATGTTTCTCTTTTGCCTCGCAGTGAATCCTCAGCTATCGTCTCTTCTCTGTTTCCGATGTGAACTTCCTGCAACACGCAGTGAGCCTTTATCTGCCCACGCGTTGTTTTTGCTCTAGCTTTGAAATGTGTTACTCTTTAGCGCCCCCACAGCCTGTAGTATGTACTACAGCGGTGTCGTGGGGATGTTGAAGCCTTTCTCCTAGTTTTTGCCTCCGTTTTCACACCGGAACCGGCTTTGGTGCCATGTGGACATAGCCTGAAAATCCTGGGGTTTCTAGTGTTAAAGTAGCTTCAGGTTGCCTCAGTCTGCTGGGAAGCCTCCCAGGTAGTTTTTCCAGTATAATTTCTCTGTGCTTTTAGAGGAAACTCAGAAGCATACTTCTTTTTTTTTTTTTACCGGTCATTAGGGCTCTTCACACTTATTCCTGCTCTTACACGACACGTCTATTTTCCAAGCAATGAAAATCAGGTGTAGATGTGGCGACACCACCCATTCAGACAGAAAACAACAGAAACCTGCACCAGCTGTGAGTTTTATAGGCTTATCAGGAGACCGCTGGCTCTTTTAGTAATGACGTATATGAGTTACTGGAGCTGATGGCAGCAGAATCTACTTTTATAGTGAATCATCCGTGATCTTTAAGGTCCAAGTCAAACAACTCTAGTATCAGGACTGGTGAATGTGTTTTTATTAATTCCCTGTTCAGAATCTTTAGGATTTCATCAGATTAACAACTAACTAACAGTTCCGCCTTCATCTGGAAATGATTTTTTTCTGGATGTCAGAACCAGCAGAACCAACAGTTTTCACTTCGTGAGGACTGAAGCTGAAATGTGGCGCCCCTGCAGACCTGACAACACACCAGTTTCTGCTGGATACTCCATCACTGGGACAAACCTTGATTCACAGCTGGAAGGTGAAACGGTGAATAAGTTTAATATGAGTTTGTGATTTCTGTATAAGCAGTTCATTTCAGATGATTTTAAATACTGATTTACTACTCACAATGAAGGAGGGAAGTTTAACTTTTCCATGTTTGTTCGTTATGGTATGGATACATTTTTTTCCTGATGCAGAATTTCTTTCTCTTCATGGTCCTCTTCTTATTAGGAATCCAACATGTTCCCTCTGGTCTGGGGCATTACCTGGGGTTAATGAGCATCACAAGGTGCTGCTGGGAAATCAATAAGTCAATACAAGGTGGTTGAGACAAAACAAGGCATCCTCCAGCTGTAGAGCAGCTGAGGTGATTGAATCTGATGGTTTTTAAAATAAAACCTGGCCGGCTGCACCGAAGGGCCACAGGACCTTTTACTGTGATGCCAGGAGACAAATGCTGTCTTTCCAGGAGCTGATAAACTGCTCTCACCTTAAATCAGAGCTCTTTCAAACCTTCACTCCGTGTTCAAAGTTTTAATCCACAAAAACAGTTTTCTAACAAGTATCAATATCACATCATTGAAATAATTCAAAATAACCTTCCATATTTTAATTAAATAGAATTCAGTTAAAAGTTATGCTGTTAAGTCAACCTGTCTTAGGTTGAAGGTCTGTTTTTCCCGTATACACACACACATACAGAGGTGGACAAAATTGATGGTACCCTTCGGTTAATGAAAGAAAAACTCACAATGGTCACAGAAATAACTTGAATCTGACTAAATTAATTATAAATAAAAATTCTATGAAATTTAACCAATGAAAGTCAGACATTACTTTTCTACCATGCTTCAACAATATTATTTAAAAAAAATAAAATCATGAAACAGGCCTGGACAAAAATGATGGTAACCTTAACTTAATAATTTGTTGCACAACCTTTTGAGGCAACCACTGTAATCCAACGATTCCTGTAACTTTCAATAAGACGTCTGCACCTCTCAGCAGGTATTTTGGCTCACTCCTCATAAGCAAACTGCTCCAGTTGTCTCAGGTTTGAAGACGCCATGTTTCAGCTCTTTCCAAAAGATGCTCAATAGGATTTAGGTCAGAGCTCATAGAAGGCCACTTTAGAATAGTTCATTGTTTTCCTCATAGCCATTCTTGGTGTTCTTAGCTGTGTTTTGGGTCATTGTCCTGTTGCAAGACCCATGACCTGCGACTGAGACCAAGCTTTCTGACTCTGGCCAGCACAGAATCCCTTGATAGTCTTGAGATTTTAAGATTTGTACCTGCACAGGTTTAAGACACCCTGTACCAGATGCAGCAAAGCAGCCCAGAACATAACAGAACCTCCTCCATGTTCCACAGTAGGGAC
>JBAFTB010000017.1:28093861-28105319 GCA_037177355.1 Melanotaenia trifasciata
TGGTCTATCACGTGACTTTTGGCATGCTGAATCAATGCTCAGAGACAATGCTCACAACACTTCCGTGTCACATGCTCAAAACGTGATCGAACAGATCCCTAGTCAGAGGGAGCTGCACGGACGGCAGGCAGAGGACCAGAGAAGCTGTAGTATTGGCCCGGGCTTTGAGGAGACTACTAAGTCCAGCTAAGTAAAGGAAAGTGGAAGAGCTTGTGGATACCATTGGAAACTGCACCAATTAAGTTAGGCTTTCTTCTCCCCTTCCCACAGCGGCGTGTCGAGGATATCCAGCCGACAAGGTGATGACCACAGACCCAGGCCAGCTGGTCAAACTGGACTGTCTCACTGAGGAACATTAGGAGCACGCTGGGACATTTTCTGGATGCTTGCTAGTTTTAGATCAAGGACAGTTTTTTTTTTAGTATTTTAGTTCCCTGCCTCCACTTCTTTGGAGTTGGTTTTCTTTTTTAAAGAGAAGCAATTTTATTAATAAAATTGTAAACCCTGCTCTGTGTACTCCTTCTTCGACAGTGGAAATCCTTTTTGCTGGTATTTAGAAGAACCCTCACACTATTGTGTGACAGTTTCACCCAGTTTGAGTTTGCTTTTATTTCTTGTATTTTTATTTTGTGTTTTAATGATTTTTGTCTTTTTTATTTAATGTTTTGCTGTTTTTACTAGATCATGTTCAGCACTTTGTTCAGTAGCTGCTGTCATAAAGTGCTTTATAAATAAAGTTGGCTTGGCTTGGCTAAATCTGTTTGTGTTTAGTGCAGGGGTCTGCAGCCTTTCCAATCCAAAGAGCCAATTTTCTCTCACCCAACTAAATAAAACTCCTTTAGAGATGCAAATGTTACGAGACTTTTCAAAAAGGCAACTTAATATATATATTTTTAATGAAGAGTCACCATAGGATATTTGATATTTCTGAAGAACCACATTTTTATTTCTGTTTTTAGGTTTTAAAATAAAAACATAAACCCTTTATAAACAAAGGATAGACAGACTTTCTTCTAAGGGATGTAGATATTTGTGGAAAATGTAAAAAAAAAAAAAAAAAGACCCTGGTTTCCAACCTAATGACAAGAAAGATAGATTTAAAAAAATATTTTAGCCACGTATTAAGAGGCATTGTAGAAGGTCCAGAGAGACACTTGCAGCTCCAGAGTCACAGTTTGGAGACCCCTGATGTCGTGTTAGTAAACCAAAATTAACTGCAATTCTTTATAAAGCTGTAGGCCTTCTTTGAAAGGAAAGAGACACTTTGCCTGTAACAATGCGATTAATCGCAGCATGTCATGTGATTATTCGCAATAAAAAATTTTAATCGTTGCCCAGCAGTAGTTGCTATGTTTCTGGAAGTCTGCCCCAGGGCAGCTGTGGCTACACATGTAGGTTGCCACCACCAGGTGTGAATGAATAATGAATACAATGAAAAATCCTTTGGGTACCTTGAAAAGAGCTATAGAAATCTAATCTATTATTAGTTAAACCTCCTGGAACAGGCCCCAGATGAGTTGGACTTGATTCTGTGAGGTTAGTTGGTAAAGACCATCATAAATAACTGCAATAGCAAAAACATAAAAAAAAAAAAAAAAAAACAACTAGAGGAAAAAGTGTAAATAGTTTCCGTTGTGCGTTGGTTTTAATGCCCATTTTTTTCATCTTGAAAGCCAAGACTTGAGAGAATGATATGTAAATAAGAAAAGGCTTGGCACATTCATAAACCCCCCCTTTTCTATTGGCCCTTTATCACTTGATTTTTTTCTCCTTCAGACAAAAATGGCATAATGAGACCTGCTCTGGAGTCTCAGATACATTTGGGATGAGTTAAATTAGTGGAATAAATGAACTACCCTCCAGACAGTCTCTCATTTCCACTTCTTTTAGGCCAAACTTAAACTTGACTGTGACTGACTGCATGACGACTTGCCAATTCTTATAATTCTTTCAAACTTAAGTATCCTCCTGAGTCAGCAGAAGCAGTCACACAGCATCCCTGCTGTCTTTCCCACCGGCTCTGCCATATGCCGTATCTTAACAAGCAGACGGAGACCAGTTTGCATGCCATTTGGGACCATTTACCCTCCTGGTGTATTACACAACTAGGTAACTGAGCTAAAGACACTTAGAGACATGCTCCATCCTCCAAAGTCCAAATAAGCAGTTTTCAGATGAGTTTTTATGTTCACTATCAATCTGCTGGAGAAATTAAAACAATGTCACAATCACAGAAAATATCCATGACCTCTTTGTCCTCTAACATCCATATTTACCCAGAAAGTCTTATTTGACTTCAGTCCACGTTCTTAAGACACTTCAGACTTGTTCATGTTCCAGTCGGTGTATACGCAAATGCTCACAACACTAATAGAAAAAGAGACAAATGCTCAAAAATCCTTTTACAATATTTATTTTTTAGGATGAAAAAAAAAAAATAACTGAACATTCAGTTGCAAGTCACATAAGACATACACAGGCTTGCTTGTTTCCACCTTTGTTTGTCTTGGTTATCTTCAATATTGAGTGTGACTACCTGTCAGTCCTGTCATCCTTATAAATAGACACATGCCCTAGCTCATCATATACCCAAACCGCTTTATGACTCAGTGGGTGTTTTCTTTTTGTTTGTTTTAACTTGTCCTGTCCAGCATCATAGCAACCAAAATGATAATCTGGTTGCTGTATCGTGCTGAACAAATTTGCTTTGCCAAGGGGAGGCCTATGGTTATAAGGTTCCTCTTGATAATCTGATTGATTGATTGATTGATGTATTTATTTACTTTGAATCATGGAATCTATGTAATCTTGCTGGACCTGACCGGAGGGGACAAAAAAAGAAGGAAGACAGCAAAAAGAACAGAGGAAAGAAGAAAGAGAAGACAAAAACAGCACAGACAGAAGGCAACGACCCTTCAATCCACACTATCACTAAACAACAAACTGCTGCATTTGTACATAAACATAACAGAAAATTTCCTACAGCTTCTACTCAAGCATGGAGCTGCTAGTCATTAAGAGCTCTTAAATAATAACCAAATCAAAAAGACATATCACAAAAGTATCACAACAATGACCGGATACTAACTCACAGGAAAAAAAAGAAAAATGTGGGTTTAGTGTATAAACTGGATAACTCAGTTACTGTGTCAGCATGCAGAGGATGGGGAGTAGGGAGTGATCAGTGATGAGGAGGGGTGAATGAGCTTGTGCAAATGCGACCACACCTCTACGGAGGCTAGAGGCAGACCAGGGCAGCCCAGAGGAGGAGGCAGAGGAGAACCCTAGGCAGAGCCCCCCACGGTCTTGGGTCACAGGCCCCAGTGGGTCAAGATCGCCAGCCGCATACCCATCCTTCGAAAAAGGGCTGAGAGCCCGCACCAGGTCCCCCTTGACAACCAACCAGCGTGGGCCAGCACCCACCCCGATGCACTGAATGGCTCACTGAGACATGTCCATGGTGGACTCCTCTTCTGAGGAGATGAAGAGGACAGGTGAGCATCTTGAGAAATTTGGCTGAAGAGAGAGAATTGAACTAATCCACTCTCAGTGTGGTTTAACACTTGAAGGCCATGAGAGACTTTTTAATCCTTTCAGATTATTTTTCCCCTCAGTTTCTGGCCTCCACTGCAGTGGTGGCTCCTGACAAATTTCTCAGGGGGGGTAACTGTTGTGATGATGACTAAAGTGACCTGTTTAATGGATAAAATAATAAGTAAGGCTATTTATTAATGACACTGGCATTTAACTCCTTAACAAGGTCAACCGAGCAACATCACCTACTACACTGCAAGACAAATATTTTCCCTTTCATGACAAAAGCCACATACTGAGTTAAATGGAAAGTTTCATCCCTGTCTCTTCATAAATAAAATAATTTAAACTCTACAAATAATGATCAATCCCCTGTGCTCATCAAGAGATGTAAGTGCACCACAGCAGCCATTAAATTCAGCATTCTCGTAGATGAGAGACAGTTCTGTCTTCAACGTCGCCTTGTTCAGCATGGGATATGCTGTCGCAGTGGCATCCACAGCCTCACCACGAGGTGGTCAATGAAAGAGAAGCGCTCTTTAGCATGAACCAGGATTGTGTTGCAGGTCTCCTTAGACATCCTCTGCTTCTCTCCTTCTCCCAAGGCCCTTCTTGGTCTGGTGATCCCTGCTGCTACTTGCTGCTGCTGCTGAGATGAGTCCCTGAGGGCAACCAGACCAACAGAGTTTTTTAGTACATAAAAGTACGACTGCCTGATAGAATTTAGAAAAGTGAAAAAAATGTTAATGTTGAAACACAAATAAAACTTAATTCATAGATATCCAGTCACTGGCCACTACATTAGGTACAACTCTGCAACAGTTCTGTTATAAATTCTATATTTATTAAGTTTATACATTTTCAGGGTTTAGGTGATAACTTGATTTATGTTTATTATTGTGGGTGATGATGTACTTAATTGCATTATCTTGAAAAGTGCCTAAAATGTTGTTCACTCCATTAATAAACTTAAGGACAAAATATTTAAACACTGATAAATATATCACCCTAATACACGACTATCACCACTATTTAATTATCATCTTACTGACAATAGCAACAAAAGTTGAAATTATATATTTTTGCAAAAGCTATACATATATGGACCGTTTTATTGGATTTAATTTAGTTGCACAAGTGCACCTAATGGAGTGACTGATAACTATATTTACCTGTGACAAGGCTCAGTATTGAGAATAATTTAAAATTATTTTATCTTACCTTACTGCCTGCATACTTGTGAAGCTCTGGAGGGCACATCTGATGAAGACTGCATCAATGTCCTTCTATAGCTGCTGGTACGGCATGTCAACATGAGACCTTATCTGATAAAACAGCTGCAGGAAAAACTGGAAGTCCTCATCCTCCAGCATCCTCAGGAAAACAGATGCCTCGCTTACTGTGGTGCTGTTAAATGAACCCGACGTCGTGATGGATTCAAAACACAGCATCATGTCATCTAGGTTCTCGTAGACAGTGTTGACGACTCTTCTGTTAAAGTTCCATCTTCACTTGTGCGTTTGGTTGACCAGGTAAAAAAACTGGCAATGCCTCCTAGAGCAGAAAAGAAAAGAAGAAGCCTGCTGCATAATCCGATTCAGCTGGTGTGTATAACAGTGCACCTTTTGCTGCACACCAGACCGCTCTACCCTCATCACACTGGCCCCATTGTATGTTTGTGCAATGAGTTTCTCTCTATCACCATTTGAAAAAAGGATCACTCAGTCTGTCCAAAAGAGCACCAGCAATGGAATCGGACGTTGCATCCATAACAGGAAGAAACTCAAAGAAACGGTCCTTCACCTCATGATGGGCATCAATGTACCACAATACAAGCGCCAGCTGAGTTTGTGTTGGTACGTTGTTAATCTCATCTGCTTGCATGGCCCCAAACATAGAAGACCTGACCTCCTCCATTATTTGGGCTCGGATGACAGCTAGCATGTACTCCAGGAGCTCATTCTGTATGGTCTTTGACATTAGACAAATACCTTGTCTAATGATGCAACCGAATCAATGAGGCCTCAGAAAACACCAGGGTTGTTGGATTTTCTGGATTATGCCTCTGAGATCTGTTTCTGTTCACTCCACTGGGATCCAGTTTAACCCCTGGCTTTACCCCACAGCAATCAACACCTGGTTTTATTCCATAGCCGAAATTCTTCAGTCCTCTCAGCCACCTGCCCAAACTTATTTCTCAGCAGGTGGCTTTACATACAGTATCTTTGTTAATCTAAATTAATGTTGGGTTAAAATCCACAACTTCCCAACATTTACTTTATGAAAAATAAGTTTTCCCAGAAAGACTGACATTTACCTGAATTGGCATTTAAAATTTTAACATTATTAAGAATTTGGCTGCTGGGACCTGAAATGGGAAACTTCCCTGCACTGTGTTCCAGACATTACTAACCTAACACAGCTTAAACGCTAACATCACAATCATAAAAGCCAGTACTAAAGCCTATAACTTTATGATTTTTTTTTGTCTTAGGGGAACTCTAGCTCCCCCTAAAATAAGCCTAGTGATACCCATGCAGCAGGGTTTGAATCCTGGAGCCACAGCTGGTCCAGTAGCACTGTTAGGACATCCCTGTCCTGCTGGTTGAAGAAGCCTGACCAGTACATGTGTGCTCAGCTGCATCTTTCAGATCAGGAGTCTGACCTGGTTCAGGAGAAAACACAGAAGAAAAACAACAGCAGATCTTTTTTATCTTAGCTCACATTAGCAGATGAAGTTTCTGTCAGAAAACGAGTTCAAGGTTAAAACAGCAGGTTGTTTTAAAAAAGAAAACTGCTGCTGCCTGTATGAGACATTTTAATGCTGTATGTGTCTATGGTTGATCTTATTTCCATCTTATTAAGCAGAGGTTGAAAGTTTAGTTCTCTAAAGAATCATGGAACGTCTGCAGCAGTTGTCCTGCAAAGAATATTTACAATATCTGTAGCCCTGAACTAACCCCTGCTCATGTAAAATAAAAAGTTATACTGTCAAAATGACATTTATATTAGTCACTAGACTACTTTAACTCCCAGGCTGCAATGAGCTCATGTTTGTGTTGGTTAAACACACATCTTATTCAACCTGCCCACGTCCCTCCTCTCAGCCAGCAATACAGCAGAGAACATAAATACATGGTCACATTGATGGGAAGTCTTCCAATGGCTAGACAGTTTTGTTTGTCTCTCTTCAGAGGACAGGCCTTTAAAGAAGACATCTTCGAACACCTTGTCCTTTGAAGCAGGCTCTGAATAGAGATATCACCACTTGATCCTGCAGCCACAAAGGTCATCAGGATTAAATATAATAAAAATATGTACCTTGTTGCCTGGCAACTGCCATAGCAGAATGCTAAAAATGTCAGATACCACTTCTATAATCAGCCCAGAAAATTAAATAATGTCACAGAGCCTCACATAACAGGATGAATATGTAGGTTTTAGGAAGTTTGTAGAAGCTGAAAAAGACTGAAAGAAATGAAAACTTCATGCTTTTCATCAGCTATGCCCTCATTTATCAGCGTTAACTAATGATTTACTAACTGAGGGTCAGTTCAACATTGATTAGCATTGTTACTTTTGATTCAGTCTGATTTTGTTTGCCAGTTTGTTTTAACTTAAACATTTGATACAATAATAAAAAAAGTCAAAAACCACTGAAAAAAACATGTTTTGTTAACAAACAAAAAGAAACTATAATAACTCAAATAAAATGATTTGAATATATAAAAGTGGCACAATCTGATGGAGAAATGTGGCGTCATAAATGGCATTTTGATGGTTTTCATTTGAAGATTTTTTTTGTCTTTAGGATCAAATGTGTAAATGTTTGTATGTTTTAGCCATTTTAGGCTCATTCAGGTAACTGACATTAAAAGGATCTTTGAAAAAGAAAATTCTTTTAAAGATTTTTAGCTATATCCAATCTAAAACAGCAGAAAAAAGTCCTTCAGGATCTCTTTGTGGTTGATGCTCCTTGAAGTTGAATTCTTTCAGTTTGTAAGTAATAACTGTTGTCTGTTGCTGCAGTTTTACAGCTGCTGGACTGTTTACACAACTTATTACCCAAATTAATCATGCCACAAGTAAGCAACAGATTGTGTTTTTTTGCTGAGTGTTAGAGTGCTGATCAAAGCAGCCAGACTTTTCACTCAATTAAAGCGAGAAAAAGCAACTCAGCAGGAGCTGTTTATCGATTTGCATGGCTCATGTTTAAGCATCATTACTGACGGAGCTACAAGGAAAGCAGAGCATTAAACTTCAGAGGGGACGAGACTGCTGCCCACATGCTACCGCCAAAAGCACCAGAGGCAAGCATCAAATTCCAAACCTAATTGAGAGCCAATCAGCTTCACTTACAAACGTTTTCCATTCACTGTGGTGCAACCATTGTAAATGCCACTAATGGCAGGAGAGCTGCCCACTTACACCCACTCACAATATGCTGTCATGCCACTTTTATTCATTGTGATGAAGAGAGAGACTAGATTGGGGATAAAATACCAACAGAGGCTGTGAAGGACCATGTCCAATTTCAATATTCAGCCCACTGCCAGGCGCTGGACGCTCTGCCTCTGGCAGGCTCCCACAAAAATGTTTTGGGTCACTGCTTTTCATTTGACTGCTAAGATTGTTGGCAGTCTGTTGGGGTAAGATATTCAATCTATTTATGGAGATGTAAATGTAATCATTGAATGTGACTTATGGCTAATGCTGTTTGCTTCTTTCTTTATTGTAATCATTAAACTGATGAGCCTCTGTCATGTCTGCCTAAAAGAAACAAGAGCTGAATCAGCTCTCATTTTATATCAGTGGCTATCAATGCAACGTGCAGTTTTTTTTTTAACTATGTCCTGTCCAGCATCCTAACAGAACGGTGGTCTGTGTGCCATATTTTGCTTGACAGAGTTGCTCTACCAAGGGAGACATGTTATATTCATGGCTGCCCTTGATATTTTTATTAGACTCTTTAACTCAGAATCCCCACAACCCAGTAGCTTTCTGCCTTTCTGCCATGACAGCAACAAGCTCACACAGGACTCGGTAGACTTGGACCAGGATCTTAACAAACTAGACCCGTACTCCACTTGGACCAGGAACTAAACAAATCGGACCCATACTCCGCCTGAACAAGGACATAAACAAACTGGACCTACTCCACCTGGACTAGGATCTAAATTAACTTGACAAGTACACCACCTGAACCAGGATCTGTACACACTGGACCTATATTCAAACCCTTTAATCCAACTCAACCAGGACCTGGAGCAGGTGGTATACGTTGAGCCTCCCCCAGAAAATCTGCCTCTCAAAATAAGTCCAGCAAGACTCTGTCAGGATCGGGAACAAGACTTCAGCCGACATCATCACTAACACTGGCATCCCACAGGGGTGTGCCCTCAGTCCAAATCTCTTCATCCTGTTCACCCATGATTGTTTGACTCCCACAAGCACAACACCATGCTGACACCATGTTTGCGGACAACACCGCTGTCATAGGACGCATCACTGGCGGGGACGAAGCAGCCTACAGGAGGGAGGTGGCCTCTCTGGTAACATGGTGTGAGGACAACAACCTCTCCCTCAACAGAGAAAAGACCAAGGAGATGATAGTGGACATGAGGAAGGAGAGAAACCCTCATCAGCCGCTGCTTATCTGCAGGCTGGAAGTGGAGAAGATGAGCAGCTTTAAATATCTGGGAATTCACATCAGCGTGGACCCCACCTGTACACTCAACACCACACAGATGGTGAAGAGAGCACAGCAGAGCCTGGACCTCCTGAGGAGTCTGAGGAAGTCCAGCATGTCACCAAGTATCCAAGTTAATTCTGACCAGCTGCATCACCGTGCGGTACGGTAGCTCTACTGTCACGGATCAGCCTGCAGAGAGTGGTGACGACTGCGTCCAAGATCACCAGGACTCTCTGCAGAACATCTGCACAGAGTCCACAGGAGAGCTGCCTCCATCATCAAAGACCACAACCATCCCCAACATGGACTGTTCACTCTCCTCCCCTCAGGCAGGAGATACAGGAGTCTGAAATGCAGGACAACCAGACTCACAAACTCTTTCTTTGCCTCGACCATCAGACTCGTTAACAGCTGATAGGAGTCTGTAACAATGGCCTGTATCCTGCACACTGACTTTTGTATTGTCAACCACAGTAACTCTTTACTGTTTATGTGTCCTAGATATATGTCCTAGAATAGATACGTATGCATCTTACCGTCTACCTCATGACAGTTGTTTTGCACAGCTAATGTTGAATGTGCCACAACAGTTTATGAAGCACACTGCACATTTATTTACATAGATCTTTTACTCAGAGTTTTTTTTATCTTTATCTCCTATCTAGTTTTTAAGTTGCTTTCTTCCATTTCTAATCTTTTATGGCATTTAGTGTGGATGGGAAAATAAGAATTAAATTGTTCAGGGAAACTTGTTTCCTTACTGGGCAAATGACAGTAAACACTTTGAATCTTGAATCTGAAGACAGTTGCCTCATATGATACTGAGGGAATGACATCTCATCAGGGGTCAGCTGGAGTCAAAGTCCCTCCCAGGCAGATTTTGGAAAACGTTTAAAGTGAAGTCCTCTTGTTTCAGTGCACATATGCACGTGTTGTACAGTAGTTTTCATATCTGAGGCTTTCAGACGCTTCCAGGTGCAGTTATTAGAGGTGTGGAGCCAGTAGCTCAGGCAGGAGTAGCTGTTGAATGAAGGAGAGATGAATTACAAATGACTGCATGGAATGTTTGTACCACTGGCTGTTCAAAAAGATTTAGAAATCAAATACATTCTTAAACTTATCAGTTACCAGCACTGTGGGGAGGCTACATGTGGGCACACTGTCAAGGCTTGCTGAGAATCTTAATGAAACAGAATGTAAAATGGTCTCGTCTATGATTTAGTCAAATAAAAAGCCAACATAAGATCTGCTTTGTCTACATGGGTGCTTTTAACTGATGCTTCCTCACATCTTCTATCTCGTTGTGATACAGCCAGGGGGCGGAATCTGGAGAGCTGAAAACATCCATGGAATAACGTTGTGTAAAATCAGTGGTTCCCAACCTGGGGTCTGGGCCCCCAAAGAGCACAGGGGATCCCCAAGGCTTTGAACAATCAGAGCCATTGTGATTAATGTCCACAGATTGTCCCTGTTTTAGGGAAAAAAGTATGGTTGTATGTTATTATTTCAACTTAGGCTTTATCAAAGGCCAGGACTCAGCCAGAATACATTATTTATGATACAAATCTCACTTTATCATTTATCAATCTCTCATTGTCATTATTACAACCCCATTTCCAACAGAATTAAGTGTCTGTGTATAAATGTTAATTTTATAGTTTTCCATTTTGCTTCAGACCATTTTGGTCCAGAGAAGTGTTTCTGGATCCTGATTGCATATGGCTTCTTCTTTGCATGATAGAGCTTTAACCTGCATTTGTGGCTATCATGGTGATCTGTGTTCATAGACAGTGATTTCTGGAAGTCTTCCTGAGGCCATGCAATGATTTCCAGTAGAGATACATCTCTGGTTTTAATGCAGTGCTGACTGAGGACCCCAAGATCACCAGCGAAGACGCTGTGTCTGTGTGCGATGTTTAAAAAGTTACAGTTGAGAGGATTGATTTCACAAGTTTGAGTTATTTGTAATTTTGAAACTGGGCTGAACGGGTCCGTAGGAGATTCTGACAGTAAATCTTTTTGTTACTACCCACAGCTCTTGACCATAGCTGGGGGTAGGATCATAGATCGACCAGTAAATCGAGAGCTTTGCCTTTTGGCTTAGCTCCTTCTCCTCCAGGCGAGGGGATGTCATCACAGAATATTGTAGCTTCTTTTAAATGTTATAATTTGTTTGGCCTAGTTATTATTTATGAGGAAATTGAATGGAAATCAAATGAGGTTAAAACAAAA
>JBAFTB010000017.1:28142151-28158383 GCA_037177355.1 Melanotaenia trifasciata
GCCTTTAAGCCGAGAACTCCTGAAACAAAATTTCGTTGTGCCTTGCTCAATGACAATAAAGATTCTTGATTCTTGATATTTTAGTGGTTGAGGTTCTTATTAACATCATCCCCCTTTTTCCTGAACATCCTATTAGGAGAATTAAAATCAAAGATGCGTCTTTAATTATTTCTGCAAACAGCTTTAATATCTAACATGTGGTGTGAAGGGTAATAGTGGATTGTGCACATAATTTCCTTGATTTTATTCTGGACTGTTGGTGTTGCTGTGTCCTGTTTTCCCAGATTTTGTGCGTACGCGTAGGTCAGAGTTGCCGTGGACGTAGAAGCATTTTCCTGTCAAGTTTGGTTTTTATAAATCCCAAAAGTTGACTATATTTGGCGTATGCTGGTTTTTGTTCCTACGCCAGCTTTATAAATGAGGCCCCAGGTCTGGTAGTCTGCTGTAAATATGAATGTTAGTGCCCCAGTGCCGTACCAACGAACACTCACTTTCACACACCCACATCCAGCTTAGCCCACGGACTAGAGGACCCCCCCCCCTCACTCCCCACCACCACCATGAAACAATGGTTTAGTTCTCTGTTTGCATTTCTATCTTTAAATAGGCATAATTTCTTTCATGGTATTATTACGTAGGTTAATTTAGATAAATAATTTCTTGTCTAAAATAATTTGAATTATAAACTACTAGTTTCCAATGCACTCAGTAATATTGTAAATACACATATAAGTTCAATAAAACACTTGTCTTCCAGGGGCCACTGTGGGACACTTATGTGTTCATATCTATGCCAGAATCAAACCGACACCCTTTTTTTTTTTCTCACAATGTTAAGATCGAGCTAACAGAAGCATGTTAAAAGTTTAAAATAAATTATTCAGCAGTTTTTAAGGGTTTGATTTACACAATTACACCCCCCCACACCCCCCCAAAAAAAGAAATTCCTGTCATAAAGAATGTGAGTACATTTTTTTAAGCCATGTTTTTAAATATGTTTCTTTTGTATTTCATGTAAATTTTAGAAAATGTTCTTGAAATCTTGTTTTTTTTTTTTTTTAACTTGTCCTGTCCAGCATCATAGGAACCAAAATGATAATCTGGTTTCTGTATCGTGCTGAACAAATTTGCGGGGAGGCTTATGGGTATAAGGTTCCTCTTGATAATCTGATTCATTTATTTATTTACTTTGAATCATGGAATCTATGTAATTTTGCTGGACCTGACCAGAGGGAACAGAAAAAGAAGAAAGACAACAAAAAGAAGCAAAAGGGAAAGAAGAAAGAAGAAAGAGGAGACAGAAACTCAACAGACAGAAGGCAACGACCCTTCAATCCACACTATCACCAGACAACAAAGTGTTATGTTCTTAAAGAGTCAGACCCAACGATTCTCAGCTTAACATGCATCTTTGCCCTGCAGCTAGAGACGGTAAGTCTATAAACCGAGAAAGTGAATAGCTGCTTGTCAGGTGAGAAGAATTTGCTTTTGTATTTGTTTGTGCACAGTGTATTCTTGCAATATGACTGACGAAGTGCATGTCTGACTCTGAACATAGCTACCTTTCATAACTTATAGGTGCTATTAAACCCTACAGTGTGTCTAACGGATGTCAGGCTTCTTTTCTTCTATATGAAGAGCCCAGTGCTAAAAGTGCCCAAGTCACTCTTTTGTCAGTTTCAAGTTCTCTGTCCTTGATGCATATATCAGTACCAATGTTTACCAAGCAACCAACATTTTCCTTAAAAAATTGCTTATGTCCTATTTCAGAGCAACAGGTTTGGCTAGGGTCCTCCATTGTTAAGCCTAAAAGCACTGAAGTCCTGTAAATAGGACATGCTATTTATATCAAATAACTAATGTTTGTCAGTGGAAGGTATGAAAATGGTGTGGATGCTGGGCATTCACACTATTATGGTACTTTTCTTTGTTACTTATTCACCTTCTATATTGTAACTGCAAATACGTTTGCCTGTCAATCTGAAATACAACTATATAAAAGGATTAATGTTACGAGTAAAACAATTTACAGTTATTTCAATTAAGCTATAAGTTAACCCGAACACTACATTGTATTTCCAGAATGAGTGTGTTATGAGAGAAAGCTGCTGTGATGGTGGAACAACTAGATGCAAATCAACTGGTCTTGGCTCAAATTAGAAGGCAAAGTCACAGTGAAAGGACCCAAGCTGTTATTTCATCTGTCAGATGTCTTAGATACCTTATTATACATTAATACTGGCCTGTTAGTCTGCTTTACTTTTTCTAAAAATACATCAGATTGATGCTTTTAAATATAAAATGTCCAAAATTTACTTCCAAGGGACCGTGCCCCTGAAACCCCTGGAGAGGTTGTATCCTTCTCACCTTATTCACCCCTGACACATTTGTAGGTCTGTTTCATCATTTTAGTGTCTACTCAGATCAATAGAGCCCACCACAGCCTCCTCACCAACCACCTCCACAGATGGTGCTCAACCATCAGGTAAAATACAGACTACTTTTGCTTTGCACTCACTCATAACAAAGATATGAGTGGTGGTCAATGATTTGGTCTGTTGTTATTCCATGTTACATTCTTGAATGTGGGATGCTGCAATTCAACCAGCTGAACTGTTTGTTGTTTCAAAATGTGCTCTTTTTAACTTTGAGCACCTGCCCCTCCAAAGGCCCCTTAAAATTCTATCCTGCAGCCCTTTAAAATCCTCCTCTAACGTTTTCTGGAATCCTGCAGCGATTGTCATTTTTTTAAACTGCAAAAAAGTCATTTCATTCATTGACTTTTCTGATTTCATCATTAGCAAACAGGTGTTGTTTTTGTGTCCGCGTTGGTCATGCTGTGGATTAAGTTTGAACTTCGATCTCCCGCATGGCAGAAGGATGCTCTACTGACTGAGATATCCAGCCGCACATTTCAATGCATCTTGTGTTTTGACACTGCGTTGACAGCATCAGCCACCTGCTGCCACTATTCTGCCTTTCTGACACCAGTAACGCCCACCTCATGTCCATCAATTAAACATTTTTACGTTTTTCAACATGCTCCATCAGGCCCCCACTCTTTGAAAAAGTCTGCTTCTTCCCTCTTTTTTCCTCCCGTGCCATCATGGAAATGATGTGATGAATATTTATAATTGGTGTTCACTAGGCGTGGGAAGGCGTTCCCTCCCGTTTGCACAGAAACAGGCGTAGGGCGTGTATGCGCACGCTTTTATAAATCTGAAAGTTAAAGTGCGCCACATTTCCTTTTTGCGCTGTAGTTTACTTTGCTATGCACAGCTTGGTAAATGAGGCCCCTCGTCCCCCGATTTGTAGGGCCTTTTCTTCCTGTTGAGTCTTTTATGTCTCAGGTGATGTAGGGTTTATTATTCTAACATTTAATGATGGTTTTCAGAGGAATGATGGAATCAACACAGAAAGAGATTTATCCAGTGACTGCTTCTGCAACACTAGGTGTGTTTCCATTGCCCCTAGAAAAAAAAAGCTAAATATCGTAATAAAAAATAGTAATGGAAACATACTGTACATAGGAAGCATCCTTTCAGCTCCTCTGTCTTATCAGCTGACCACAGTGAATGTCAGGTTTGTGGGAATTAAAAACCGACCTGTAGGTGGGGAGTAGTCACATTTTGACCACTCAACGCACTTTTACACTAAATGTCACATTCACCCAATCACACACACATCCATACAGCACTTCTATTGATATTATGCTTTGTAGTGCTTTTCTCTATCACACACATTCATTCCACGATAGCAACATGTGGTTCAGTGTCATATAGTCCTGGGAAGATACAAACCCTTTGGTCCTTAGACGACTACTGTTTCACCCGAGCTACAGCTGCCTCTGACAATACAGCCTTCAGGATCATGGGGGTGCTGTCTTCTATGACCATAAGGTGGTGATTTTCTGGAGGAGTTGAACTACGGTGCAAACAGAAACATTTTTTTTATTGATTTTTGTATTTTGCTAAGTCCAACTTAAAATGGATTCAGATCATATTCTTCTATTCTTCTCTAAAAACTCTAAAAACAAAATGCTAAACTGATTATTTTTTAATTCTTGAAACACTCAGAAAAGTCTGAAATATGCTGTTACTTAAATATCCAAGGCATTCCCTTTATTTTATTCCTCTTATTTTCCCAGAGACCTTAAAGATACAGACATATTACAAATTAATGTCTTCATGATTATTCCCAAAGTCATTCCTTAAAAATATGAAAATATGTCTGACATAACTGTACTGTCTGTGCAACTTGGGGTGTTGAGTCAGCAGTATCATGACAAATGTTTGAAACTCACCAAATTAGCCACACAACACGACTTATGTAAATGTAAATTACATAGTGAAATATTATCAGAACACGCTTGACAACAAATAGGTGTTTATGGTCCAGTTCTGGCGATAATAACTCCCTGTGGTGTGGAGCTTTGCAACTTTTTAGCCTTTTTATATACACAATAAACTTTGAAAGAAGAAAAACTAACTTTCTCAAGACATATCCTGATTAAAGCAATAAATAAATAAGTTCCAACCGGCTTAACATGAATGGTACCACTCCATTTAATATTAAGCATGTTTATTTATTTATTAAGCTATGGCTCAGAGCCATCTAAGATATTGTGCAGCTTTGGGTAAATGTCCATTGAGGACTGGAAAACTGTGCACCAAGAAAAGCAAAACCTGATCTGAGGCCATTAAAACTCCAGAGGGAGTTTTTTAACATTTAAATAATGCTTCTGCACTAGAGAGCACAAACAAAGCCTGACAGCACAAAAACACAGGGTTTGTTGGGAATATGTTGAATCAGTGGATTTTTGTGGTTTTGTGGAAAGCAGAAAACTATAAAAATGAACTGCACTGTGGATAAACATTGTTCTTCGCCTCCAGTTAGCGTGTAAGTCAAAGAGAAGTAAAGCATTTCGGCATCCTGAGATTTAAAAAAAAGTGTTTCCCGAACAGCCCCAGCTTTGTTTTTTGTCTGTGGCTGAGCAACAAATCAATGACGGCGTTACTTCAGCTTCAGCTCGTAACGTTTGATTGTACTTGTTTGTGCTTCATTCTTGTCTGTTGAATTATTTACTCGCCATCTGAGGCTTTCTCCTTTTCCTCCATGTTTACGCTGCAGGAATTATGACCACATAATTGATCTTTTCGGTCTTGTTCAGTCTGTCTGTATTCTTTTGGCTTCCCTTCAGCCAAGATAACTGAATCTGTGTAAATATGAACTCATGAAGCTCTGGTAATGATGATGATATGTGATGATGATGGTATGATGATGATAAGGTGATGATGTGATGACAGTAAGATGACATGATGATAATGACTAAGATAATGAAATGGTGATATCACGATGCTATGGTGATATCATGATATAATAATTATACAATGACTGTATGATGAAATGGTGATAAGATGGTGATGATTTGATGACATGATGAACTGATGAAATGATGAAAGTGTGATGATGATTATATAATGATGTTCTGATGAAAGTGTGATGATGATTATATAATGATGTTCTGATGTTGCAGGAATGTTACAGGAAGTAAAAACTCACATTTTCTAACAGTCTTCAGAAAAAAGAGATTTTTTTTTCACCAATTTGGGATCTTTTCCATCCATCCATCCATTTTCTACCGCTTATCCGGGGTCAGGTCAAAGGGGCAGCTGCCTGAGCAGGGAACCCCAGATTTCCTCCCCAGCCACATTCACCAGTTCGTCCGGGGGATTTTGAGGTGTTCCGAGGCCATCAGAGAGAGTAGTTCATCCAGCGTGTCCTGGGTCTTCTCCAGGTCCTCCTCCTGGTGGGACATGCCCGGAAAACCTCACCAGGGAGGCGTCCTGATCAGATGCCCGAGCCACCGCATCTGGATCCTCTCAATGCGGTGGAGCAGCAACTCTACTCTGAGTCCCTCCTGGACCACCAAGCTTCTCACCCTATCTCTAAGGGAAAGCCTGGCGACCCTGCGCAGAAAATTCATTTAGGTCATCTTGTTCTTTCGGTCATTACTCACAGCTCTTGACCATAGGTGAGGGTTGGAATGTCGATTGACCAGTAAATCGTGAGCTTTGCCTTTTGGCTCAGCTCCTTCTTCACCACAACAGACCGATGCAGAGTCTGCATCACTGCAGATGCCACACTGATCTGCCTGTCAATCTCCTGCTCTACTTGTGAACAAGACCCCAATGTGAAGTCCTCCACTTGGGGCAGGACCTAATTCCGGACCCGGAAAAAGCACTCCATCCTTTTCCAGCTGAGGACCATGGTCTCGGACTTGGAGGTGCTGATTCTCATCCCAGCCACTTCACACTCGGCTATGAATCGATCCAGCGAGAGTTGAAGATTGCAGCCTGAAGAAGCAAGCAGAACCACATCATCCACAAAGAGCAGAGACCCAATCCTAAGGCCACCAAACCAGATCCCCTAAACATCTTGGCTGCGCCTAGAAATTCTGTCCATAAAAGTTATAAACAGAATCGGAGACAAATTAAGCCTTGGCAGAGTCCAACCTCATTGGAAACAAATCTGATTTATTGCAATGCAGACCAAGCTCTGGCACCGGTCTTAGAGGGACCGGATAGCTCGTACAAGGGGGTTTTGCACTCCATACTCCCGGAGTACCTCCCACAAGAGTCTCCGGAGGACATCAGCAGACCCTCACAACAGGCTTGGGTCTTCCAGGCCTCACCGGCATCCTCCCCCACCATCTGAGCCAACTCACCACCAGGAGGTGATCAGTTGACAGCTCTGCCCCTTACTTCACCCGAGTGTCCAAGATACGTACCTGCAAGTCCGATGATACAACTACAAAATCGATCATCAAACTGCGGCCTAGAGTGTCCTGGTGACAAGTGCACGCATGAACACTCTTATACCCAAACATGGTGTTCGTTATCAACAATCCATGACGAGTATAGAAGTCCAATAACAAAACACTACTTAGATTCAGATCAGGTGGGCCATTCCTCCCAATCATGCCCCTCCAGGTCTCACTGTCATTGCCCATGTGAGCATTTAAGTCCCCCAGCAGAATGAGGGAGTCCCCAGAAGGAGTGCTTTCCAACATCCCCTCCAAGGACTCCAAAAAGTGTGGGTACTATGAACTGCTGTTCAGTCCATAAGCACAAACAACAGTCAGGACCCATCCCCCCACCTGAAGGTGGAGGGAGGCTACCTTCTTGTCCTCCTGGGTAAACCCCAGAATACATGCGCCCAGATCAGGGAGCAATGAGCATGCCCACACCTGCTTGGCACCTCTCACTGGAAGCAACTCCAGAATGGAAGAGGGTCCAGCCCCTCTCGAGAACAGTGATTCCAGTGCCCAAGCTGTGTGTCCAACTATATCTAGTCGGAACCGTTCAAACTCACACACCAGCTCAGGCTCCTTCCCTACCAGAGAGGTGATGTTCCACGTCCCTAGAGCTTGTTTCTGAAGCCAAGGATCAGACTGCCAGGGTCACCAGGCAGTTCACACAGCACCCAACCCCTATGGCACCTCCTGCAGGTGGTAAGCCCATGAAGGGGGGGTTCTCAACTCCGGCTCGACTCTGTGCCCTTCCTCCAGGCCTGGCTCCACAGGGTGGTCGCAATGACCCACGTCCAGGCAACGGAAACCTAGGTCCATAGTTTTTCGTCATCACAAGGGTGCTTTCAGCAGAGCTTCATGGTCCCTCCCCTAGAAACCTGCTTGCCATGGGTGACCCTACCAGGAAAAAAGCCCCAACAACATAGCTCCTAGGATTGTCAGGACGTGCAAACTCCTCCACCACAGTAAGGTGGCAGCTCAGAGAGGAGGTGTTAATAGTGAATGTGTGGGTAGTTGGGCTATTCTGTTATGTTCAGTGTGTGTTTGTATGTGAGTAAAGCAGGGGGGACCAAACATGATACATGTCCATTCATGGTAATATGCTATTGCCAATCAAAATATTGGATTAAATACTTTCTAAAAATGTTATGATACCACTGTGCTGATGGAAAATATGCTATTTGTTTTCTCTTCTGAGTTTACACGTGAAACCCAGGCAATGTATTGCTTACCTGCTTCCATCTCACATGATTATGGTTTCAGATGTCATCTTGACGGTGAAGAAGATGATGAAGAATATTATTTTAATGTTGCTGATGATGTTATAGTGTTTTAATATTTTACTGGTTTAATGTAGGTTCTTGAATAGTGTATGTTATGAACCCTTATTGTCTAGGGGGGAAAAGGGCCAGTAACAACGCAAGATGGAGTCAGGATATTTATAATAAAATAAATGTATTCTCAACAAGGGGTCATATTCACAACATACATGATGAAACCCAAAACGTAAATGTAAACCAAAAACAAAGTATCCCAAAAACAAACAAAAACACTCTGACATTGACTTAAATTTCGATTAAACACAAAATCAAATGTAACTCAAGGTGTCCTATAATAGGTGTAAGCCCACAACGGCAATTGCACAGACACACAGAATGTTAGCCAAACTAAAGAGCTATTAAGCTAAACACTCCATCCACAAATCAATCACAAAAAAAACACACTGGGTGGCAAACAGAGAAAGAGTTCTGTCCCAAGGTGGCGAACTGTGTCCTGATAATACACAGGTGCCTTGAATAATGGCAGTCCACAGCTTTTGAAGGTGAGGAGTCTTCCTGCATGGCCAGCCGCAATGGGTCCTGAACAGCCAGCGACCAATCCTGGTGGAGAAGGGCAGATCTATAAGTGCCCACAGCCAATCACCTGGAAGCACTGGCACAGCAGCATTTGCATACACAGCTTCAGGCTGACAAGCCTGGGAACCATAACACTTTATTATTTAATTTATATTTATTATATTACATTTATATATGTTGTATTTTATGTTTAACTGAAAAAATTTAAATATTAATTTGTAATCTAATTATCATTTTAAAAAATATAGTCACCTTTTACATAATTTACTAGTTGATGTATTTTATATATAATTTATAATTATAATATATTATAATTTAATAAGCATTTCTTTAAATATTTATGAGTTTTATTGATTTTTCATATTTTATGATAAAGATATTAATACATTGTGTAATCATGTTATTGATTATGTCACTAATATTTTGCTAAAGCTGACATTTTGGCGACATAAGGAGACCCAGCAGTTTGCTTCTGGTCTGGGTGGTTGCAGCGAAACAAAACTACATCTGAGGCTGATGGAAAACTCCAGGTTACCGTTGTCCTCTGAGACTCATCTCTGCAGCTGACTGTCTTGTGCATGTCTGATGGAACAAATGCTTGCCTGTTTTAATCACTGAAGCTGTCATACCGGCTGCATCCACCTACACCCAGTACAGCACCTGAAGGCATCCTGTGCAAAGTGATGCAAAAAATAAGGAAGTTAAATACTGCCAAGAAACATAATAAATACTGCCATGTCTCCCTTAAATGTATTAGTTTGTGAACAGCTTTGTGCGACCTTTCCTACCCTTTTTTCCTTCAAACCTAAACTCTCCTGTCTCTCACACAAATCAGGGAAGCTGAAGATAATATTGCACATGTCAAGCAAATTTTTCCCGTCAAGCCAACATTTGAAATTGTATAAAGCTGCCCACCTTCTCAGGATGTGTGCAACCCGACTGCAAGACACTGCCTCTGAGGCATCTTCCCATTTTGCTTTGTAATTGGAGAGAGCTGCTGGCCTGTAGAGAAACACATAAAAAGTGAATCACGGGAGACAATTCGATTGTCTTTTCTTTTTTAAAATGGTGCTGAGCCCAAGAAAGACACTTAATGGAGATCTTTAATGGAACACTTTGCTAATGTAATAGCCTGATCTCTGTCCCACTTAAAGCTAAAGCATCTCAAGAATGCTGATTATTTGCTAATTAACTAGAAATAAATATGATTTGTGTGATAATAGTCTAGTTTGATCATCTGTTCATGATGCCATAAATACAAAGAATACAAAAACACAATGTAATAAGGACTTTACTGCTTCACCGTTGTTGTCCATGTTTATTAAATTATGTGAACGTATCAGTAACATGGAGGCTATCAAGTTTTCTCACAGCAGGAACCCAAACCTGAGCCATCCAGCGGCAAAACGACATCAGTCCAGAAACCTGAAAGCTATCAGAGTTCACTGCTTGCCAGGGGAGATATGATTATAGTATTCACGTTTATGTCATCAGTCACGGAGGCGGATAAAATGATACAAAACCTGCAACAAGAAATGAAAGAGGAAGAAATTTCTTAGATACAGATGTCCACACCAAAGGTATTTATGGAAGCTGATTGTTGCTAGGATGAGCGGCAGCTTTGTCCACTTGGTGCTCTCGTCTTTGCTGTGGAGGGATCACGGCATCTGAGGTTGCCCAAAAACCTTTCTTCTGATAAGAAGAAAACCTACAGACAACCAAAACGCTATTTTATCAGACTAATGACACTATCTTCGGTTTAGAAATAGTCTGTGTAGTGGACAGCATCCGTCATCTGTTTTGTTTACTGACATAAAGACATTAACGGGAGAAAATGAGATCATGTATGAGTGATTCTGCATAAATACATGTCCGTTTTTTTCTGCTTTCAGCTAAACTCTTCATTGATTCTTCCATCTCCCTCAATCCCAGCTGATGCTGGAATATCCAGATGGCTGTCAGCCATGATTTAGTGTGGGGTGACAAGGATACTGTCTTCTACAGATTGTAGAAAGACTCTTAAAATGAAATTATATGTAGTAATACAACCCTAGTTCCAAAAGAGTTGTGCATTTCAAAAAATTGTAAATGCACAATACAATTATTTCTAGATCTCATCAATCCATATTTTATTCTTATTAGAATATAAGTAACATATCAGAGACATTTTACCATTTCATAAAAAATATGAGCTCATTTTGAAACTGATGGCAGCAACACTTCTGTAAAAAGTTAGAATGGGCAACAAAAGGCTGGAAAAGTAACTGGTACAAATAAAAGAAACAACTGGTGGAGCATTTGACAACTAAGTAGGTTCACTGGCAAAAACTCAGTTACATGAGTATAAAAGGAGCATTTCAGAGAAGCAGTCTCTCAGATGAAAGATGGACATAGGTTCACCAATCTGAGGAAAAACTGTCTAAAAATTGGAACAATTTCAGAAAATGTTTCTTAACATAAAATTGTGAAGACTTCGAAGATCTTACTATCTACAGTGTATAATATCATCAAACTATTCAGAGAATCATGAGAAATTTTTGTATGAAAAGGCTGAAGGTCAAACTGGATGCTGACCTTGGGGTCCTCAGGCAGCACTACATTAAAACCAGACATGATTCTCTACTGGAAACCACTGCATGGACTCAGGAAGACTTCCAGAAATCACTGTCTGTGAACACAGTTCACCCTGAAATCCACGAATGCAGGTTAAAGCTCTATCATGCAAAGAAAAAGCCAGATGTGAACAGAATCCAGATACAGTGCCGTCTTCTCTGGAGCAAAGCTCATTTAAAATGGTCTGAGGCAAAGTGGAAACCTGTTCTGTGGTCAGATGGATGAAAATATGAAATTCTTTCTGGAAAGCATGGAAGACGTGTCCTGCAGAATAAAGGTCCATTTATGCTCCCTTACATGCATAAATAGTGACGTCCTCATACTTCCGTACATGTTTTGCGTTGCTATAGTTGTTAAGTCAATTCCTCCACTAGTGGGCAGTGCTTAGTTCAGAGGTCACTCCTCTTCTTCTTATCTGGTTTGTTTCTCTCACTGGTCGCATGTCAGATATTCTGCTCAGCACTGCCCCGTGATTTCAGGTGGTAATCCTCAGTTTTCTGTGTCAAGCGACGGATAGCTAAGCTCACTGAAAATGGACCAAATTATGCGCGTAACAGATGCAGGAGACGGATGAAAATGTCCGTCTGTCTGTGTTTCCATCTTCTGCGTCGAGCATAAATGGGCCTTAAAGAGGAGAGGGACCATCCAGCTTGTTATCGGTGGACAGGTGAAAAGCTGCATCTCTGATGGGATGGGGCTGCATTAATGTTTATGGCATGGGCAACTTCCACATCTGTGAAGCTCCATCAATGCTGAAAAGTACATGGAGGTGTTAGAGCGGCATCTGGTCACATCCAGACAACGTCTCTTTCAGGGAGGTCTTGCAGATTTCAGCAAGACAATGCAGCCATCACAGCAGCATGGCTTCACAGGAGAAGAGTCCGGCTGTTGAATGGGCCTGCCTGCAGTCCAGACCTTTCACCAACATCTGGAGATTCGTGGAAGCAGAAATCCAGCAACCAAGGTCCTGCATCAGACCTAAATGGGACATTTCTCTCCTATAACTTCAGCAATTGGTCTCCTTACTTCCCAGATGTTTACGACAGAAGTTAAAAGAAGAGGGGATGCTACATAATGCTAGACATCACCCTGGATCTACCTTTTACAGATGGGTTGCTTCCATCAAATTCAAAATGAGCTCATATTTTAACTTTATTGGAATTTGAGTCATCCATGCCACAATCACCCAATCATACATGCATTCAAACGCACACACGCACGCACAGATCTTTTGACATACTGCACTTCCAAATCTCCATCCAAGCTCCAACCATATCCTGGGTGAGGTGGGGGACATTGAGTCCGAGTGGGCTGTGTTCCTTGCCTCTATTGAGGCGGCCAGCTGCAACTGTGACCGCAAGGTTGTCGTTGCCTGTCGTGGCGGTAACCTCCAAACTCGCTGATGGACACCAGCAGTGAGGGATGCCATCAAGTAAATCAGAATCATTTCCAGTGAGGGTTGGACTCCACCAAGGCTGCCCTTTGTCACCGATTCTGTTCATAACTTTTACGGACAGAATTTCTGGGCACGGTCGAGGTGTTGAGGGGATCTGGTTTGGTGGCCTCAGGATTGGGTCTCTGCTCTTTGCGGATGATGTGGTTTGATGATGACAGCTTTATCAGGCTGTGACCTTCAGTTCTCACTGGAATGATTTGCAGCCGAGTGTGAAGCGGTTGGGAAGAGAATCAGCACCTCCAAATCCGAGACCATAGTCCTCAGCCGGAAAAGGGTGGAGTGCCTTCTCTGGGTTTGCAATAGGGTCCTGCCCCAAGCGGAGTTCACATTTCTCGGGGTCTTGTTCACGAGTGAGGGAAAGATGGAACGGGAGATCGACAGGCGGATCAGTGCGGCGTCTGCAGTGATGAGGTGATCCGGGAGGGGCTCACAGTAGAGCCGCTGCTCCTCCGCATCGAGAGGAGCCAGATGAGGTGGCTCGGGCATCTGGTTAGGATGCCTCCTGGACGCCTCCCTGGAAAAGTGTTCCAGGCACGTCCCACCGGAAAGAGGCCCCGGGGAACACCCAGGACATGCTAGACGGATTACATCTCGCGGCTGGCCTGGGAATGCCTCAGGATCCCCCCGGATGAGCTGGTGAATGTGGCCGGGGAGAGGGCAGTCTGGGTTTCCCTGCTTAGGCAGCTGCCCCCGCGACCCGGCTCCAGATAAGCGGCAGAAGATGGATGTATGGATGGCACTTCCAAGTATTTAAGTGCTTCTATACACATTCATAACCTGATGGGTATATCTGAAGGCAACACATTCTATTCCACATACAGTCAATTTTCCATTTATCAATCAGCCACAATGTTAATAGTCTAATCAGCTCTGGAGCAGTGTTAGAGGAAACCAAGACCAACATTAACCAGAGAGACAGGAAGACAAATCAGGTAAAGCTTATAATGTGAAGCTACATTACCACCTGTGGAGGCGGTGTGTATCAATTAAAACCAGGATCTGTTCCCTCTATTTGCTCAAAATGAGACCAACACACTAAATTTTGACTGGATGCTGCTTCATAGAACAATCATCCAACCGCAGGAAAATCCCGGTTTCCAAAGTGGTATATTCTGTAGATGATGAGTCAGCTATCTGACAAGACAAACCAAAAGGCTGAAAGACTCACAAATAAACAAATATCTGCAGCACAGAAATGGCAAAGCAGCACAATGTTCTCTGAGAATGTCCATAGATTCCATATTATCTTCATCTCTGGCCTGCGGGAACCACTCACTGCTCTACAGGTTTAGATGTTTCACTTATTCAACTGAAATGGATCTCAAAAGTGTGTCCTTATGTACAGCTCAACCCTGTTAATAACCCATTTATTTGAACCAGATGGGTCAAAAGATTTTATTAATTTGCCCTGCAACTTTTGAGCCCATGAAAAACGGGAGCTGTACCAATTGAAGGTGTCATTCTTCACACCTTTACCCTCAAATTGGAAAAGAGGAAACTCTCTTCAACCATAGTGCGGAACGACAACACACACACATACAAAAAAAACTTAAGACAGATTTTCCTCCAAATATAGAAACCCTTTTATTTTTTACAGTTCCAGAAAAAATATGATACAATTCCATTTTAATTGTACAGTTTGTTAAATATCTAAATACACTTTTACAGCTGCAATGTCAGTAGAAAAAAATATTGGATATTCTTTAGATACAAAATGTACACTCCCCACACATCAAGATGCACACACCTAAAAAGTACAGTGTGACAAACCAACAGAGGCCTTCAATGAGCAAATAGGGGCCTTTGACTAACCAATAAAACTGTAGCTGAGCCAATGAAGGCAATCAATGAACCGACAGAGGCTCTCAATAAATCCACACAAGTCTTTATTAGGTCGACGGAGTCTGTCAACTAGCTGACGGAGGCCTTGGACGAAACGAAGGACACCTTGGACAAGGCAATGGACGCCTTTGACAACTCTGAGTCCGTCGACTAGCTGAGCGAGTCCTTCGAATAGCCGGCAGAGGCCTTCAACTAGCCGATGGAGTCCTTCGATGAGCCAATGGAGGCCTTGGACAAGCCGATGGAGTCCTTCGACGAGGCGACGGAAGCCTTCGGCTAGCCGATGGACTCTTTCGACAAGTTGATGGAGCCCTTCAATGAGTGGGGAGTCCTTCGACTAAGCCTTCGACTAGCCGACAGGCCGTCAATGAGCCAACGAACTCCTTCGACGAGACAACGGAGGCCTTGAATGAGCAGACAGCGGCCTTTGACTAACTGACTGAAGCATTTGTGAGGCCAACGAGGCTCTTCAATGAGCCAAAGGAGGCCTTCAACAAGCCAATAGAAGCCCTTTGACGGCAGGAAAGTGTTTTTTTTTTGTGGACTATTTGTTTTCTTTAACAGTTTTTATATGTTATCATAAAAGAATTGCTGTGGCAGTGTAAATATGTTGAATTTCCTCAATTACAGTGCATAAAATGTGGAATAAAACGGTCATCATAAAGATTTAAATCGACCCGAGTTACAGTCATATGTGACAAAACCATAATATACATGTGCACAGAAAAACAAACAAAACAAATATATACTTTTGTAAACTTATTCAACTTCAGGGGGGACAGACGAGTTCAGACTGAGGTTTATCAGCATCTCATCTAATATCATCAAAATCCTCTGGATCTGGTCCCATAGAACTCTTCATCGTTATCACGATGACTGACTGAATTTAAGGAGGTGGTCATATGGTCAAAAACCAAATATGTCGACTAGATTAGGGCTGATTAGTTCATTTCAGGTTTACCCGTCAGCTGTTACTTCAAGATGCATTTATTGAGTCTTTTAAATATTCTTTTTTCTTCTTATCCAACATTTAGTTTGTTTTTTCTTAAGCTGTTAAAACGTCCTCAGTTGCTTTCACTTGGCTACTGTTAGCTGCACATTTACTGTCTCGCCTGTTGCTTAAGAAAAAACTGTTTTATGTCTACAGTTCAAAATAAAAGTGAATAAAGCCATGAATAATATTTAAATGCCAATTAACTCAAAACTGTATTACCTCTCAATAACTGCATTGTTTTTAAATAAGTGTGTATGTGAGACATACCCAGGTTTCTTACCCAGTTTTCAGCAGGTCTACCTGTTACCTGCAGTAAGAGCAGGAAACAGTTGGTTTATCTTTATGTATGACATGTAACAATGTCAAAGTGGAGGGTGGGTGTGGACACCCGTCTCACCTCCTTTATGCTCTTTTTGTCTTTCCTTTAGTTTCCCTTGTATGACCAATTTGCTGCACATTAGAAGTACTTGGATAAGTTCAGAAAAAGTTACGGTTACACAGTAATATATACTCTCCTATTGGAAATTAGGAGAATGGTGGTTGCAAACGTGACACTTTAAAGACTGTTTTTAACTGAGTTTAAAACACAGAAACCAGGTCTCAGGTTTGACATTCAACTCACACTCAGAATACACACACACACACGTGTGTGAGTGTATA
>JBAFTB010000017.1:28226569-28236888 GCA_037177355.1 Melanotaenia trifasciata
AGACTACGGAGGACACTCTGTAGCCTACGTAGTCTGCGCACTTCGAAGTGTGCAGACCCTGAATTGGGACACAGCTTATGTTTGAGCAAAACAGAGATCAGGGTTTACTGAACGCATCGAAGGGAGAAAAGGAAGAGATGCGGAGAAACAGGTAACTGGGATGAAAGAGGGCAGATGTCTCTTATTACATCTTCCTCACGTCTGTGATGTTATGAGTATAGTAAGTTACATAGTTAAATTATATAGTTATAGTAAGTTTTATACACATACACACACACACATATATATATCTATATCTATATATATATAGATATAGATATAGAGATATATTTATATAAAACATGAGCAACAAAAAGCTGGAAAAGTAACTGGAACAAATAAACATCTGAACGAGCTTTTGACGACTAATTAAGGTCATAACATGACTGGGTATAAAAGGAGCATTTCAGAGAGGCAGAGTCTCTCATGTGTAAAGAAGGTTTTAAGATAAAAGTGTCTGTTACCCTGTTAGACACAAGTGGTTCTGTAATAGACTGGCATCCTGTCCAGGTGTACCCTGCTACTTTCCTAGTAACTGCTGGGATAGACTCCAGCATCCCTGGTACCCTGAACTGGATTAAGATCTCTGTCACAGATTTCCTCTGTGACAGAGAGAAAACTAGATGTAAGACTGGCCTTATTATTCTCAGATGCTTCAGGTTATGTTTGAAGTCTAAGGGCTGAATCTTGGGGTTCTGATTGGTGGTTAATCTCAGGACTCCAGTCAGCATGCTGCTGCTGATGGGGCTATGATAAAGAGTTTCACTATTATGTAAGAGTGGAAGATTGGTAAAGTAAAGGCTAGTGAAATAACAGCTTTCAAAGGAAGCTTTTAAGTGCACCTCTTCATCATCTCTCCATGCAGTGTCTAACTACATCAACCAGACCATGGACAGCCTTGAGGCTGCCTGCATGATCAATAATAGGCCTCTGATTGGACAAAAATCTGTTTAGCTCTACTCCTTTTTTATCCTTCCTCTTCCTACCTTCTTGTCACCTTTGCCCTGAACCCCACATTTCTTGTCTGATCAGCAGCAGACTGCCTCAGAGTGTCACCTGACAGGCAGCAGGACTCCATCTGTGAACAGTTATACTAAAGAGAAGCAGACTGTGCCGCCTCATTTCCTCCTGATTAAAATTTCAGCGCACGTCACCACCATACTCCTCTGGGGGTTCTCTCACTGCTAACCAAGACCTTGAAAAACAAGACAAGGAGAGAGGGAAACTTTCCAGCTAATGTGTGCACATGTTTAGTTTTTTGGAAGCAGAAGATTCTGAGAGATGGAAACGGAGATGGACAGCATTAAAAACCACAGATTTTCCTTCAGGAACAGATGGAGAAGCAGTCCCAGGTAGTTAAAATAATAAACAAGCCATCATGGTCTACACCCACCGTCTTGGATTAACCCCCGTCAGTCATGGTGAATGCTGGAATTACTGGTGAATATAACTGTATGACAATGTGGCTAACACAGGCTCCTTTCACACTGTGGCTCAGTTTCCACTTTTTCTTACAAATATGACTCATATGAAATTTTTAAATGAACGGCACAAATCCTGTTTTGTAAAATCCAACCACGGCCACTTTCATATGTGGTCCTAGATCAGACACGTTCCATTACAGGGTTGAGTAAATGGTGAAACTCAGGAAAACTCAGAAATATCGAATCACTTCATTCATCAATTGGGCATAATTTTGTTGGTTTCGTATTTCGTACATAAACACATGAAGCATCCAAATGTACTTCAGTAAACACTTTGCGCTGCGTGACGTTGTGCTTTCCTCTGCAAATCAGTGTGAACGGTATGCGAGGTGATGCTTAAGTGTGATGAAGGTCACATTAAAATGATGTGAATGACCACGCAAAAAAAAAAAAGAGCTGCGATGTGAAGGCAGCCATAAAGAAGGCGATGGAAGACTGGGAATCTCCAGCTGGAGTTATTTTTGGCTGCAGAGCGTCGTATTTTAGCCATGCTTTCACTAGTGCACATGAACCTGTGGAGCATTTTAAACAATCACAGCTAGAACAGTCCCAGTTTTTTCTTAAAATATTTTTTTGAAAAACATTTAAATTGGATTCAATTTGTTTATTAGTTGCTCTCTTATTAAGAAGTGATGTGTGGATTACTACAACCTAATAAAGCTTTACACAATACTAGCAGTAATTACCAGAATCACAGTAATGTTCAAGTAAATTGATTATGGTATAAAAACATTTTGGTATCTGCAGATATCCACTTTCAGATCGATGCATCTCTTCCCATTAAACTGGTCATCCTCCTACCACTTTTACTTGTGGAGCTGCTGGAGTTGATTGTCCAGAGAAGAAAGCTGCTGAACATGGTGGAGATGTCTTCACATCCTCTAGACAACACAGTTAGGAATCAACAGTGTGTTCAGTCAGAGGCTTCTTCACGTCTGCTGAACACAGAAAGGTTCAGGAAGTCACGCCTACAGCAGACATCAGCTGAGGGAATGAGACGTGGCTACATCAAAAATGTTAATTACAGCTTCCCTCTGTGGATACATGAAGTATACCTCATTTCACTTAAAGACATGAAGAAAGGAAAAACACAGACTACAAGTTTTACAACTACTGGTGAAGGAAAGAAGAAGTACTGTACGCACCTGGGATAAACTGCATTTTGGAAGATTTTATGGTTAATTAAAACTTCTTACATAAGACTAAAGCTAAATTGAAGGAGAACATCCACCTGTTCCTGTATCAGCGTGTTCTCTGTAAGACCAGACGTTTCTGATGTTTTTTCTCCTTTATGTCCTCATATGTCCTTTATTTCCTCCCAGCAGCTGATAAGGATGCAAACTCAGTGCCAGCACACCCAACAGCCCAGAGGACTCTGAAACAGAGCCGAAAACAAGGCCAGACTCAGTCATCTGTTCCTCCACTCCATCACCCTGCAGACTGCCGCCGTCCTCCATTCATCACAAAGCCCAGGGCTCCGAGCTGCCACAAACTCATCCCACTGTGGGTGCTTTTCCACTCCGTTAATATGCAACACAACGCAAACAGAAGAGCTGCAACACGGTTCAGGATGTGTCGTCTCCATCCAACATTCCTCTGTTCATCCACAGGAATGAAATGTTTTAAAGCAATGCACCAAAATAAATAGGGACGAGAAGGAAGCAGGTGGAGGGAAGCTGAAGGATGAGAACATAAATCCTGTCAGCAGGAGCCCTCATTAAATTTAATGGAGCCTTTTAGAGCTCTATTTAACTGATGACAAAAGGCCACATGTCAGTCAGTGTTTGCTCAGAGATTCATAAAAAAAACAGACTGAAAGTGTCACCTTATAGACGTGTCTCCATATTTACTGAATCTACCTGCAACCACAGACACTGTTGACACACCAAGTAGTTCCAACTGGTCCCACCAGAAAGCTGCTTCGAGAGGAGCAGAAATTAATCTGGGTCCAGTCAGGAACCAGTTTACAGCTGGACTGTTCTGATCTAGCTGTGTTCAAGCAGCCTAATAAGTCCAAGCCATTTTCTGCTTTGCTATATTCTAAAATATAAAAACGCATGTAGAAGCTCAGCCCGTTTATTCCCAGTCACCATGCAAACATTATTTTTCAGGAGAGCATCAGTTGTCAGATTATGAGGTTAAAATGTGTCTTATAATAAATATAATATAGAATAAATTTTATAGCAACATAAGTGCCGACCAAAACAACAAAACAGAATATATTACTAACAGAACTATGTAGAAACAACACACAGATCAACAGTAACAAGCCTTTTCTCATCTACATATCAAGTCTTGGATTTCAGGAGAAAAAGTTTTTGTATAGAAACAAACACAACAGAAACTATTTACATATTTACTATTCTTTGTCCAGCTGTTTATTTTATTTTTTTGCTATTTACACGTATTTCTGCTACTATTTACCTACCTACTATCCTCTCAAAACCAACTTCAACTCAGCTGGCTTTTGGCACCACCGGGGATTAAAAACATCTTCTGACCTTTAATCCAGCCAATGAGGATCTTAATTTTTGTTCTTTTCGCACAGACATAGAACTTCATGGTCACTTGTTGATCTTTGGCTGCTTCTGACGGGACATTACAGTCAATTTAAGCGCTCTGATTGGTGGAAAGTTTGACAGGAAGTAACATAATTTCAATCTCGATACCAATATTAAAGATGGTGTTCAATACTATTTTCAATACTATAGAGGGAGATGTTATTTTTTTATCAAAGTAAGAACACCACAAAAATACAAATAAAAAAAAAAAACTTGTAAAAAATATAAGAAAAGGCATTAACGATGTAAAATAAATGCATAATTTTAAAGCTCTATTAGTTTTTGCAGAGATACGTCTTATACATACAGTCTGAACTGTTTACTCACTGTGGTGCAAAAATAAAAAAATAAAACAACTTCAACCACAAGTTAGCGTACTTACTTATTTACATATGTGCCCTTTTCTTCACAATACTTAAAAAAACTCCGAGACCCCCTGACCGGTTAAACATGTAAAGTTTTCATGGTTCAAGCAGCACAAATCTGCACAGGGGCTTTTATTTTGAAAAATACCGTAAGTTTTTACACTGCTCCCATGTCTGATTTCCTGTCTGCAGAAACTGACGTATTCTGTGCGCGTGTTCCGTCAAAAATAGACTTGGCGTGTAAATTTAGCGAAGACAAGCCGCTTCTGGGATGAATTTGCAGCTACGTGCTGCGGTGCACCCGGTGGACTACTGACTAAAAAGGCCACGAATAGCAGCGGAAGACGCGGTGCAGCCGTGACGTGACTAACACGGACTCCGTGGAAACATGGGACGTTTCAAACAGCAGCGACGGTGGCACACATTGCGCTCTCCGATCGCTTTGTTCCAAGAAATTTGATTGATTATTATATTGGAGGGAATTTTGACATTTTTAAAGCAGTCTGTGCAGACAAGGCATTAAAGATGAAGAATCAGAAGATTCTGCTCAAATTGACAGAAATCTTGCTGTTAACTCCACTGTACAAAAGACAAACCTGGGTTCATTCTGTTTTACAAACAAGGAAACTGCATGGTGAATATCATCATTTAATGGCAGACCTCAAGGCTGATCGGGGTGTACTGATCAGGCTGCGTGAAGTGGGGCTGGGCGATTAATCGATTTTTAATCTCAATTACGATCTGGCTTTTCAACAATCATACAAATGATCCGATTTTTTTGCTCCTTCACTGTTTACTCTTGTGCTGTATTCAGCTGCAAATCAAGCACCACTGGCATTGCAGCGCTCTGCTGCAGACTCCTCCCACAGCGCCAACGCTTTAGCTTTTTTAGCACAAGTTGCCAACACCTCTCTAAACAACATTAAAAAACGTTTTTTTTCTCTCCAAAGTCCAGTGCTCAAGTAACACAGTGAACAACCCGGGATTTTAGAAACTCATCAACACTTTGGACAAACATTTTAGTGGAGTGTCTCCCTGCCCTGGATGATGAGTGTGGTGATGGTGTTGTGACGGACGTGGCTACAGTCCAATGTTTCTTCACCACTACGAACCTGAGGTCAAGCCGCACCATAGAGCCGTATACAAATGTCACAGTACATTTCATTGACGCGGATTTCAATGTGAAAACTAAATGTCTCCAGACTAATTTTTTTTCTAGATCACATTGGTCAGAACATAGGTGCTAGTCTGAGACAAACAACAGCTACTGGGAGCTGGTGGAAAGAAACTAGACGCTGCACGTCTCTCTCTCTCGATAGAGTAATAATTGTGTTAAATAATCAAGATCTCAATTTCAATCAAAACAATCGAGATTATTATTTTTTTGCCATAATCGAGCAGCCCTAGCGCGAAAGTCGGTACCAGTTAAATGATCTTTTCCTCCAAGTTGAAAGTGTTTGCAGACGCCCTGTCTAACCTGCTCTCAGCTCATTGGTCAGTCAATTAAGCCCCTCGCTGGTTGGTTGTAGTGCCATGCGGCAGCGACAAAAATGTAACACTTTATTGTGTCGTGTTGTAAGCCCTGTGTGCACGTTTACGTGAGCAAGCGCAACATTTCACATACACGAATGTCGCCTGTTGCTTGCTGGAGACAGGCAGCGATTTCCGCCTCATCGCGCCTGTTCCATAGGAAAAGAATGGAGAAAAAGCGCCGTCGCCTCCCGCGTGTCGAGCCCATAAACGAGACATTTTCACGTCAGTGTCAAACCAATAACACCAGAAAAAGTCGCTAAATCTGTCGCTAGTCGCTTTTTTTTTCTTCTTCTTCTTTTTAAGAGTCGCCAGAGAGGTCTTAAAACGCGCTAATTATAGCGACAAGTTGCTAAGTTAGCAACACAGTAAACAATGGGTCCTCCAGGGAGATGCTGTAGGGTAGCTGCCTGCTGCAGTGCCTGTTAAAAAATGGGTAGAGACATCTGGTTTTTATCTGTGAACCAGCAGACGCCAAAGTGGCATTTAAGTATCGATACGTGTGCTGATTAATATCTAATCAGATACTAAATTTTAGAATCGATTAGTATCTATCGATTGTTTTGACAACCCTATTAACAACACTGCATTTCCAATACTCAATAAGGAAAACAGCTATCTTCTGTTTAATTAATACTGCAGCTTTACATTTATCTCACTATTTATATAAACCCCATCTCTCAATCTGACAGCAAACACACTCTACACATCACAGACTTTCAGTTTCCTCAGTTCATCAGATTTATAATCATTTCTGTGTGAAGGCAGCCCAGCAGAAAGCAGCATCCAGCTGGATCTACAAGTAAATATTCAGATTTCAGGACTACTGGGTGAAACCAAAAAGTTGTCGACCGTGACTAATTTCTTTTTTTGGTATCAGTGGTGCATCTAACATGTGTCACGTCCAGGTGGATTTTTATCTGTCTGTGTATTCCCTTCTTACTGAGCTCAGATCACCTCAGGTTACTGAGCAGATCAAGTCTCCTCCAGAAGTTCAGCGGACGATAAGAGGCCGTCAGAAACGCTGCATGTGTTCGTGGTGAAGCGTCAAGAATGTACTGCTGATACAAAACCAGAGCAGCCTCCATCAGACTCACCCCGAGTGTCTGAGCTCCACCTGGAGGCTGAGCTGGAGAAGAACCTGGAGAAGATCCCAGAGAAGATCTTGTAAACTAAATTCAACTTTGTCAGTGAAACTACCGCTACTAGGAAAGACTCCTTTGTATTAAAAAAAAAAAGAAAAAAAGGAAAAGAAAAAGCCTAGGGTCCTTTTCTGCTGTTCACCCCTCCCCCCTTCAGAGGGAATGTGGAGCTGAGAGATGCAGGAGTTCAGTCTGGAGTCCTGGATTTACATCAGTTTTAACCTTAAATAGTAGAATTTGACCTTTTTTTCTACAACCTGGTGATCCTGTTGTGTGATCTGATGGAGGAACCTTCCCATCCTCTAGTAGAATTAAAAATAAGCAGCATCTCTGTAAATTGGGTGGTAAATGACGCAGGACTACGCAGGAGTCATGAAAACACATTCAGCTCAGTCTGAGTTGGGTCATAGTGGTGATGATGTTGGGGGGGGGGCTGAAATCGTATCACTGCTCCACCAGTTTCATTCCTGGTGACCTTGATAGGGGGATTTGCAGATTATGGTGAGTGTCTCTGAAACGCTGGCTGTCTAACCTCATTTCCATGTTGCTGTGGTCCTCTGCTAATCTGGCCAGCAGCAGATTATGTTCACTGTGGTCAGATGAGGCAGCTGCAGGATGTTCCACTCAGTAATGTCCAGGAAGTCAGAGACGCACTGGAAACAAGCTTTATAGACTCTCACGAAGATCCACATCACTTCCAGTCTATGATAGTAATTTCAGACACTACACTACAGTAATACAGACAGAATACAGAATGTTGATACTTCCTGGTTAATAACACCACTAACCTTGTTAAAAACACCACTGAGCTCCTGCTTAATAAAACCACTCGCCAGGTTTTATTCCATCGTATCCACTCGCTCCATCATGACTGCATCTTAAAGGATGCCAGATATGATTGGCTACAGCAGGTAATGTACTTTAAAACTGTATAAGGTTCGATACGTAAAGAAAGACCAACATTTATCCTAACAAACATACGCTTTATGTTCAATGGTAAATATGTATAAATGCGGAGCTTTCTGTCCATCTTCTGTATCTTTTGCATGACTATGTCAGTCAGTTTCCAGGCCTCTTGCAGGTATGTAGCCAAAATCAGCAAACAGAGCAGTACCACCAAGAAACATGTGGGGGGCAGTGATGAGCAGCATCTCTGCCCTGTGAAAAGTAAAGGATGAAAGAAGAAACTGTCCAGTATTTAATGTCCTGACAGATCACAACCATCTATTGCTCTGTTTCCTTTTATATCTCTTTCAAAGGATGAACATCGTGCATGATCACTTCCACTGCCACCATGTTTCTTATTGTCTGAAAGTGATGAACTCGGCACTGCCCTCTGGTGGATGTACTGACTAATAATCATGGAGCAGAAATAAGGAAGTCGTCTCTTACTAGCTTAGCGCCCTATTGTTTCCTACCTGATGCTAACTGCTATTTAAGATCGCTAACCGTTCACATCATGTGTATTATTCTCATTGTTTGTGAATCAAACTCGTCATATGTGCATTTTCAGATTCAGTTGAGGGATTGACACTGATGCCTCATCCTTTCTCGACAGCCCCAGTACCCCTGTAATTGCGTTACCACCAACCCGACCAGAGATTACACCCACGGCACCACGGCATCAACACACCGGAAATTGTGCATTTTTCCTTAGAAATCTCATTAAACTGCGAACAAGCTTCCTCTGTAGTTTATTTGCATTATCAAATCCATAATCATGACAGTAAATAAACTTTATATATTGCTGTTTTATTTTCTTTATTGTGTTTTGATTTTATATTTAGTTTGAGTTTGTGTGTACATTGTCCTTATTTCCTGTGCTCTTTTTTTGTTTATCTGATTGCTGCAGTGACAGGATGTGGGGCTCAGATGAAAGGCAGCTGGAAAGAATGGAGAGCCTTTCTGAGCGTCACTTTCAGGCACTTCGTCCCAGGAAGCACCAGGAGACAGAACTTGCCTGGCAGCAGATGGAGCAGTCAGCTACCTTCAACCAGGCCTTCCTCTGCATCTTTGGGCAGCTTTTTCAAGTGCTGGGAGGCAGTCGTGACCCTATGCCACCGCCTGGGTAGTGTGGCTTTCAGCCGGCACAACACTTTCATCTGGATTAGCTCCTACTTCTGTTTTTATTTTATTTTATTTTTTAAATAAAGGTGGTTTATCCCCACCAGTTATGTAGCCATTTCTAGTAAGTAATATATGTAATCTGTTGTGCGTCCCACTTATCTATAAACACATTTAATAATATAAAAATATATTTATAAATCATATTACATATAAACTCAAAGCATTTAATTGTAATCATAGATCAGGTTATTGACTTTGCTATTACTGAAACAGGACCTCAAATAACAAGGGTCTGTATTATCATTCCAGTGTCATTATATCAGTTATTAAAAAAAGATTTTAGGGGTTAGGGTATTTTAGTGCCCTGTAGAAGCAACACTTATGCATCTGCTAAGCTGATATTTCACATTTAAAAGGTTTAATAAAAAATGCAAGAAAATCAACAAGTTAAAAGAATTTATTAAAGCCAATAATCACTTAAAATCTGTAGAGGCCGAAGTGTTGAGGCTCTGCATCAAAGCCTCACGTACTTCCCTCCCCTCTTCTTCAGCATCCTGTGTTATCAGAAGTACTGGCAGACAAATCCCAGTCCTGCTGGTAGTCTAATCCATGACTTTCACAAAGATTTGAAGTGCACAGAGTAAGCACCAACTACTTTCATTTTATCTGAAGTTGTTCAAAGAATGAATGGTTGTGTGCTGTGATTTTGTAACTAGTTAGCAGAGCTAAAGCTAATCCCAAGTGGAAAAATACTTGGGCCCAATCCCATTTCTCTTTGTTACCCCTTCCCCTTAAAAACGGAGCTAGAAGGGGTAGGGCTGAAAGTCAATCCCTACGAACTGGGTCACCCTTTCAACAATCACACACGTCATCAGTAGTCACTAAAGAACATTTTACACTGGAACTGGAAGAAATTTTAAGTAACCGAACAAAAACAATAAATAGAATGGTCTCTCAGTCTGATTAACAATGAATGAAGCCAAACACAGCCAAAAACATCAAGTCTGATAGATAAAAAAGTCTCTGTTCTATAAACAAAACTGGCTTTCAAAAACCGGCAAAACTGCCAGTTGTATTAAAAAAAGAAAAAAACTAGGAAAAAATATACTGTGAATCATTGCTGTTTGTGAA
>JBAFTB010000017.1:28239019-28264209 GCA_037177355.1 Melanotaenia trifasciata
ATGGCGGAAATATTTCATTTAGATATTAATGAATGGTCTCAGATTGGGAATAAAGTGTATAATATGGGACCTTTAAGTCACTGGACTCACATATATCTAAATTTCTATGGAAAAACAAGCCATCATGTATCAGTCTAAAAACTTTACAACAGAATAAAGACAGGTGGGCCGGAGCTACCCAACTTTAATCACTATTTCTTAGCTAACAAGCTGCAATATATCTCCAAATGGCTTAAACCTAGCAGTCTAGATGAACCATTGTTAGATGTAGAGCAAGAATTGCATGAGGATCTCGTTATCTCTGACCTGCCATTCATCAGCTCAGCCATCAATCCATATAAGTGTCCAGTCCATCGTCCACCCTGCCTGAAGTCCTCCATCATTGTCCCCCTGCTTAAGAAGCAACACATCTTCAGCCTCAATGACTACTGGCAGGTAGCTCTTCCTCCAGCGGTGATGAAGTGCTTTGAGAAGCTGGTACGGGGTCACATCTCCTCATGACTCCCCAAAAGTCTCGACCCTCACCAGCTTGCATACAGGGCGAACACATCGATAGAGGACGCTTAGCCACAGCGCTATATGCATCATTGTCCCACCTGGAGCAGCAGGGAAACTACACACGGATGCTCTTTGTAGATTACAGCTTCGCATTCAACACCATCCTTCCTCACAAACTGGTGGGTAAACGGGGCAACCTGGACTGAAGGAGCCCAATAAGCCTGCACCTGCTTTCACAGCAATGCGCCGTCACAGACGTGATCTGGCGTGTCTGCAGCCTGGAGTCTGAGTTTCTGTTTCTGTATTTGTCTTATTATGATTGTTGTAATTATTCTATTTTATTCTGTTTTGCACTTAGTGGAGGGTTTTGTAATTTCGTTGCAATGACAAAGTTCTATTCTATTCTATTCTAAACAGTAAACCATCTAATGCCATTTATCTGGTTTACATGACAGAATGTCATAGCTGCTCTGTGTCCACGGCAGTCAGCCCACACACACACACACACACACACAGAGACACATGCACACACACAAGTTTCCGTCATAGGACAGAGTGCACATGTTGGAAAACACGTCAACCAGCTGAAAATCTGACAAAAATATGAGAGTTTTCTAAATTCTCTCAGGCTGGTGAAGATGGAAGCCTCTTGCTGCAGTGACGAGCAGATGGAGCATTTTTCCTGCTCCAATGTTACGCCGATAGCATCACGGTCGCCATGGGAACACACACAGCTGTATTCTTTTTTTATTAATATGAACACGTCTGAAATCTGAACTTTAAGAATATTTAGACCAACTGCACTGAATGGAACAGTTTCATCAGGACATTTAAAAAGTTTACTTTTTTCTATCCTGAGATTTATTTATTTCCTTCCTTCCTTCCTTCCTTCCTTCCTTCCATCCATCCATCCATCCATCCATCCATCCATCCATCCATCCATCCATAACAGCATTTCTGGCTCTGAATCTGGGGAAAAACTGTATTGTTCTGGTATTTCAGAAGTGCATGTAGATGTGTCAGATCAGATTTTTACAGTAATCTGATTACTCTCAGATAACTGATTCTGATTGTCAAGTAAATGTTTTATACAAAAAAAAAGAAAAAAGTTATCTAAGAATGCTTCATTTTCAAGACAAATAGGCGGTGTTGCATAATTAGCTGTAAATTAACTAAAATCTAATCGAATTTAATCAAAATCAAATTGAAATAAGCTGCTGTGAATCAAACTGATTCAGGAAATTTGTGACAATGCAAACCCTACAGCTCAACTTCCTTGGAAAACTAATCTACGTCCTTGTTTCTGAGGTACTGTAGGACTGCCTCTGTCTGAAGCAGAAGAAGTTATTACCAGCAGCTGTCCACTCGCTCACTCATCCAGATGATCAGACCACCTCGGGTCAATACCTCCTTTTTCTGCTTCCTGTCCTCCCACTGAGAGCCGACAGCAGCTCGGACTTTCTTCCTCTTCCTGATCTGTCAGATCAGAACAGATCCACTTCCACCCCCCAAGACGCAATTACTGTACCTGTCTTCTGATCCATAATTCTGGATGAAATCACACCCCAGCTGCTGCTACGCTGGAGCTGGTTTTAAAGACAGTGGGACAGGGTTGATGATGAGGCCCTCACTGAAAAACAACTAGCCATCTCTTTACTTGAACCTCTGTTTCACTTCAGCTCCATGAATCTTTACACAGATAATGTCCACATATTGGTTCATGCTTTTCTGGAGATTTCCTGTCTACCACAGCATATTTTTAAAGGGGTTGTAATATAAAATATAAAAAAAAGAGAGAATCCTTCATTTTTTTCCTATGCTCCATCTTCAGTTATGTTAACACTGCAGCATCTCAGAAGTGGAAGCATTTCCTCCCTGTGTGCTCAATACCCTGCTCTTCCCCCTGCTGACACATGACTGCAAAACAACCTACAGCACAAACCACCTAGTGAAGTTTGCGGACGACACAACAATGAGACTCACTACAGGAAAGAGGTCAATCTTCTCACCATGTGGTGCAGAGACAACAATCTCCTGCTGAACATCAGCAAGACCAAGGAGATTGTTGTCACCTTCAACAGAGACAACATCCAACACCTGCCACAAGACCTCTCCTGGACTACCAACACTGCATCGATGGCGAGGAAAGCCCAGCGGCACCTGTACTTCTTGTGCAAACTCAAGCGGGTAAAAGCCCCATCACCTATCATGACCACATTCTACAGAGGAACCAATGAGAGCATCCTTTCCAGCTGCATCACTGTGAGGGGCGGGAGCTGCACCGACTACAACAGGAGAGCCCTGCAGCGCATAGTGAACACAGCTGGAAGCATCACTGGTGCACCACTTCCCTCCCTGAAGGACATATACACCACCCGCCGCAAAGCCATCACAAATGTGAGCGATGCAAGTCACCCTGCACGCAACTTTTTCAACCTCCTGCCCCTTCCACCACCAGCTAACCCCCCCCCCCCAAAAGGAAAAACACTTTGGACTCTATTACTGAATGTTTTTGCACCACTATACATAACAATATACATACAACTATGTGCTTGTACGTAGTATCACAGCTTATACATACAACTGCTGCTACTTTCAAATGCCTGTGAACCCCTTGTTATTGTTATAGTTAGCCTTAGGACCAGTTCATGCCTTAAACCTTCACACTTTATTATCACTGTGCATTATAATAGTTTGAGTTGATTAGGAGAAGATTGCTTTGGCAGTTTGCTTTCTGCTGTTAGATATTTTCAGACACATTCGTTTCTATTGACAGTTTTATCAGTTTGCAATAATCTCAGTTTTTCTCTTTGTCTTTGTTGTGCCTGTGCAAATGGTTATTTATATTTATTTTTAATGGTTACTTCAGGGTTGAAATGTCCTGTCCTGTCTTCACAGTGGGAAACGTAATCTCGATGTACATGTGAAGAAATTGACAATAAAGCTGACTTTGTCTGTGATTTGAAATCTCACCAGTGTTAGGTTTTTTCCATTCCAAGATGGTTTATATAGTTTGGAATTGCTGAGCAATAATTCATTCTTTGACTTTGTCGATTTAAAGCAGAAACCCCCAAAAGAGATTGCTTTGGCAAGATTCAGAAGATGGAGAACTTCACTCAACACAGAGCATAGAGAAGAAAACCTCTAAGTGGGCCGACTGTGGCCATTAAAGTGATGCTTTTGCGGAAAATCCAGCAGGGAGTCTGGATTCTGATCTGCGCCGAGTCCCTGCACTCCTCCTGTTCCAGCAGCTTCTAACTGCTGAGGAGGATGAAGATTGGGGCAAAGACGGAGACCTTTCTAATAGAGAAACCTCTTATCTCCCAACAGGAGTCATTATCTATCACTGTGCGGCTGAACAAAGCACATGACAGATGGCTGGCTCTGGAAAACCTGCTCCATGCAGAGTCTGGGATGCAAGACAGAGGCCAAATAAATGCATACAAAATGCCAGTAAGAAGACATTCATGTTATTTGAGGAGTTTCAGCCCTCACAGGATGTTTGTTCTGCAGAAAAACAGTGAGTCAGTGTTTACTGAAGCTCTTCCGTCCCTAAACCAGTCTTGGCAAACACAAGCCAAGCACTCCATTAAATGTGTGAGGAGGATTTATCTTCCATATCTGCATCTGATTCAGAACAAGATAAAACTGAGAAAATATTTATACTAAAGGAGCAGAAAAAATGGTAATATCCCTTAATGAAGAGTTGAGTGAAGTCTAGCCAGGCAGATCAGCCACTATCACACACGTTTACCATTTTAATCACTCAGGTATCTGATATTGCATTAGTGTCTATGACGTGAGCAGCTTCCACGTCTGTGAAGATCCATCAATGCTGAAAAGTTCATGGAGGTTTTAGAGCAACATCTGCTCCCATCCAGACAACGTCTCTTTCAGGGAAGAGCTTGCAGATTGCAGTAAGACAATGCTGCATCCATCACAGCAGCATGGCTTCACAGGAGAAGAGTCCAGCTGCTGAACTGGTCTGCCTGCAGTCCAGACCTTTCACCAGTACACAACATCTGGAGCATCACCAAAAATTCAGCAAACAATGTCTGATCAGTCCATTTTTATTTTCACTGAATTCAGATTGAATTATTTTCATGTTGATCTGTAGAAAGCAGCACAACATGGATGAGAAGTCAGCATCATGTCGACTTACATGGTAGGAGAAAAGAATAATGGTAATAAACATTACTGATTATCTTTTTGGCCATAACTGCACAGCTGTAACAGTAAAGTGGGTCAATCCATCGTTATGACGGTGGAGTTGGTCCCAAACTATCTAATTCAGAATATTCAGTCCCAAATAAAAACACCATTAAGCTGTTCTTGGCTAGACCCCCGTCCAGGAGGCTGCGTCCTACAATACAGAAGTTTGCAGACAAGAAGAAGCAGCAATCCCAACATGTAGCATAGCAAAATGACGAGAATAAAGCTAAAAATTCAGAATTTAAATTTCTAATTCAATTCACTGAATGAATTTGAACTCAACTCCACCCCACAGGACGCTGAATTGAAATTGAATTGGAATTACAGGAAAATGTAACTGAATAACAGGGCGTCGTGGCTCAGTGGGCAGAGTGGTCATCTTGTGGCCTGGGGGTTGCTGGTTCGATCCTCAGCCTGTCAAGCTCATGTCGAGGTGTCCCTGAGCAAGACACTGAACCCCAAATCGCTCCTGATGGGTTGTGGTTGAGTGCCTTGCACGGCAGCTTCCACCGTCAGGGTCTGAATGTGTGTGTGAATGTGATGTATAGTGGAAAATTCATTCCCATCACATATCATTGAGAATGTAACACGTTTTACGAACCCTAGCCCCGTCTAAAGGCCAGTCTTTGGTTTATTTTTTTATCAGACGCGTCATTTGTCTAAAGACTGTTTAACAGTGCTAGCAAGTTCTGACGTTATACATACAATACACTACTGTCTCCAGGGATACTTTGCTTTCACATGATCTCGAGATACATGATTAAGACTTGCACAAGCAAATGAGTAATAGTGTGATGAGACAGTCATTGTACTTCAATGAGAGTAAAGTACAAGGTAACATATCACATATTTCAAATGGTAAGTAAAGTGTAATGTATTACTGATTGATTCACAGTTCCCATTGCAAATACAGGACGGCAAATACCATGACGGTCAAAAAAACACAAACCTGTACTCTCACCTGGAGGTGGTGATTGAAATGTGAGGTAGCCTTTATGGAAGCACAGACTGGAACACTGCAGATTGCTCTGTGGTTTCCATTTGTTTGGGAATCGGCTCACCAAAATTAACAAGCACAAATAACGTGTTTTTAACGTGTGTTATTTTGCATATTGCAAAACAGCTCTGCCCTCACTTAGCTAATTTCACAAGGGTGTCATCTAAAGAAAATGTCCAAAATGTTGGACAATGGACAATCATTTTGAAGACTTGAATAGAGCAAGGTATTCTGGGAAATTAAGGGCTGTCCCATCATTTCTACAATTTGAAAGTTATTACATTTTTAATAATCTGTTTTAAAGAGTATGATTTTTGTGGTTAATAAAAGCTCATTTATATAATAAAGTGTTGTGTACATTAAGTCTATAGAATCATATCTGTATGAAATGAATGAAATTAATAGATTTCATGGAATTCCAATTCTACTTCCTGCGAATGCGAATTGCAATTCCGCTTCCTGACTGATCTCAATTCAAAGTCAAGAACTGAATTGGAATTTGAATGAAATTCTCAGTTTAATTCTGATTTTTGTAAAAGCCGGACTAAAGATGCTACCAAGCATCAGCATCCAAAACAAAGTTCAAACTCCAAGAAGTTTTATGGGAATGTAAGAAAAACGTCCACTTCTGAGCTTCTGCTCATTTCTCCCCTTCAAGCAAACCACACAAACAAGGTGTCACATGAAAGCAGAGACTCTGATGATTATAAAGATGTTTGCCTCATCACTCTGGTAGCCAGTCACCAAAATCACATCTTACTTTTGATGTTTTGTAGTCAAAAGTTTTATTCCAGGACTTCCTGAGATATTTACCTGTGCAACACCTTTATTAAAACATCTGGAAAAATCTAAAGTTCACTATTTACCTTCTACTGTAGCACAGTTCCTCACCGGACAGCACTTTAATAATTCCTAGGACTATTTTAGTCATTCCGTAGGACGACTATCTTCTGGTTTTCCCTGAAAGTACTGTAGTTTTCGTTTAGGAGATAACCATGTACATTTTCTACTGCGTCCCAGGTGAAGTTACTCTAACGCAGCAATATAAATCTTGATTCTGACACTTCTGTAGTAATCTCACGTCTCAACCTTCTTTTGGTATCAAGAATATTCATGCAGCCTTTGTTGTGAAGATATACTTCATTTATTCTGGTTTGTCATTTCAGGCAAGAGGCAAAAATAAAGGTCTCATCATGATGAGGTTAAATAAGCATTCCATAAAAAGAGGGAAATCCTCTAACGACATTGAATGCAGCATTTTAAGACCTCACGACTCGACTGTCCCAATGATTAATTTATTCTTTTTATTTTTTATTCCTGTCAGAAACATCAGAGCTGTATATATTCCACCAACATCTGCTTCCTGGTTTTGGGAGCGTGTCCAACTCCCCCTCCCTCCCCCAATCTGCTGGCTCCCAGAACTCAAAGCCTCCCTCTCCACATTGCTGCTGGGTTTGGCTTCATTCAGTGTGGGAGGCCGAGTGCCACCGAGGGGACAGAAGACAGATGTGGCTTACATAATGATCAGCAAATCAGTTATCTCAGTGGCCCTAATCCTCCTAGCATCCCTCCATACATCTCCCCACGGCTGCCTGGTCGTGCTGCGCCAAGCTTTGCTTTGTCGTGCTGAGCCAAAGAGCCCGAGGCGCTCCGCTCCTTCCCACCACCAGCTAGGATCAGAAAATCAATGGGTTCAGCTGGGAGGGCTCCACTGGATGGCAATTACCAACATTCATCAGAAGGGAGACAGACACTGCTATCGGTTCAACAGACATGGAGTCAAAACCAGAACATCATGAGAAACTAAGCAGGAAGAGCCCTGTTCCTTCACCGGGTCAGAACAGAATCTGGTTCAGCCATCAGGTCTGGGTTCTGGTCACACCTGAACCTTAGATATACTTGCTGTTAGCAACGCGTCCTCGTACGTACTATGGCTGCCACGCATTCTAGCGTTCGTTTGGCATGTTCGCCGGCCCGGGTGATGTGAAGAAACGTGTTGCGTGCACAAGTTGAAATATTAATGAACGCTAGAGTCGATCATGTGATTCCAGTCTCAGAAGCTTGGCCTCCAACCTGAAACATGACGGGTCCGAAGTAAACACAATGGCAGATAGTTTTGAAGACCTTCTCTCGGATCTAATCTGAAACTACCGGTAACTGCATGATTTTTCCTCCCTGATGCACGGTGACAAACACTCGGGCAACAGCTGGCAACATATTTGAAGTGTTTTGGGGCTCGATGCCTCTGGAATACAACGTGACTGGTAGATTGACCGTTTCACTATTTTAGAGTCTAAGTGCCGTGTACTGCCCCTAGCAGTGACCTCCAGTACTGAGCGTTTCTGGTCGCCCCGTGCTTTTGTTGTTTGTGGCAAAACTGCAGAACGTTGACTTGTACGCTTGTGTACACAGCAAGTATATCCCACCCCTAAAGCTCTCAGTATCTGAAGTCAACTTTTATTCAGATTTTTACACCTTGTTGACTCTGATATCACATTTAAAAAATAAAACCTTGAAGATTAATCATGCTTGATGATGTCCGCTGAACTGACCTCTGGTTCTGGTCAGGGTCTGAAATTAACACTCGCCAGGCGCCAAATGCGGGTAAATCTTTCGTTTGGCGAGTAAATCTCAGAGGGCTATCCGCCAAATGGCGAGTAAATGTTTGTACCAAATTAGTCATGTTTTTCAGTCTTCCTTTGGGTGGATGTCTTCTTCGTGTTTCTCTGCTGTCTGCATGTATGAACGACGTACACAAACATACACTGACGCAAACACTCGGACGCGACACGACAACGCGCACGCACCATTTCAGTTCTGTTAACTGTGCAGCTCAGGCTAATTAAGCAGGGTAAATATGTGGAGATGTTTAGCAGGAGCTGGCCAGCTTTCCGGAAAAAAGCACGGTGAACTGGAGGATGAATCAGCAGAGCTTACAGCCCCAACCACAAAGCTCAGTGAAGAGTGATGTTTGGATATAGTGACATCTTCTGTCTGCTTCTCGGCCCGGTTCCGCTAACTTCTCATGCTAGGCGGTAACACACTGATGTGATGTTAGCCTGTTAGCTTAGCTGTTTTCAACCCGAAGACTGACTGCATAACGGGTGCAACACAAATCCACGAGACGGAAAGAAAATAATCCACGCGATGACGAACAGCTGTCAACCGATTAACTGGTCAATAATAATGATGTTTATTATTATTATTATATTGATCAGTTAAAGTTCATTTTTATTATAAACCAGCTTTTATTAATACAATATTACTGATTTATTTTGAATCAGATCAATAAGCTTTAAATTTATTTATTATATATTTTTGTTAAGTTAATTTTTTAAACAATAAAATAAAAAGGAAAACTCGGAGTATGATCCCGCTGAGGCTGTGGCACAGGGACTGTTAGGAGCAGGAGGCCAGACTTCCCGGACTGTGTGAAAGCAGAGCAGAGAGGGACGAGTCTGATCAGGTTTTTATCAGACACAATATACAAGCAGGGAATATCGTTTATATCGAGATAGCTTGTTTTGAGCTAAAAGCATCTTTTCTTTTGCATTTTGCACAGCTGTATTTTTTTTATGGTCATTGAAAATGATTTTTAATTTATTTTGTTTCGGGAGCATTTAATTTAATATAAAACGTACTTTAATTTCAGTCAGCTGTTTTAATATACTTAATAAAAGTATATTTAGCACTGAAGGCTGTAAATTAGAGCTGTCTCTTTGGTTAGTTGACAAAAAATAAATAAATATTGAGATACATATCGTATATCGTGATTTAGGTAAAAAAATGTCGATATATAAGATTTGGTTCATATCGCCCAGCCCTACCGCGATTACCTGTGGAATCAAGTAATGGTGACATCTCTAGTTTACATGACTATTATCACAAAATGAAGACATCAGTAAAGACTGAAAGCCCTCCAGACATTAATGACGTCTTCTTCACTCATTTTCAGCCTCAGACAAGACGTCATTAGTAAAAATCAGATCGCTGTCACATCAGACTGATCCATCACATTCGCTGACACATTGTCTGTGATGTTATACGTGTTTGATATAAATAAATGATCACATATCTTCTATGAAATGGTAAAATGTCTCAGTTTCAACATCTGATATGTTGTTTATGTTCTACTAGGAATAAAACATGCCTTAATGAGACTCTTTTATTCAGGGTTTAAACAGCATCTTGACTTTGTTGAAGCAGGCGTTTTGAATAGAACAATATTTCCGATATTTCCACAGCTGACATCCACACAGTGTTCCCTGAGCTCTGCGTTTACAGCTTCATCTTCCTCCCTCTCATCCAGCTTTCATGCTTCCTTTGTTTTCATAATCAATGTCAATGAAAATATTTAACAAGTCAATAAAGAGAAAAACCCACAATGATCCAGGCCTCATAAATGCTGACATCATCTGCTGTTTATGCAGGTCTCTCAGTGAGGAAGGACACAGTAATAAATGCAGAGATCCTTCCAGAGATCATCTGAGTTCATCTGGAACTCAGCTGGTTAGTCAGTTACGCCTGCAGCCGTTAACAGACCATGAACCTGGTAGTGAAAAGTCCAACAGGGTCGGTGAGTCCAAAACCGAGACAGCTGCAGGCGAAACAAGAAGTCCACGAAACGAAGCAAATGACTAGTGGCAGACCATGTCTTTACTTTGGGATTAACTGGTTCCGATCCATTACTGATCCGGTCCGGCTCTCAGGAAACTGCCTGGAATCGCATTTTCCTCTGAAACCTTCAGCTCCATAAACTGGATGAAAGGAACAGAAACCAAAATATTCTGAATCTACATCCACAACCTCAGATGAGCCCTTAACGACGTCCAACAATCTGGACATGGTGTCTTCATCCTCTTAATGATTTCAAACTGTCCAAACTCAGGTCACGGCCTTCACCAAGGCTAGGACTTCATGAATGTACCAGATCCCGCCAGCGTTCTCCCAACCGTTAGAGGATGAAGATGGAAACACTGGTGCTACCGAGAAGAAAACACACTGTAGTCTCTTCTGAGTCATTTCACGAGTTAAAATGGATCTAATATTCTTTGTAGGTTTAATTATCAACATGTTATCTGAGATCTGAACTTTAAGAACATTTAGAGCGACTCCACAGTAAAACTGTCTTTCGCTTCATCAGGACATTTCACAAGTTGAAGTTTTTGTTTCAGTCATTTATCAAAAAACAAAAAAAAGATTCTCTAATGAGGTTTGAAAGTGTGAAGTGACTTCACAGCTGAGATGATAAACGATGTTTAAATGAATGAGTCTTCGTAGCATGTGTCATTTACACTGTTATGATGTGATGGGTCGGTTACCTGTTACAGCTACAAAGCTCATCAATACAAGATACAGTGGAGCTGATTTTAAGGTGGCTAAGATTCACACCCTCTTCATGAAGCATAAATGTAAGTAACATGAATGAAACTCAGACTGAGTCCAAACAGACCAGGTAGGAGATCTATACTATCTATACAGTTCTATATTATTATTTTATTATTATATAGTAACTGTAGTTACTATATAATAATCTATATGCCATCTGTAAGTGTTAGCATTGGTGTCGGTCATCGGTCAGGATCCAGGAATTAGCTCCATCATCTCAGTATTTAAAAAAATGACAGCGTGGCTTCATAAAGCTCGTGTCTGTAATTAAAATCGACTTGTTGCTCTGCATCCTCAGGCTGTCTGCTGCACCTGTCCTCCTCTGGCGTCCTGCTCTGATCCCTGACAGGCATACAGAGCACTTTCTGCACGCGCTCAGTTTGAGCCTTCGCCAGCAGCCAGTCAACGTCTGCCTTGTGTGAGGAACCGGGGGAGGAAATGCTCTCCAACAGAGTCTGCCTGTGAACAAACTCCTGTTTTACGGTGCCTTTCTCCTCTGTGGCCTCCATCCTGCCTCCACCAGCAGCTTCGACCAATAAAACATCCCGACTGAAGTCTGCAGCAACAAACTCCACTTGCCTTTGGAAACGACTTTCAGCCATCGGCCTCTCTTGTTTCCAGAGGCTTAACACGTTAAAGATAAAATCTCATTTTCTAGTGGAGGAGCAGGTCCACGGCTCATTGAGCAGCATCAGGTCCTGGAGATGGATAAAGACCACCTCTGTGGTCTAAACTGTGGTCTCTGAACTAAACTGCTTGAATCTGGAAACTGCTTAACAGCAGCAGCAGCACCTAAGTTTCAGTTGTGGTCCAGGTGGACAGAGCATCACCGGGACTGTGCCGGTATCTGAACATCTGAGGGGGACTTTGGGGAGGATTAGAAGAGATGCTTCACAACGATTACAGGACAGAGTGCGAATCATTCTCTCAGTTCTGAACTACTTTGTTTTTAAAAAAGACTGATGGTAGTTGTGGGAACAGGAGGAGGTGTGAATCCTTTCTATCAGAAGTCCATCCTGCAGACAGTTTCTACAGGTTCATCCAGATGTAGGAACCATCACCAGGTCTGGTTTTAACGACAGGTCAACGCTGAATGAGCTGTTCTGATGTCTAATAGTTATTAGTGACTTATCTTGCCTTTTCTTAAATATTAAAATGATTAAAACGAGCATTAAACCTGTATATGTGTATGCATGCACTTATACAAGAGGTACGCGTGTATATAAACAGTAAGTATAGTAAGTATTAGCAGTATTCACAAAGGCTGAGGGGAATAACTCTTCCTCTGCCCATGAAAACAGTCAAACAGATAAGCGGTAAAACAAGGATGTGGCTGGACAGCTCATCCGGGACATGTTACAATGGGGCGAATATTAACACCTCCAGTTGGGTCTTTGGGCTACTGCCTAACCACCTTCAAATGTAAGTCGCTTCGGAGAAAACGGCCTTTTAAATGATTGTAATGTAAGTGATGTTTAACTTTGTTTTCCTTGCTTATCTGATGAAATGGTTCAGATGTGATCCAACACAGAAAGTCATGATATCGAAGGATCTTTACAATGAATTAATTGTTCATTTAATACTATGATTAAGTGTGAAGTCAAGGAATCATGACATCCCTAACATCAAGTAGGTTTTTCTAACTTGACTGTTTACATCATTTCTAGAAGATAAATCCGATGCTGCAATCAAACAGTCAGTACTTGAATACTCTTCAAACACCTTTTACTCTTATTTGAGTCATTTCTTGGCTACTCTACCTGCTGAGATCTCTGTGTAAAGAACTCAGTTATCATAACTGATGTTAAACTGTCTTAATCCTCTTCTTCCAGACTCTCTAATTGCTCTTCACCCCTCACGGTTCACGATGTACTTTTCTTAACTTCAGTTTCCTACACTGCCTGCTGCCATATGAAGAAATCCACTGTAGCCTGAAATTACAACCAATTCCTAACGTGCTCTGGGGAGGCCAACCCACAAGGCCGGTTTTATCACAGCAACCTGTATCCACTCAGTTTCTGTTTGGATTCGTGTCTCCTGTAGGCTCAGCCTCCAGCTCCCTCAGTGATCTCCAGGAAAAATCCCTTCCTCCCTCCTGCATGACGCTAGCAGACCCGACCTCAGGCAGAAATTCAGCTAACAGCTGATCAGAGAGCCAACCGCTGCAGGGTTTGTTTGTGTTTCATATATATGTACTGATGTCCAAGGGTCAGTAAACGCAGCATGTAATGTACTTCTATATGTCCACCATGTTCGAGAATAATAAAACAGGATTCATCCAGCATCATCTACACATGATCACATGGTGATGATATCTGTCATAAAGCGACCAGATGTTAACAAATGAAGGTAAACAGCTGATGGTGATGAAGAAACTGATAAAACTGATGACTCATTTGTGGCCTCCTTTTCCTGGCCAGTATTCCATCCTGGCCCCCCTTCAAAACTTTTCTAAACCCGCCCCTGCATAGCTAAGTATAAATCCTTTCTACCACCTCGAGAGCCACAGTCCTGCAGGTTTTCCATGCTTCCCTGCTCCAACACACCTGACTTAAACTAATGAGTCATTGTGCAGATGCTTATAGGCTTTTTGATCCATTTCATTTGACTCAGGAGGGTTGGAGCAGGATTGTGGCTCTGGAGGACAGATGCTGGCCACCCCTGCAACAGAGCATGGAGGGATCTGACTTTTCACACTGATGCCGCTAAAAGTGTCAACAAATTACAGGAATGAATATCGTTTTTACGCCAAGTCAGTAAAGACTGATATGTGAGCAGGTAAAGAGCCTGAGGTCAGACCAGTGGTGGACCATAGAATGGGATTTGTTTTAACTGGACAACAATAAATAGAACCGTATCTGTAAAAGTGACTTGAAATAAAAGCTGTATCAGTAAAGCTGGATTGAATCTTGCTGCTTCGTGTTCTGGACCATCAGTTCCAGCTGTTGTTGGTCTGTTCTGTGAACATTCACATTTCCAGATAAAAAGCTCCAATAAAGATACGAACAAACCAGAGTCCACTCGCTCGACTTTTCTCTGAACAACATCTACCACAGGCATGATGAACACACCCTAGACTTCTCTCTTTCACCTGGGTTGACTTATCCAGACATTCAGGAACTGGAGTCCAACAACAAAGCTGGTTATCAACATGGTAACTCAACCCAGGATTTTCCATTTCAATCAGAGCGTGGTCACATAAAAGGGGTGGAGTTTGCGGCGTCTGACCAGTTGCAGACATGGAAAAATCCTGCAGAGCGTCGTACTTCAACATGGAGGAGCAGACGATTTCAGACACATCATCCAGACCAAAAGCATCCCTCCGTAAAACTCAGGGCGTAGCCTAAAGCTGGCAGAAGCTGCAGACTGTTAATGAGTAAATTTGTGAGATTATACAATATTAATTTATGGGACAATAAGAACGGACCGCACTTTGATCACTTCATTTGGCTTCATTACAGCGCACAGGTTTCCAGCAGAGCTTCCTCAGTTCCTTCCTTTACTTCATATTTTCCGTTCAGTTTGTTGAGGCTCGGCATCCTGTGAGCACGTTGTGTTGGAATATTAGTTCCACTCCATGACAACACGAGTAGCTGTGCTTTCCATAAATTCATGGTCCTGCAGCTCTGTCATGTGTGAGCATGATTATTAACCTCATTACTTCAGGTGCCACCAAGTGAAGCTAAACGGACTTTGGAACAAATAAAAAGACATTCTTCAAAGCGGCCGGTGATGAGGTTTTATTTCTACATCAAAAACGACGCATCTATCCCTAAAACTCTTTCTGTGCTATGAGCTCCTCTCAGAACCTGCACACTACCGTTGACAGATTCTTTTAAAAATGGACGGCCATTTTCCGAGAGATCTGATTGGTCAGGAGGTGGTGCTTTTATACTTGTTGATCTTTTATCCAGAATATAACCTGCTCCAGAGAGAGATAGCTGTTCTGCATTTACCATGGTGATGGACCCCGGTTAAAAGTAAACCAGCTTCGTTCTAAAGAAAATCCAGGGTTTATCCTGAAGTTACCTGAATAGGAGAAAATCTAGCTTCGTTGTACAGGCATCGGTTCTTGTAGTCAAGGTTTACTAAGCCTTGTTCTGTTCTGCTCTGAGGTTCTGCAGCTGGTGGTCTACATGGATTCTTAACCATGAGCCATAGCCCATGCTTGGGCCTAGCGCGCTATCTAGAGGATTGTTTTGCACCTATGGTCCATTTAAGTTATCAATTAAGACATTAAAGATAGTACTGTTATCCATGAGAAGCTCAAAAGTAATACAGCTCCCCATCATTAATGGGCCTGTTGCATTAAGTCAATTAATTGCAAAAAATGAGCGCGATGGTGGTGAAGCACCTGTGTGAGCCAACACACACTGGCCGTGAGACTCGCGCCTTTAAGTGTCTTCTCACGCTGTCACGCTAAACCTCCGATTCTCAAGTCGAATGGAGAAATAAAAGCTGCGAACACCTCCTCATTTTCTTGTTCATTTTCTGCTCCCCACAAGTAGGCAGAACACACACACGTAGGTTACGACGTCAGTACAAAGCCCCCACTTCCTGGTCTACCGTAATAACCCCTGTAATGCGCAGGCACATTACACAAAGACTCAGCTTATACACTACCATATATGACAAAACACACATCAAGAGCAATGCCGGCTAATCCAGAGGTTCGGGAGGATTTCCAGCGGGCCGCATTACTTTAGGGCCGCTGTCCCGGCGTGTCGCAGCAGCGCGGTTCACTCACTGCTCATAGATCAGTCCGACACGCAGCGATGAGGGGCGGTAGTTCAGAAACGATGCGCAGTTATACATACATATATATATATACACACATATATATATATATATATATATATATTTATACACAATACAATGATACTAACTGGCAGTTTTGCCTTTTACCTGTCTGAGCATCATGCTTAATTTTTTTTAAATATATGTTTTTTAAAGGCAATTTTGTTTACAGAACAGACTTTATTATCTATCACACTTATTGTGTTTGGTTGTGTTTGGTTTTCATTCATTGTTAATGAGACTAAGAGTCCATTTTATTTATGTTTTGTTATTTAAAATGTCTTCCAGTTCCAGTGCTCTTTAGAAATTAAAGTTTATTGATCTTTGAAAGGGTGTACTTGCATTATTATGTCATTCTCATTATATTAGTTGAAAATGGTCAATATTATCGTTTATCGCAATAATTTCTGAGAAAATTTATCGCCCAGCAAAATTTGTTATTGTGATAGACCTAGTCATCAAGTTGTAAAATCCAGGAAGACGATGTACAGCTAGACGTTAGCATGTAGCCTAAGTTATGAAGAAGTATTTAAAAAAAAGAAAAAAAAAAGACAAAGGGTCTGGAACTCCTAAAAGACTAAAATTTTATGCAACAATCTGGATCAAGTTCAATTATGTAAACAGAGGTAATGAGTCAGAGCTGAAAGCCCAGGCGGGAGCGTTAGCTAACGATATCCAGCTCTGAGGCCTTCAACACTAACGCGGCTTCTAAACGTCCAACAACTCGCACAAAGCTCGGTGGAATTTTTCCCACAAACAAAACAACAAAGAACACAAGCAAAAACAGTGATACAGAAGAAACTGCCTGGTAACTCAAAGAATCCAAGTTTATCTAAATAAAACATTAAAAATTATGATGGAGACACAATTACAACATGACGGAGAGGTCAACACGTGCTGTGATACCTAGCAGGTGTAATTTCTAACCACCATCACTGTTAAACCACAGCTTTCTAGAAGCTGCTCTGCTGGCAACAGTTCTCCAGACCTGTCCGTCTCCATCCTATCAAATGGATCCGGAGGCCAATAGCTGTTATCTCTCAGTCAGCTTACATATGACAGGCTTTCTCTGCATCATCACATCCTTTCAGCTCCGTTCACAGCATCCTGTTGTCATTCCACACAGATAAAGTAATCCTTAGAGGAGATCTGTGCAGAGCTAGCTGGCTTCATCAATACCACCTTATCTGCTAGTAACAGGATGGAAATTATCATCATAAACACGTGTGAAAATGTCTCATCGTCTCAGCGTTGTGTTGTTAGGAAAATTCTCTCAAGGAACGAGACACTCGGATCGATGAGAAGACACGCCCGTTTACTGCGATCGCAGGAGTTCAAACACAACCAGAAGACAATGTTAGAACTGGAGTCCAGTCTCAGGACACATCCTCATTTAGCCCATCCCCCTGGGAACAGGTGTCATGTCCACTGATGCAGGACTCCATAGTGAGGTTCACGTTGACCAGCCACAGCAGGAAGGTAATAAAGTCCTTTTGTTTACAACTGTATTCACTTCCTAGGGGCACTAAAGATAACGGTGTCCTGTAAAAACAGGTCTGATCATAATCATTAACGACTAGCTGTCTCTCTAACAGATGGTCACTATCTCATCACTACAGTCAATACAGGATTTTTCCATCAGTGTAGAGATGAACAGATCCACGGTGAGAAAGAGGAAAAGAAAAACAGAAGAAGAGAGAAAAGTAAACAACAGAAAACAAAACCAGAACAAGAAAAGAAGTTTTGGGGGTAAAAACTAAACGTATGATTTGCTAAGCAGTTTATTGGACATGAACGTCCTCCAGCTCTTTTGGTTCTTCTCCATCATGATGCTCAGTTCAGACAAAAACCTCCAAACACCACTGATGACATTCAGATCAGTTTCAGTCTGAATTTGTTCGTACTGGTCTTTCAACATTTGTAGAAGAAGAAAAAACTGAAAGTGGTGAATAAGAAGTGGTGCTTCCTGTCAGACCAACAAACCAGAACCTGCTCAGTTCTCAGCACCAATGATGCATCTTGGAGCTGCAGCATCTCCTGAGGAAGACCATGAAAAAATCTACAAACGTTGATTTAATCTTTTAAGTTCTGTTTCTATCATGAGATGGAGGATTAGCACATGATGATGACGTCTAAACATGACCTGCTCTGTGCTCCAACACGGATGTAACGCTGCGATATGAACGGCTTCACTTACAAACTGTATTTAGCTGGTTTATACCACAGCTCTTTTACAGCAGTTTTACCCCGACGCGCACACACAGACACACGCACGTGTCAAATGAAAATTATTGACCCGTTTTTATGTTAGCAAACAGAAACACATGAATGTTCAGTATAATGCACATATCCTGGTAAACCTCGGGTGAATTATCTCAGTTACATCATGACAAACAGGGACTCCAGTCTGGGACTCGGACTCGAGTCGCACTAAAGCCGCATCTATAGTGAATTCAGACTCGACTCGGAGTTCTGATTTGAGACTCGTCAACTATCTTTACTACTTCATATTTTCTTCCTGACCTCCACTTTGTCTGATCTCCTGTCTGCTGGAAGTGATTCATTTCCTCAGACATAACATAACAAACACAGGTCAATAAAAACAGCATCGGCCCAGGTGAGCACACCTGTTGCTGTTCCACCTTTTGTCCTAGTATTTGGGCATTAAAAATTCATTAAAAGTAATAAAAGATAAACTGCAGCATCACTCTGGATCCATCACATCCACATTTATCCACCTAAAACACACTGAAGAGGTTAGTTACTGTAATAAACTGTTGTTAGCATCTATGTTAGCAACAAGATTAGCGCCACAGCGTTAGCTTGTTGTTACCTTGTAATGTTAACTCCATTAGATTGGTTTCACCTTCTCACAGCTTTATTTTTATTTTATCCTCACACATGGTCGTGTCTTTAGTGGGAAATGATTGAACTATTTTTAGCATCTGTTTTCTTTGCAGCAGCGAGCAGGTGCAGCAGTTTTTTCTCTGTAATGTAAGATTCTATGATTAAAACAAACAGTTACATTCAGACAGGAATAACTCCAGATTAAATTTTGATTGTTGATACCTGAAAACAAAACAACACAAAGATTCCTCTCAATATGAATTGAATGACTGGTTTCACCTCTGTGGACTGGTTGCAGACTGGTTACAGATTTGCACACTGGATGAAAACTGTCTTTGAAAACATGAAATCAGCAATAACCGACTACTGCACATGGGAAAGTCACATCATGGAGCGGGAAAAGGCCAAAGTCGTCTGCAGGGAGCATGACCAACACCCGCCTTGGATCAGAAAGCGCCCCACACAGCCATGAACCAGGATGAGGGGGCCATCAGCGGGGGCCGGCATCGACCTGACGTCGGACGGGCCGTACCAGCGCGTCCACAACGCCTCAATGAACATCAGCTGATTTGTACACGTCAAACACGTCAAACACCATCCAGTGATGAAGACGGAAGACTACCGTTGAAACATGTCAGGTAGACTCATGTTAAAACGGACTGACAACATAAGAACTAAATCAGCTAGGATTTTAAATGTGCAGACTGGTTTTGGATCAGCAGACTGGTTTTGGATCTGCAGACTAGTTTTGGATCTGCAGACTGGTTTTGGATTGCAGACTGGTTGCAGACTGGTCTTGGATCAGCAGACTGGTTTTGGATCGGCAGACTGGTTTTGGATTGGCAGACTGGTTTTGGATCTGCAGACTGGTTTTGGATCTGCAGACTAGTTTTGGATCTGCAGACTGGTTTTGGATCGCAGACTGGTTGCAGACAGGTTTTGGATCAGCAGACTGGTTTTGGATCGGCAGACTGGTTTTGGATTGGCAGACTGGTTTTGGATCTGCAGACTGGTGGCAGACTGGTTTTGGATCTGCAGACTGGTTTTGGATCTGTAGACTGTTTTGGTATCGGCAGACTGGTTTTGGATCTGCAGACTGGTTTTGGATCTGCAGACTGGTTTTGGATCTGCAGACTGGTGGCAGACTGGTTCTGGATCTGCAGACTGGTTTTGGATCTGCAGACTGTTTTGGTATCGGCAGACTGGTTTTGGATCTGCAGACTGGTGGCAGACTGGTTTTGGATGTGCAGACTGGTTTTGGATCTGCAGACTGGTGGCAGACTGGTTTTGGATCGGCAGACTGGTTTTGGATCTGTAGACTGTTTTGGTATCAGCAGACTGGTTTTGGATGTGCAGACTGGTTTTGGATCTGCAGACTGGTGGCAGACTGGTTCTAGATCTGCAGACTGGTTTTGGATCTGCAGACTGTTTTGGTATCGGCAGACTGGTTTTGGATCTGCAGACTGGTTTTGGATCTGCAGACTGGTGGCAGACTGGTTTTGGATGTGCAGACTGGTTTTGGATCGCAGACTGGTTGCTGACTGGTTTCAGCTCTACAGACTGCTGCCTGACTGGTATTAGCTATGTCCCCCTGGTTGTAGCTGTGTGTGTGTGAACCTGCTGCTTTTCCTTTGACAACTTCCTGAAGCGGCTGCTGTAACTTTGAACTCTTGTGAGCTACGTGGCTCCCAGCTCCTCCTGGTCGCTGTAGTCGCGCTGAGACGCTTCACAGCACCGCGTGAACCCGGTTAAACACACCGGCTTTGTGTCGTGGTCGAACCGTAGACTCAGCAGACGTTCCGGAGACTGAGCTGCGTTTCGATCCAACAGCAATCTGTGTCTCCACATCCAATCAAACTAACACGAGAAGTATGTCTGACGAGCTCCGTGAACGCCATTACACGCACACACACGCGCAGCAGCAGACAACTCCAACACCGACAACACGAAGCCCAGCTCTCCTTACCTGAACCGGAGGTATTCCACCCGGACCGTCCACTGTGTCGGGCGAGTTGTCGAAGACCCGGTCCCTGTACAAAGACCACAGCCCGACGTTTGGTAGGAACAGCAGAGCCGCGATGAGCAGCCCGGCGAACTGCAGCAGTCGCTTCTCTTTCCGCCTCATCTCTCCGGGAGAAAGCAACCGAAGCAGCGGCGGTACAAACCAGCGAGTCCGAGAGCCCGCTTCCCCGAGCCGAGACAACTTTCACTCCGACTGTGGGGACAGACACCGGCGCTGTGTTGCTCCGCGGCGGCGAGGTCTGCCGCCAGGGGGCGCCGGGCCCAGGGAGGCGAAGGGAGGCGGAGGGATCCGGCCGAAAGATGAAGGTTGTGGTTCAACAGAAAGTAACACGTCATGAATGTACATCTGTCTAATCACACAGATCCTGATTAAAACGGTTCACCTCACAGAGCCGTGAACATCTCATGCCGCCTTCACGATCGCCTGGGAAATAAGAACAGCCTTGGGAATTCACATAAAATTAGTTTCATTAAATAAACTGTTTTTACTCAAATAAAAAAACACCTGTTTTCTGTTGTTTTGCGTCATTTAAAGAGAAATACAAACCGATTAATTAATTAGATCATCAGGTTTTTAACCAAAGTTAATAGAAATAGTTTTACTTTGAACACTGCAGGTTTGATAAATTATTGAGTTTTCAGGAGTTTTTCATGATTTATACATTTATTTAGTATAATCTGTGTATTCATTTTTATATAATTTATTTAGTTAGTTTATTTGATATAATTTCATAATTATATATAATTTTAGACTGGAATATAATTTTCATTTAAGTATTTTTCTTTGTCTTGTTTCTCATTTTTCTGCTGTATTAATTTTGTTTTCATGTAATTGTACATAAATTCAGATGTTTTATCTTGTGGCCATGCATGTGCATTTATGTCTATATCACACATGTACCATTTATAGATGTTATTTTATTTTAATCATAGGATGAATTGTAATAATGTTACTGATATTACGGAGTTTGACAGACTGAACAGTTCACTGAACAGAGTCACCAGGTTCAACAGTCTACGGTGGCTCCACGGTTTATTTTACTACAAATGACAACAGTCTGCCTACTCCAAGGTAAACCTGGAGGAACAGTGAAAAAAAACTCACAATATTAAAGAACTTTCATGATAAGTAAGAAACACTTAATTCAGGTGTTTAAGAGTCAAAAAGTAAAACAAAATGTGGACTGAGTTTTCATGACTCAGTAAAATGCTGCAACTACTTCATTTTCTCAATCCCACATGCCAGTTATCTGTGGCCACAAGATAAAAGCTCAGGATTAGTTCTGACTGGACCAGTAAAGGGTGTGTGAGCTTCATCTCAATCTATAGCCTGCTTTTGTAATTTAGCTGTTTTCTGACTCTTAATGTCTGCTGAGTAGATCTGAGCTCAGTTCAACATTACTGGCAGATTTTGAAGACACAATAACCAGATTCATGCTTTCTAAACCCAGCCTCATGAATAGAACCAAACCTATTCACCACTCTCATGGTCAACCTATTCAGAGGCTCATGGTCAATCGACAACTACAGCACTTTGTATTTCAGGTCTGTGCACACAAATGCAGGTATTTATAACCACAGATTTTTTTTTCACATTTTGTGCTAAAACTAAAGACCAGAATAATCCTTCCAGGGTAAAGATTTTCACTGGCAGTTGTGTTTATGCAGGAAATCCAGCAGTTTTGGACTTGCAGTTTTGGACTTGTGCTCTTCTGACTCCTTGGTTTATTGTCACTAGTATGCCAGTACATCACCAAGCAGAGACTTTTTGCTAATTAACTTCAAAAGCAGCTGGAAACAGTATTAGTGCTACAAAGTGGATGTTAGAGGAGCAAGAGGCCATGTTGGAAGGAGAGGATGTGGACATGGATGACCCAGACCAAGACCACAGTCCGATCAAGCCCTTGCCCCTGGTCCAGAACCAGAACCCAAACCTACTCTTGGTCTAGAACCCGTCCTGCCTAATGCACCTGGTCCAGGACCATGACCCAGACAAAGACCTAGACCTAGACTGAGACAACAACCTAGGCAAAGAAATAGAATTTCAGATGAAATTCATGCCATTGTCATTCATAATGTTGTGGGACATGGATGACCATGAGAGAAGCAGGACAAAGTGTAACACCCAACCTGAGCAGATACACCGTGGGATCCAAGATTTAGAGGACATCAAGTATATGCTGTAACTCAAATATACACCTACTTTATAGGTTTACTTTTATGTTATTTTCTATGTTTTACTGTTGTGTTCTCTTGTTTTGTAGAGTTGTAAGACCGCCTGTTGTGGCATAAGGACAGCTTTTATTTAATCAACAACAAGTGGCTCTAAATGTTCAAATGGTGGTGCAAAACAATGCGGTAAAATTGTGAAATCCAGCCACAGATAATCCAAGACAACAACTATTTCATCAACAATGCAAGCCTCTCCACCACTGATCGTGTGGTGAAGAAAAACAAGGTCAGCATGAAGCAAGTCTACAGTTCCCTTTGAAAGAAACTCCATCAGTGTGAAAGAACAGTGATTTCAGTACTTGCTAGTGAGTATATGAAATTACTCTTGCACACTGTAGTGTAGTCCTTTTCAGACATGCTCTATTCTCTGGACAGTCTGTTGTGAAGGTCAGCACATGGTCAAGGATGGTGCATTATGTAGATGCAGTATGTAAATCCATTTGTCACTCCAGTGACATGTCTATACTGTAATGATACCAACATTCAGAAATATTCTGAGAATACTGTAAAAAGTCAATTGCATATTTTTTTCCTACTGGTGCTAGTAAATTACAGTAAGTAAACATGTTGTTGTTGTTGATGTTCATTCCAGAGAGTTTTTCAACTGCATTCTGATGATGCCGCATGAATCCTTCTATGTGGATGACTCTGGTTTGTATGTGTGTTTTGAGTAATGCCAGCCATCCATGCTGTGTTTTTTATTTATTTATTTATTTTGTTGCAGAAAATCTTGGACATGGATGGAGCTGCACAGCCTCATGAATTTATTTACACTGATGAGGCTGGTTTCAACCTAAGCAAACTAGACAATGGGGTCGTAATATAATTGGCCAAAGGGCAATTGTGCACATCCTGGGGCATCGTGGTTGAAACATCACAATGCCTTCGAGGGCTACTACACCATCATGCCAAACTAGGACCCAACAATACGCAACATATACTCACATTTCTCAAAGAACTTCATGATGCAGTTGTACAGGACAGACCAGAGCAGCCCAGGTTTGTTGTGGTCTGGGATAATGTTAGTTTCCACCGGGCTGCTCTGGTCCGGGACTGGTTCACCAACCATGACTGGTTTGAAGATGTGTACTTGCCCCCTTACTCACCATTTCTAAACCCTACAGAAGATGTTTTTCTGCTTGGAGATGGCGTGTATATGACTGCCACCACATGCCCGCATGCCTCTTCTACAGGCAATGGAAGAGGCATGCAGAGACATTGAGGTAACGGCAATCAATGGATGGATTCGGCACACACACGTTATTTTCCCTGTTGCTTAGCGGGAGAAAGTATTGCTGCTGATGTTGATGAGATCCTGTGGCCAGACTCAAACAAACAGCAGGATCTGTTCCCACCAAAAAGTGCATTTTGTGTTTTATTTTTGTATTATTTTTGCATTTACTGTGCTGTACTGTAAAGTAAAGTGTGTATCACTTTGTCATCAGTGACATTTTGATAAAGGATTGTTTTGATAGCAGAGTTTCAGTTCAACATAGATGTGAATGGTTTATTTCCCAGTGGTGTGTCTTGTGTGCTTGTGTGTGAAGTTTTGACACAACGAGCCAAAGTTTTGTAAAAAGTGTTCAAGCAACAGGCAAAAACTGTAGTCGACGACTGGACTGGGTTGATTGTGAGGACGTTGAGCTTCTATCTTGGATTGAACAGTCCAGCAGCATCATTTTTGTGTAAGATTATTTTTGTTTTGTAATGGTGAACACTGTCATGGTATGTATTTGTGTTTAAGCTGTTGTTTTTTGAGGACCATTGTACCACATGTAAAAACACAGTGAGAATGTGTAATATATCCTGAGCACACTGCTTCATAAAACAACATTCCAACAGCACAGGACCCAGAGTGAACACTGCCGCATGTGGACTACACCAGGTAGGACCTCTAGACTTTGAAAACACTGTCACATTCACCAATATCTTTCTAATAATTTTGTTAAATGTGCTTATGAAATTCCTTCAGGTGAGACATTACAGGTGAATAGGGTAACATAACTATTAGGTCTATTCCTGACATTACAACTATTCTCTTTTATTGTAAGTTTTGTGAAAGCCAAAAATGAACTAATCTGCATGCATTTAAGGAGAAAAAAATCTGAACACTGGATTTTTCAGAAAACCCTCAAAACAGGACTGGTTTTACATGTGGAGGTCATTTCAAGTTTCTCCCTCTTGATCTTTTTTGGCT
>JBAFTB010000017.1:28329530-28349196 GCA_037177355.1 Melanotaenia trifasciata
TATATATACTGAAAAACAACTTCTAGAACTTTACTTTAAATTTTACTAATGTAGTTCCAAATACAGATTACTGGAAATGAAAAAGTAAAATTTAAGTAACTTACACAATACCCTTTTCTTAAGTTATTATGTAAATATATTTGCCTATTCTTTATTTAAAGTTATTCTTACGTAAACTCTTTAAGTAAGGTATATAATTTTTTCTGACATGAGTAATCAGAATATTAAGTAAATCTTATCAATTTTAAACACAATTTTTTAATGAATATAGTTTCAGCAGTTTTTAAAATAACATTTTCCATATATTTATTTATTTATTTTTTACCTGTCCTGTCCAGTGTCATAGCAAGCAGAATGATAATCTGGTTGCTGTATCATGCTAAACAATTTTCTTTGCCAAGGGGAGGCTTATGGGTATAAGGCTTCTCTTGATAATCTGATTAATTTATTCACAGTATCTCACAGAAGTATCTCACATTTTTGCAAATATTTCATTATATCTTTTCATGGGACAACACTATAGAAATTAAATTTTTACATACAGAATATAAAAGTTTAGTTTTTATAGTTTTGTGTCCAGTATATCAAAGTTTCATTTCTATAGTGTTGTCCCATGAAAAGATATAATGAAATATTTGCAAAAATGTCAGGGATGTACTCACTTCTGTGAGATACTGTATTTATTTACTATTGAATTTAATAATGGAATCTATGTAATCTTGCTGGACCTGACCGGAGGAAACAGAAAAAGAAGGAAGACAGCAAAAAGAAGCAAAAGGGAAAGAAGAAAGAGGAAAAAACAGAGCTGACAATCCAAACTATCACTGCATTTTTACTGCATATGTACATTTGTACATATGCATATGTAGCTATGCATGTAGCTATTTATTTTGGGACACATGGTAAACACCTTTGCCTTGTGTATCCAGGGACATCCATGAACATACAGTATGTAATATAAAAAATGTCCCAAGGATTGAAGAAGGAACAGAGGAACTAACAGTTTTATATGAAATTACAAAACTTTGAAGAAAGTGCAACAAAAAGTAAACACACACATTATTGAACAGCAGAGAAGTAAAGGTGGATACAGAAAAAATAACAGTAAGCTGCTGTATGAGAGAGTGGAGTTCAGTCTCATTGTAAATTGCACCCGTCTTCAATAAAAAGGCTTCATGCTGCAGCAGCAATACATTTTCCATAAGATTAAAGACAGCAGCTTTGTTTTTAATGTGTTTACTTTTGAGGACAACTTGATGCCACTGAGTTCCAAAAAAAGTTTCTGAAACACCTCCAAGTGTAACGTAGTGCTGGGGGATATGCAAAGTTCAGATCATATATCAGCCCCATAAGAAGCGTGCACGCCTTCGCAGTACAGCCACATTCTAACAGAATCTTCTGGCCATGAAGAATAGAAACTAAGACTGGATCCTCTCCATCAGTACCAGTATCTTGAGGATGTGATGTGAGGCATCACTGCGGCAGTCCTCCTGTAAACACATTCAAAACAGAAGCATTGCTTTAATTGTCTGTAGTCACAAAATATGATGTACCAGAGACAGTACCAGTCAAAGTTTGGTCACACTCTTAAATCTATCTATCAAACCATTAAATCCAACATAAAAGTCAGGAAAGTCAAAACCTTTAACTTGTACTGTATCTGGGAGAGGAAAAAAAAATAGTTAAGGGACAAAATAAAACACTGGCTTGGATTAAAATTCTATTCTATTTGGCTACAGTCATTTAACAGAAGCTTTTCACCAAAGCGACTTACACCTGAGAGTAGGAACAACACAAGCAAGACTTCAAACAAGATGGGACGTCATAATTAAGTGGTAGTCAGACTGTTGTGAGTCCAGTTGGACCAGGTGCTGTCGTGTAGTGCTTAAAGCAGTACAAAGAAATTACTGCACACCACCGTCTTTTACACCCTAAACTAGAAGCACTATCAAGCTATTGTAATTTTCATTTTGCCAGTGATTGTTGGCATTATTTGTTGAGTTGCATGCTCTAATGGCAAAATTATCCCTATCTCCCAATATGAAAGAAGCCTTAAAAGAAAAAAAACAAAACAAAAATCCCTGAATTGCAGTCAAATCTAATAGCTTGATCCTTACTACATCTGAAGTGTCCTGAAAAATTTGATCCAGTCCATCCACAACTTTTGCTGCAAACTAAACCGATGTTAGCGAAAATGTGAAATTCAATTTGGCGGAGGTAAAAATGCTGATCCCCTCCAATATAGAAGTTATGCTTTGTAAAGAACCTCAACAGTAGCAGGAAACAATAGTTTTAAAACTCCAGTTTTAAGCTAATTATCTGTTAAACACTTGATTCACTTGCCAACATACAAGAATGTTTGGTCCTCCAGATTACAAAAGTGCCATTGTTGATTCCATATTTTTTTTCCTTTTCTGTCACTCTTGTTTAGAGCAACCTTGAAATCAGACAAAACAATAACAAATAAATAATTTACCAGTTAATCCTCAGTGAGTTCCTCTGGTTTCTCTCCAAGGTACAGTATGAGCCCATGGATGACAGCTTCACACTTCATTTCAATGCTCTGGTTCTGGAAAAAGATTACTATGTCATTATTGTCCCATCACTTATTCAAGCTACTAAAACATACCATGAGCATATGAAGCAAGCAGAACTGACATTAAGTGCTTTGAGTAATAGCCACATGTGGAGAGGTGGGTTATGTTTGAGACACAGAAACACATGAAGTTCATCACCCAAACAAACGGTGAACAATCACTATTTTGTTTTTGTTTTGTTTTGTAATGTTTTGTTAATCAGAAACTAGATTTAAATGGTAAATGGACTGTTCTTAAACAACACTTTTCTGCCCAACCAAGTCAAGCTTCATAAAACTAAGCAGGCCATCTCTCTTTCAAATCATTTGCAGCTGGACTGCAACTGGATAAGAAAATGTTCTGACCATCTTTTCTTGTATCACCTTTGTATTGCTCTTCATCTTAGCATCATTAAGAAGTTCCTGTCTGAGGATCTCCGGACTGTCATTGGTTTCTCCACTTGGATGTGGAGGGAGGGAGTTCACCTCTGCTCTCTTTGACTTCTTGTAGTTCTTTGCAGGGTTTCTGTTGTCATGTGGTTTTCCTTCCAGCAAGTTGATATTAAGCTCAAGACATAATGCTTTCTGTTTTCTCAATTTTGGATCTGAAATTGGCCATCTTGTATTTAATGCGCTGCTGCCACCATAAATGCCAGAAAATGAGGTTCCTGGTTCCTGTAAGCATGGATGTTTTTTTTAGCAGGGCTTCAACAACTGTGAATATTTGCAAACCTGAAGGATAGGCAGTGTACTGGAATATTGCTTCAATGAGTTCCTCAAGAATATCAGACTTCAACGATAGATTATGGAAGAGGGAGACATCTTTTTTGTATGTATCATTTCCCTCTTGTAGGAGCACCTCAGCAGTATAGGAAAATACAGGTATTTAAAAATTACTTGGCCAAGTTTCTGACCGAAGCCCGGAGGCCTGTGGTAAAATGTCAGTGTCTGATGAACTAACTGAAGAACTGTCTTCCTGGGAGGAAGGGTCCAGTGAAACTTGAGGGGAAGAAGCAGTCTCACTGAAAGGGGTAAATGTAAGAGTTACAGATGGTTTGCTGTTAACTAGTTTGATTGTGTCTTTGTCCTTAACCTCACTCATGGATTCATAGTTATCAAAATCTTTGTCCATGTACAAAACAATAAAATGCCCCTCAAGTTGAAAATGATCCTGTGCAGCTGCCAACAGGTGGTCCACTGTGCTTGAGTAACTTGTGAACTTGAGTTTCTTTGAGGATAACACGTAGCTGAACAGGAGGAGACATCTTTGCCAAATTGGGCAAGTAGAGCTACAAAAGAGTGAGAAAGAAAAGTAAGTAAACAAATTTGAAAAGGCAAGGAAAAAGATTTTTTCTTACATTTTTGGGGGGCTATGGATTGAACGATCAGCATTCCAAAGGGAAATCACTATCAACAAATCCAAGACCCCTCCCACAGGTGTTGTTGAGTTTGTTAACACATTCATTTCTTTTATAGGCACGAAATGCGCCCCAACCCCAACGTTTAAATGAACAAGGACACTCCAAGTATAAGCATTGTAACCCCTGATCTTGACTAGAATGTACATGATTCAACCAATAATGCTTTAGGAGCTCTAAACGTGTTAAGGCCTTGAAGCTGCAAATTTTGCACAACCATCTCATAAGATGATACTGTTATGACCTACTGTTTTTCTCTGTTGAAACCAACGTAGAAACCTAATATGTCCTCCTCCCTAATCCTGAACTCACCACTGTATTGGCACCTGAAAAAGAAAAGAACAAACTATACATAAACATAAAAACACAACTCAGTGAAAATTTTAAAGAGAAGCATCCAGTGAATAATGTAACCAAGGTAAATTGTGCAAACCATCATATATTTCTACTTGCCTCAATAAAGCTTGTCTGGTCAATCCAATCACACCTTATACACAGCTTTCAAAAACAGGGCAGCCAACTCTCATGCATTGGCCATAAGCAGGGCTTGAACACTTTTGTCGAGCGTGCACCGTGACTTTGTACATCATGTGCATGCGCATATATATTAGTGTATGTAGTGCATCAGGAACCTTTCTAAAAAAAATTAAATGTAACCTGAAAGTGAAGTATTTTTAGGGCTCCCCCTCAAAGTATTAGTTGAATGTCTTTAGGGGAGCTCCAGTGCCTTTCAGGGGAGCTGGGCTCCCCTTAGCTCCTGCTAATTCGAACCCTGGCTGTGAGACTCACACATTTGAGTGATGTCTCACGATAAACCTACGATTTCTCACGCTGTAATACACATCAAGAACAATACTAGCTAATCAGGAGGTTCGGGAGTATTCCCGGTGGGCTGCATTACTCTTAGGCCAGTGTCCCGGTGTTGAAGCTGCTGTATTGAAGCTGCTGTCTGACTGGGAACTGTCTGACTATGACTGCATAACAATTATATATACCGAACCGTTCTGCACAACTTTAACATTGTGACGTCAGTATTGGCAAAGATTAACATCATGAACCACATGGTCCTCAGTTTCAGACCCAGCAGCAGCAGAAGGTCCATCATCACGTCCAGTTGAGGCTGAAGTTCTTCAGTTTACAAGCAATCATCTGCAGCTGGTTCAAACAGAATGATCTCAGTAACACTGACATTAAGTTTTTTCTTTTGCATGTTCTACTATAAGCAGATTGAGACAATCTTGTTATCTTATTTTCCATGTGCTGTATTAATTTGCATACATTCTCACCACCATAAGCTGATAATTAAGGCCCCCAAAAAGGCCAAAAGCCAGTCCGACAAGGCACACAGATCTGGAGAAATTATTATTGTAAAATTTTCTCTGTCTTGTCTTATCATGCCTTCTTTATGTAGTTGAGTTGATTTCTCTTTTATTTTGAAGTTTCTGTTGGTACTTTGAAGACCTATTTATATACCTTTTTAAAATATTTTGTTACTCCTGAGTGCTGTATTTTGTGATTAAACCAGCACAAAATGAGTCAAAATGAGTCTTATGTCTTGCTACCATGTATGCAACAAAATTTTGGTTGGTTCCACCAAATCTTACTCCAAGGACTATTGAAAAGTTGGCAGCCCTGCAAACACATCCCACTGGTTCATGTGCAGCCTATCAAAAACTCAGGCCTGCACTCTGTCCTATTGATAGAAATATACACAAACATAAAAGCCACAACAAAAAAAGGAACCAGTGGCCAGTTGGACAATCACTTGATTTTATGCACTATTTTTTTCCAAGTTTCCAAATTTCAGCATTTGTCAATAAATGTTGTGGTGATTATGGACTATTTGTGAAGCCAGTTTAGTTTCATTACAAAAGTTTACAAAAGTTTTGATAGATCAATTTGATTTTAAAACTAATCTTTGAATAGACCCAGTAAGAAAGAATAAATAACTAAAATATAGTCTGAACTCTCCGGGCTGAACAAAATAGGCAGGTAATTATGTCGTGTACAACATAATGCAGCATGACTTCTTAAAAAGAACCCCAAAAATATATTCTGCTGTTAGTGTGAGTTATAGGTGACATTAAAGCCACTTATCACTTCTTTATCAGTGGTGTTTACGTGGTAGCATGTGGTTTATTTTTTTCCCTTACTTTTTTCCCCTGCTTGCGGGGGACTTTATTCTGGGCTTTAGTATTTGGAAGTACTTGTAAGTGAAACACAATGGACGTGGTAAAATGTTGGGACTGTTCTTGTCTAAGACTATCTTTTCCAAAGCTTGCTATTTAAACTATTCAATTATTTATTCAAACACATTTGTAGTTAACATAAATTACTTCCTTTAAGCCTACATCAGCTTCATCTCTGTCTGTTAGCTTTAGCATCGACTTCGTGCTATCAACTAGCTAGCTAGCTGGCACTTAAAAACGTTAGCGAAACTGTGCAAATAAGTAAAAACAATTGAGCAACCTACACTTCATTAATCTAGGATTCGCAAACACAGTCAGACTTTCAGATTAAAATTTACTTGGTATTTCGGAGTATATGTGGAGTGATGAAACAAGATTAAATTGTATGATCATATATATGGTAAACATTACTCAAAAATACATATTTTTGTCATTACATGTAAAAAAAACATTTAAATATTATTTTTTAATTTAAATTGTAACAGAATCTTAATATTATATTGAATATACTTTAAGGGTTAATTAAACATATCGTACTGGACCACAAAGTTTGTTTTTTCAGTATATATTAGTGTTAACGCATTAATCCCGTGTTATGGTGTTTTTTAAAAAAAAGTTAATATATATCTATTAGTGCTGGGCACGTTAACGCAATGCTTTATTAACACCGTTAATTTTTTAAATCGCGTGTTAATGTGTTATTTTTTCATTTTTATTTTTTTTGCTGGCCGCTGGTTGTAATGACAAAAACATGACGTCCATGTCTCCCTTCCCTGCTGCAGCGGTGCGTCTGATGTGATCAGGAGAGAACGGGTTTATTATAAGGGAAAGATGTTTTCTGTCTGGAACTTAAGAAAAAAGAAGAACCAACGTTTCTCTTTGTCAAAACCCATGCAGATGGCAGAACATCGTGATTTTTGGACGGGAAACTGCTCCCGAAAGACAATGAGAAACTTTTAATTTATTATGATTTATTTTTATAATAAATGCGGTTTTAATTTATGCAAGACAGCAAAGGTAAGACATGCTTTCTGACTTTTACAAACGTAAAGCATAAATCAGGCCTTCTTCTGCCTCTGGTTTGGTGAATCTTGGTCATAGCGAGATGAAACTTCCAGCTATGGAATAGACTATAGACTAGGAAAGCATACAAAACCACATTTTTGGAAAACTTGAAACTCATAACGTGCTCGCTACACAGCTGAGGACTTTCTGACAGTTTCCAGTTCTCTCGTTTGATGGCAGCAACACATTGAGCCCGTCGTTCAGGGTCAGCCGGTAGTCTGTAAATTAAAATCCCATTCTTTGACTTGATGGAAGGAAACTTGTTGCATGCGTGAGTTGCAATATTGACTGGAATGGTAGAAGTGCTCATGCAAACAAGCACATGAATGCTAGGTCAGAGGTAAACACAATGGCGGATAGTTTTGAAGAGGGCCTCTGATTTTCTTTATGATTTTTTTCTCCCTGTTGCACAGTGACAAACACACGTCTTAACAGTTGGCAGTCGATTGGTAAACAGTTGTTTATGGAAATGCCCATAGAAACACAATGCGACCAGCAGATTGACCTTTTCACTAGTTCAGTGTCCACGTGCTATTTTATTACCCTAGCATTGACCTTCAGAATCAATCATTTTGACTGCAAGTATATCCCAGCCCTTAGAGATACTGCAGAGTTTCAGGCAGCAGTCATACTGAAAAACCATGAAGAAGAACACTTTGCATTGCATCGGCTTAGATTTCAACAGAATGACTCACAGGTACAAAAACCTGGGAGCAAAACTGACAACCATACCCTAAACTATATTGTACCATCATGCACTTTATTTTTTTTTTTTGTTTGTTTGTTTGTTTTTTTTTTGTATTTTTTGTATTTCTTTTTTTTTTTTTTAGTTCTTGCAGAACAGTAACCTTGAAGCAGATACAGCAGCAGAAGACCACACCAGGTGCCAGTCATGTAGCTAGAAACAGGAAACTGAAGCTACAGTTCACACAAACTCACCAAAACTGGACAATAGAAGATGGAAAAATATTGCCTGGTATGCTAAGTCTCAGCTCCACATTCAGATGGTAAGTGTAATGCAGATGGTGTAATGGCGTGGGATATTTTCTTGGCACATCTTGGGCCCCTTAAAACTCCATTTTGTAAACTGTTGTGTTTCCACATCAACTGTACCCTTACCTGGTAGGTGGGGTATCAGCTTGATATCAATAGATGTGTCAGCTACGCAATAGCATGACATCACAGCAGCACACCTTCCTGGAATTCCAGTGAAGAAGAAAGTGACCCAGAACCAAAGGAGAAAAATGATGACATTCAGAGTTTTTTTTTTCTTTCTTCTTGGCATGTGGCTTTAAACAACAATAAATCTACCATATATTTAAACATGGAGCTGTTCCTGTTTTTTTCCTTATTACCGAGTTACACTGGAAGTGATGATTTTTTCTACCAGTCAGTGGACTGCAGTGTGTCAAGCTCCACCCTTTACGTCGGAACGATAAGATTGGGACCCCAGTGGAAGAGTCCCAAAAAAGTAGGACAGCTTGGATATTCTGACACCCTTCCCAGTTTTTACCTGTGAACCAACCCATCCCATTGTTGTAAAGTGTTTAGTACCAAACTGACACAGTTTAACCTAGCTTACCTGGGTATTGTTGCTGACCATGTCCTTCCCTTTATGACCACAGTGTACCATCTTCACATGGTTACTTCCAGCAGGAAAATGCACCATGTCACAAAGCTCAATTATCTCCAAATCCTTGCTTTATCATGACAGTGTCTAGCCTTTTCTGGTTTCTGTTCACTGTACTCCAATGGCTTACACCAGGGCCTCATTTATAAAGCTGGTGTGTTGTGATATACCTTGATATTAATATGAAACATTAACATTAAAATTTAATATTAAATTAATGAGACTTTATTAATTTAATTTAAATAAAGTTAATGCTTTAATAAAGAAAATATTTAAATCAATGTCTCATATCTAAAGCCGTATAAGTTCTTTGTCTGAAGGGACCATGGCTCATTCTAAAATAACCCCAGAAACACGGCCAAATTATAGTACTGGAAACTATTTATTACCCACTGATTTTCAAATTAACAACACACAGCAGGAAATAGAGAAAAAAATTAAATTAGCAATATCCCGTTAGAGTCTCTCCTGGCACTTCCTGTGAACGCCAGGAGGGTGAACCAGCTTACAAAGACAGCAGAAATACAGAATAACGGTGAAATAAAGTCAGAAGAATAATGAAGTTAAACCAAATTATACCATGGTCTGGGTGAATACTCAATTCTGATTGGCTGGAGGGTGTCCATTAAAAAGTGATAATGGAAACTTATAAAAGAAGTTCCGATCAAACAGATTTATTGTTGTAAATTATTGAGCTGACTAAACTTTAGCTGGTAACCGTGGCAACAGAAACTCAGATGCTGGGCTACAGACATGCAGATTGAAGGGCGTTTCTTGCCCTTTGACACGGCGTTGCCAGCATCTGTCACCTGCTGCCACTCTGCTACCTTTCAGACACTGGTAATACTCATGCCGTGCCCACCAAATAAAACATTTTTATGTTTTGCAACGTGGTCCATCAGGATCTTAGTCTCGCATTCGGAAAAAATTTGCTTCTCCGATCTTTTACCCTCCTAATAGTTGAGGTTAAACATTAACATAATATCTGACTCCACTAAAACTACCTATTTAGTGCTATTTCGTTGAATCAGAAAGGAGAAGGATGACAAGAGAATCTCCAGTTCCATCACATCCCAAATGTGTGCTATTAGATTGAGATCTGGGGCCTCATTTATAAAACTGTATGTAGAAAAGATTACTATAGTTGGCGTACGCAGGGAAAAAAGGAAATGCGGTGTACAAAAACTTCCAGATTTATAAAAGAGACCACATGCACATCCCACACCTGTTTCTGTTTTTAAGAACAGAATCAACTCTAAAATTGGTACACGTAAGGGATTGTCTTGCCATGTCCTTACGGTGGCTATAAAAGGTCAGGTGAACACTGCTAATGAATATTCATCAATTTAATTTCCATGATGGCTCATGAAGAGTTATTTTGTGTTTATCCTACTTCATAATATATCTTTAATAAAGTGTGCTCTTTGTGGACATGACATGCATAGTCTTAAGAACAGAAGTTTATCAACCCCGGAGGACAATAGATTCCCTCTACAAGTAGAAAAACACAGGATGTGATATGCATGACAAAGAATGTGTAGCTATGCTAGAAATGTGTGTGGGTGACAGATAAGTACAGGTGGCCTGGTGGTTGGTATCTATTCTTTGTATTTCCTGCTCTACTATTCTTTACACTCTGTAGCTACATTTCACAGGTGTTCAGAGCTACATAAAAGGGAAAATGCCTGAGTTGACTCACAATTGCTCACAGCTGTGTATGTGTGAGATAAGAACCTCCCCAAAGAGGTCCACCCTACATTCCCTGTAAAAGAATTGACGGGGTTCTCAATCTTGTGAACTGACCCAGCATACTATTGGTTTTGGGGCTACGCACTTTGAACCCAGAGACTCTGTAATTGTTTTGCTTTCGATCTGCTAATAAATTGTTAACTTGATCCTCGAAGTCATCCTCCTTATTTTTGATCCAACGAATTGCGCTGAATAAGTAAAGTTTTATTAGAGTCCGGTGTTTTATATCAATGTTTAACCTATTCTCAATTCAGGTGATGACCCCAATATGATCAGAGAAAGGAGAAGAAAACGTGATGAGTCATTTTTGTTTAGAAATATTTTGATATTCTATTAACATGAGTTTTCCTCTGAATGGCTGATAACGGAGCCTAAAAGAAAGACATCCTGACTGGTGATAACAATAACGGTAAAATCACAGAGAAAAAGGTAAGCAGAAAGCTTTTAAATAAAATTCTGCATGATTGGCTACATTAAAAAAAAAGTTGTTGACATTGAAAAACAGATATCTATTATGTAATACAGATCTAAGGCAAATTAAATTTTAGGTAAAAATTGAGTGTTAGAGGCCCTCCATCTGAAGGGTTAGAAGCCCTTCTGGGAAAAGGAATAAGTATAAAAAGAAGGAAAACAGGGGACAGAGTCCTGTTGTTGCACAGGGTTTAGAGGCCCACTTTGAAAGAAAAAAGTTGTTTGTGTGGGCTGGGTCACTCTTCATTTGAGAAGTTTAAAACAGTAACTCAAGTTACTGTTCTCTGAAGAGTTGTTTAAGTCATTTGGAGAGGATTTGTTGTTTTCTGTGTCTCTTCGTGGTTGAATTAAAACTGTTTGTGAGATCGGGATAGGACCCCCAGTAGTTCGACGCAACAGTCCCTAGGACTGTTGTAGAAGCTTCTGAACTACATCCACAATCAGGGCATTGCGTCCATTCAACCTGTTGAAATCAGCAAAGGAAACCATGCAGTAGACACTGCAGCAAACAGGCCACAGGTTATGCAGGAATGTACAACCCTCAGACACAGATGTAAATATTCCCCTTAAGACCTGTACTATAGAATGATCTGGAGGCCCTGCAACAAGAAGCAGGAGATATGAACAGCAAACTTGGGGTGACTAAGGGACTACAAGCATAGATAATATGTGGAGAGCTCATGTGGGAAGAGTGGTTCTCCCTGCAGGACTGGCCCACCTTATGAGTCAGGAGGTACATGGCCCTTCCCATTGCTCTAGGGTCCAAACAATAAAAAAGTCTCTCTTTCTGGTGGCATCCTCACCTCCCAGTCATGTTGGCAAATTATATTAAACTTGCTACCAGTATAGTGGGAAGCCCATCCTGGCCCTGCACCTGGGCAGGAAATTGTCATAGACTATACAGACGTTGGCCCAGAACAGACAACAGGGATTTCACTACATGCTGGTGGTGACCGATGGGTTTACAAAATGGCTAGAAGCAATCTCCACTGAAAGAGAAGATGCAGCATCAGTAATAAAATTCCTACTAAACCAGTACATACCCAGACATGGCCTCCCCAGGGTGATCAGATCTGACAATGGCTCGCATTTGAAAAACTCTGCTCTGGAAGCAGTGGAAGAAGCATTCGGACTGGAAGTTCGGCTCAGTGTACCAGTCACAAGGTCAGGTGGAGAGAATGAATAGAACATTGAAAAGCAAGATAGCTAAGATTTATGCTGATTCACAGCTATCATGGGTCGAGGCTTTGTACAGGAATGACATTCTCAGGACCGTCTCCAGTGAGTCTTAGGGGGGCGCCCCTTGACCTCAGCAAGCTGGCTCATGGTCCGTATTACAGAATGCTAACAGTACTGGTAGCAACTCTGTTTTCACAAGTTCATCGCCACCACAAGCCAAGCTTAACAAGCTTGGCATGTTTTCCCTCTGTGCTTATAGTACCCCTTTTGCTTTGGTAAGGTCCACCGCTCTCACCACACATCTAGCCGCACCTCAAGTAAGATCCAAATGCTCCACAAGTAATCTTTTATAGGATGGGGTTGCCCAAATAGCCCTATGCAACATCATTTAGTGTGGAACTGGCAGATAAGAACAGTGGACTTGGGTCGAGAAATGTGTGTGATCCACAGGTGTGCAACACTGCAATGATCTTGAAAATGACAAAAAAATAACATGACCACTTTAAATATATGAACAAATTAAGAAAAGCAATGCAATTAAGGGAAGGACAAGGGTGCATTTACAATTAGAATGTGTTAACATGTGGGTTGGGTCACGTTTAATATTCTGCATCATTGGGTTGGGTCCACATTTGTCTGGAAGATATCCATGGGTTAGGTTTGGTAATCATCCTAACAGGTTTCGGAGGGTACAAGTTGGTAAAATTGGGCCCGTGCAGGACTCTTCACAGACGAACGTGTCTGTACTGTCTGTACATGCTTCTGTGCAGAAGATGAAGCCACTGCTCCACAAAAGGCCATTGTTGACATTTCGTTTTTCTGTCTCCTTCTTTCATTCATCAATCAATCAATCAGTAAATAAAATAAAATAAAAAAATCAGATTTCATTAAAACATCGGATTTGAGCACAAGACCTGCAGTGTGATCGTAGCCTAAAGTAAAATCGATTAGGAATTTAGCATTGGTAGTTTTCTTGTCTCTTAAAATGTCAAATATCTATTAACACTTTCTTTGTCCTCCAAATACTTGAATCTATTAAACCCTGTGCACAGTGCTACTTTCATGCTAATATGCAATTTTCAATAATAAAAAAGACACATCACACTGTGGTGTGATGCGAATTAAGGCCATCCTGCTGTAAATTGACGTCTGTAATGTTTTTTTTTTTTTTTTTTCTGAGTGGGTTACATTTGTCCTTTGACTTAATCTGCACTCTGCCTCTGCTCCTTTTCTTCCCTTTTCATCTCCAAATGCAGCATGCAATAAAGTCCAGACAGAGTAATTACAGTCCACTGACAAATAGCTCAGAGCAATCTGATAGAGAGCAACTTCATATGGTTTTAAGCAGCTTATATTCAGCCTGCTGCAAATAAGATACTTTGTGCTAAATTGACCAGTCTCTCCCCTTTCATGCTTCCTGTCAGGGATTAACAGTGTAAACAAAACCCACTCAGACTGTCACCTTCCTCTATCTGCGCTTTCTGCCACAACATCTGATGAACACGTTTCTCTCCTTCATGCTCATACTGACACATTTTTCAGACTGATGCACTTTTTCATTTTTTCATTGGCATCTTTGTATAGAAATGATAAATGTTATCAAGGTGCACAGCTCAAATACCTGCCCTCTCTTATGTACATTTAATCATCAAATCGATTTCTTTTTCAAATGAGAAGGGAGCAGTAATCAGACTCGGACTTGAGTTTTTCCTCTCCACGGTCTTTTCATGCAGCTCAGCATGGAGCATAGAATCAAAGAGAAGATTTGATGTCTTTACATCTTTGTAATCTAACGAACTGATCAGGCTTCATGGATAAGTATATCTGAGTATCATCTAGAATAGAATAGAATAGAATAGAATAGAATAGAGTAGTCATAGTGGATGCAAAATAGAAAAACAAAACATATAAGTATAAAAATACAAAACAGAAGGATTTTTACATGTGTATAAATATGAATATAAATAACAATATTGTACATAGTTGTATTGCTACAAGTCAGGGTGGGGGTGTGCGGGTCTCTGGTGATGTTGTGGGCCCTGCTGAGACAGCGCTTGTGTGCAATGTCCAGGATGGATGGCAGAGGAGTCCTTATGATCTTTTCTGCAGTTCTCACTGGCCTTTGTAGTGACTTCCTGTCTGAGGCCCTAGAGCTGCCAAACCAGACGGAGATACAGCTGGTCAGTATGCTCTCCATGTTCCCTCGATAGAAAGTCGTGAGGAGGGCAGGGGACAGCTGGGCTTTTCTCATCCACCGCAGAATGTTTCTGAGCACATTTGACCAGAGATGAGGAATTTGGAGCTACTGACCATCTCCACAGCTTTACCATTTATAATCAGTGGTTAGTGGCTGTTAGGTGTTTTTATTTATTTATTTTGTAGCAGTGATGGGTTTAGATTTCCTCAGGACCAGGTTGTTTTCACAGCACCAGTCCACTAGTCACTTTACCTCCTCTCTGTAGAACAGGTTGTTGTTTTCCCAAAAGAGACCCACCACTGTCTTATCATTCGTGTACTTTAGGATGTGATTTGAGGCGGATTTAGAGCAGAGGTCATTACCAAATATACTGTAAGAGCAGTGGATGGAGAACGCATCCTTGTGGGTACCCAGTGAAGAGAGAGATGGAGCTGGAGCTGGTCCTCACTCTCACCATCTGTGGCCCATTGGTGAGAAAGTCCAGCAGCCAGTTGCAGAGGGTGTTGCTGATCTGGGTATAATTTTCATACTAGCTGCTGGGGGATAATTGTATTGAATGCTGAGCTGAAGTCAACCAGCAGCATTCGGACATGTGTGTTTTTGTCTTCCAGGAGTCATCATCTGTTAAGCAGTTTTGCTAGTCAGCAAACTGACAAGAATCAAATACAGGGGTGATGTGGAAGGGACATGGTCCTTTACCAACCTCTCGTCTTTCAGACATCAGCCACACTGAGCTTCAGTGCTGTCTAATCAGGAAGAGGGCTGGCTTTTGTTGGGGGTGTTGGTGTTTGTTTTAAAAGACAGAAAAATGTGTTCAGATAGTTAAGGTGGTGTGGATTATTATCACACAGTGAGGAGCAACCTTGTTATCAGTTATCACATGAATACCCTGCCTCATGTTGCTGGGATCATGGAAGAAACACTGGTTCTTTTTAGCATGTGTGTGTTTTGCCATTCTGATAGCACGGCTGAGGCTGGCTTCAGCTGTTGGACTTGAAAGCAGCATTCTGTGCATTCAACTTTTCTCATACATCCTAAATCGTCAACGGTTTCTAATTCGCCCTGGAGGAGATGTACTTCATGATGCAGATGGTCCTCTGTGCACTTTTGGATGTAGGCAGAGACAGATGCAGCATACTACATGTTGGTGTACTGATTGTTTGTGGTAGCAGCTTTGAACACATCCCAGTCTGTGCATTTAAAACAGTAGTGCTGTGAATCTCTCCGATCACAGCTGCAGCACTGCCCAACCAGTCTCAACACTCAGGAACTATGAAGAAATATTATTTAACACTAAATAAACTGCTACCAATCTTAGATGTATCTGTACATATTTATTTTATACATTAAAACAAAAGACTACATTACCGGCATCATTACTGTGATTTAGCAGACCTTTTCTCCAAAAGGATTTATTGTGGGCTGTAGCATCTTGGCTAAGGCCACAACTAGAACGTGTTACTGTTCACCCCTGGAGGATTCGGATTTCGATCTCCCGCATGACAGACGGTTGCTCTACTGATTGAGAAAACCAGCTGCACGTTCCGATGTCTTTGGCGTGTCTTCCCTTCCGACACTGCGATGACAGCATCTTCCACCTGCTGCCACTATTCTGCCTTTCTCACACAAGCAATGCCCACGCCGTGCCCACCAATTAAACGTTTTTTAACAAGGTACATCAACCCTATTTTTCCACTCCCGAGCCATCATGGAAATGATGTGATTACAGGAGTCCACCTGCCATCATGTGGCAAGGCGTTCCCTCACGTGCGTCCACTTTAGAGTCAATTCTGATTCATAAATGGAAACAGACGTAGGTCGTACGTGGGCAGGCGTTTATAAATCTGAAAGTTAAAGTGTGATGCATTTCCTTTTTGCGCCACAAACGCCACCTGTAGTTTGCTTTGCTACGCACAGTTTTATAAACAAGGCCCCTGGTCCATTGTGTTATCTGTCATGCTGCTTCATTTGAAAGTGCCTTCTTATGTTGAAGTATTCTTTAATTACAGCCTCACTGTCTCCACAAAGAAAACACACAGCTTTACATCTGCAAACATATTCTGTTTTCAAGGTCTGCTTTTCGTTGAGCCATTTTTTTGTGTGGAGGGGCCGTTGACAAAGATGAGTAGCTCCATCAGGCTGCTAGAGAATGAGCGAGGTATGCGCTTGTAGAGGCCTGGTGATTGACGCACCAACACACTGGCATTGTGGGACTTGCAGTATTATGTGTAATATTGTGGTGGTAAGTGCATTCTGTCAGCAGGCCAGCTCTAAAAGTGATTAGATATGATCATGTGGGCCAAATATAATTTGTTCACGGGCTGGATGTGGCCCGCAGGCTTTGAGTTTGACACATATGATCTAGAACTAGAACCTCTGCTGATCTGATCTGTCTGAACTCTGTGTCAAATGCTTATTGGAGGAGTTTCCTGTTACCAGATAGGTCCTTGTGGTAAGCTGGAAGCTGGTGATTTGTTGCAGAGCATAAAGACCATTCAGCCCTTTGCAGATACTAATAAACAATGTCCAAACCTTTTTAATCTTACAGAATATGACTCATTGTTGCAGATTATACTACAAAACAGTAGTAAGTGGTTAAAACTTAGTCAGTGTTGCCACAGTAAAATACAGCAGACGTCTGAATGTAGCCATGACATTAATGTAAATCTTCACTTGCATCAGAAAAAAACTGACAAGGACCATTTCACTGTACTCTGATATAAATACTTTTGATACTCAAATAGCTAATTGTACTGTTAGGACTGCACTTGTGAAAGTTTTATGAACTTTAGGATACATTACTTTAGCTTATACTGAATATTTTCACAGTAAAATGTTGTCAGTTAAATGACCACAGCAATGATTAACTGACTGGTATTACTGGTAGTGTGGAGATTGACTGCAAAAGCATTGAAGTTAAATAGGTTTCTGTAAGGACTGAATAAAGTATTTTGAATAAGACCGTTCCTTAATTTCACTACTGACAAAACTTGATCCCAGTCAGTACTTTGTTTAAACCAGGGTTATTCAATTCTGGTTCTGAGGGCAACTTCCCTGCAGGTTTTAGTTGTTTTCCTGTGTTAAATGAAGCAGGTATTGTTCTTAGCTTCTGTTCAACTTGTTAAAGAGCCATTAACTTGGGCCAGGTGAGTGCAAGCAAGAAAACGGCTAATATCTGCAAAACAGTCATCCTCGGGGAAGATGGAAGATTATTAGATTATTATTTTACAAGATTTTCAGTCAAGACAGATGATGGAAAGGGCTGTAGGTACACATGAAACTGTTTACAAAATAACGAATTACCCAATCATAACACAATCAAGTATTTTTTACAGGTCATTGATACCAGATATTAAACAGAGGCAGTTTAAATATGTAAAAACATCCACAAGCAGATGTATTTTCCTCCAAGTTATTTGAACTGAATTCATTGAGACCATCTCTTTCACATTCAGCAAATTTACCATCTGATTTCAAACACAAGGAGTAGCTTGAATCCCACCTTCAGTACAGGTGTTTAGACAGATAGAGGGGAGTAGTGCTGGTAATCGATACATCCTAACCTACAGGGATACCAAGGTGAGCTGGAAGCGCACTGAGGATCACTTCATGATTACATCAATAGTCCACAGGTGGAAAATGAAGGGCATCTGATTACTGCACACAGGACTTCTCCTAAGACTCTTCAGCTAAGTTTTTCTACACTTTATATTTGTACTGTAATCCACTTCTGACATGCTGAAACAGTCTTTATGAAAATTAATAGTCATTTGTTGACAACTAATTATTCCATACAGTATTCAGCATTATCTTCAGTGCAGAAAACAGCAGAGCAGATTAATGAAGTGATGAAGTCATGAGCGATGGTAGATTAATTTACGTATGTTTATTTTGCTCTCCCATGTTTTAGCATTAAAGTAACACAATACTGGTAAACATGGGTATGCAGACATCACAGACAGATGGTCTGATGAGCCGAGGTGAGGGCTGGGGCAGCTCTGTAAGCATTCTTAATGTTTGTGTAGGTCAAGTCCAGCGTGTTGTGTGCCCTGGTTCCAAAGTCTAGATATTGTTGGTAATGGGGGAAAATAGTTTTCATGTCTGCCTGATTGAAGTCACCAGCCTCCTTCCTCTCGGAGCTCTACAGAAGGCTACAGTCAATGAGCAATGGTTACATGTTTTTTTGAAGTGAAATGTGGCAGGTGGAACAAAACATTCATCTGAAGACAACTAGGGCTGACATTACCTCTAAAGAAACAAAAACAATTAAAGAAGAAGTCACTGGATAAAGAAAGGGACAGAACCCAGATTACCATTGGCCTTGTATTTCCAAGGTGGAGAGCACTGTAAGAGCTAAAGAGGCAGTTTGACTGAACTAGCTCTTCTCCTGGACCAGTAAATAACATAAAAATTCTCCACAAAATGATGATGTTTTGCTCAGTGTGTTTGCACTTAGATTGCAGATATTTATTTGTATTTATTTGAGCAGAGGTAAAGGGAGGTGTGGCTCATGACACTGTTTTGGTCTACAGGTCGTGCACAACGGCAAACCTTGTGGTCGAACTATTGAGCTTTTTTTCCCCTTTAACTTTATATTTAATTATTATTTAATAAAATGTGAAAGGAACTGGAATTACAGGTATAAGCTGATCTACAGGTTACTCACTTTGTGGTAGTGAATACATATGCTTGCATCATTCCCCCCGTAAAGGTTGGAATGAGGAAATATGTCAAGGGTGTGAATACTGTTGCAGGTACGTTCCCGACCTGCTGCCAGTTTACTGTCACGTCACCTGATATTTCCCGTCTTAAAAGATTAAAATGCGTTGCTTTAAAAGTAAGCTGATATTTTACATGAATTTGTAGAAAGTCTTGCATTATTTAAAATGCTCTGTAGTGAATGAAATATTTGTTTATAACATTCAGTGTATTAAATGTATATTTAATGGAATTGTTCTGAAATAGAGATGTAAATGACTCTATTCACAAACCCATTCCATCCATATCCGGATGTGTTTTTGTTACGACCCCAGGCTTGCTGCTGGAACAACATGGGAACTGGCTGGAGAAGATATAAACTCGAAGACTCCCTCCTCCATTAGGGATTGGTCGCCTGCTTGAATGGGCTGCATATAATGAACACCTGGCCCATAAAAGCCCTGCATCAACAGCATTCGGGTTAACTGTGTACCG
>JBAFTB010000017.1:28376786-28392379 GCA_037177355.1 Melanotaenia trifasciata
TGAAGAGAAGAAGGTGTATTCTCTTAGTGTGGGATGGTGAGAGTGCCAAGCATCACAGAGACCAAAATCCTTCATGTACTGTTTTACAGTTTCTGAGGATTTCCAGACTTGATAACGTCCTGTGGTGCTATGTTGGTCCAGTATAATGTTAAAATCACCCCCACAATTAATTTTATTATCAAAGTGACCATAGAGTGAGGTGAAGAGGGAGTGAAAGAGGGGTCATCAACATTTGGACCATATATATTTTATATAACATTTTGAATAGATAGTGTAGCTATTATAAATCTGCCTTCTGGATCTGTGATTGTATACTCAATGTCAAAGTTTAACCTTTTATTAATAAGAGTTGCTCCTCCTCTTTGCCTAGAATTATAACAAACTGAGTACACATGTGGAAACTGGGCTCTTAAGAGAAGATTTATTTTTGATAAATGAGTTTCTTGAAAGAGGAAGATGTCTGCCTTAATTTTCTGCATCCAATTGAAATTTTTTTAACCCCTTTTCCCTTGTACCAGCTCCACGCACATTCCAAGTAACACACCTCAAAGTGTCCGACATCCGACAAATAAAAAGAGAGCTACATGCATGTTACTGAAGCGTGCGTGTGTGCTTCCCACTGCCTCTCCGTGTGCATGTGTTTTCTGCCAGCTGAGTGTGTGACATGGATCTGTGTTAAATGTTGGCATGTGTGCTTGCGCTGTTCCCTCATACATTGCACGTGTGCATTGGTGGGAATCATGCAAAGTGCTAATGTGTGCTAACAAGCTGGTCCTGATGTTCAAGCCTGTGCGTCTGCCACGAGTCTCTTTAATACGATGACAGGTGGGATTACCGTATACTGTGAAAGGATCGGAGTGAAGAAGAGTGAGAAGTGAAAAGAGCGACAGAGCCACGGAGTGATGTTCGGGTCGTGGTACAGCTGTCCATTAATAATCAATTTATCCACCACGAAGACAGCATGAGCGCCTTCGGCGATGGATTTTCTCCTGATAGGAAACAGGACTCTTCGTCGGTCCAGAATCTCCCTCAGATATTGGTTGTTTACTCTGAAGTTTGTCCCCTTCAGTTTGCGTCCCTGGTTCTTCACCTGTTCCTTTTGTTTGAAGCTGACAAACTTGGCTACAGTTAGTCTTGGTCTGCTGGTCTCGGATTTCCTCCCGTGAAAAGGCTCTCTGAAAGGAGATGTTTTTCACCGTGGTCTCGGGGTCCTCCTCTGTCTGCTCTGGAATCCCTGCAAACACTAGATTTTCTCTCATGCTTCACGCCTGCAGATCGATCTTTGATCTTCTTATTTACCACAAAGAGAGGGGTCAACCCCTCACTGAGGGATTTTACCCACTCTGAGGCCGGTGTTCTCTGCAGCGAGGGTTTCTACCTGCTTCTGGCTGAATTCCAGTGGAGAATCTCCACCAGTCAACCGCGCATCCAAACTACTGAGTTTCTTATCTATGGAGATAAGAACGCCATTTGAGTCTTTCCCAGGTGGTGAAAAAGCTCCCAGTGAATCCTCATTTTGCTGCCTCTTGGCCTTGGACCAAGTGGATGGGGTAGATGTTTGATTTGGCTTCCCCATGAAGCCGGCCAAATCCTCCCCGCTGTGCTCCAGAGTGTACCCAAAGAAGACGCTACTTTCCTACTTTCAAGATGATTTTGATTAGAATGGCGAAACCAATTAAATGAAATGTTTGAGCTGCCTAGTTTGAATTTGCTGTCTCACCGGAACTACGTCGCCTACAACATCAGCATCACTTACCTGCCCCGCAGCATCACCTGCTTGTGCTCAATGGCCTGTCTCTCCCTTTTTCACCTCTACTTCTCTCCTCATCTTGTTATAAATGGTTCGAACCGTAGCTACCATTGAGGACACAGAGGTCTACCCTTTGCTATTTTTTATGCTGTGCATGTAAGAAAATTAATAAAATAAATGCTTTTGAGCAAGAGGTTATTGGCTTGGTGTAGTAGAGCCTCTAGCAGCCTCTGATTAAGCAAACCAAAGTCTGACACTGTTCTCTGACCATTTTTATTCTAAATTTATTTTAAAAAATAAACAGAAAAATTACTTTAACAAGGTTGGGGGGGGGGGGTTGTAATTCAGAATTTAGACCCTGAAGTAGTTCAAGAGATAACCTAATAAACAAAATACATAGCTTATATTGTAGATGTGATTTCATGTGTTCCTTTTCTTCCACTACAGCAGAGCGTTTATCTCTAATCAGATCTGTTATCTTCCGCAAAGCTAAAAATAACTCAAAAACTCTTCTTTCAGAGTGGTGTCCTACAGTTTCTGTGTGTTTTTGCTGATAACACAACAGGGCTGTGTTTACCATGACTTGTGATTTTAATCAAATGCACCTTCTAGCTCTCTCATTAGCATTCTGCGCTTTCCCTTGATACTCTGCTGGCCACTCTCATCCACAGCCCTGTCTCCTTCTCTGTAGAAAACCATACATAATGCAAGAACCCCGCCATCATTGGCCCTCTTCCTCCTGAGACACTGTTTTTCCACAACCTGAGGTCCAGAGAAAGTGATGCAGTAAAAGACAGAGTTTATATTAAAGCTATAACATTGTTGAGCACTTCATTTTCTTAACTGCTTTATTGCTTTTTAAAAAAATGAACATTACTAGAAAAAAAGATCTATTAAGATCTGTTAAGATCTATTCAGGGATCCTGGAGAGGAGGGCCTATCAGATAGTCGAAGCTCGGACTGAGGAGGAACAGTGTGGTTTTTGTGCCAGTCATAGAACAGTGGACCAGCTCTACACCCTCTTCAGGGGCTTGGAGAGGTAATGGGAGTTCGCTCAACCAGTCTACATGTGCTTTGTGGACTTGGAGAAGGTTTTGACCATGTCCCCCGGGTGCTCCTGTGGGGGGTGTTTTGGGAGTATGGAGCGCGGAACCCCTTGTACAAGCTGTCAGGTTCCTGTACGACCATTGCCAGAGCTTGGTCCGCATTGCCGGCAGTAAATCAGATTTGTTTCCAGTGAGGGTTGAACTCCGCCAAGGCTGCCCTTTGTCACCGATTCTGTTCATAACTTTTATGGACAGAATTTCTAAGAGCAGCCGAGGTGTTGAGGAGATCTGGTTTGGTGGCCTCAGGATTCTCTGCTCTTTGCGGATGATGTGGTTTTGTTGGGTTTATCAGGCTGTGAATTTCAGCTCTCACTTGAGTGATTTGCAGCCGAATGTGAAGCGGCTGGGATGAGAATCAGCACCTCCAAATCCGAGACCATGGTCTTCAGCTAGAAAAGGGTGGAATGCTCTCTCCAGGTCGGAAATGAGGTCCTGCCCCAACTGGAGGAGTTCCAGTGCTGTGATCTAGCATCATTAAACATGAAAAATGTTTAGATAAAAATATTAATTTTAATGATTGACATAAAAATATGAATGATTAACATTAATATTGAAAACAAACCTAATAGGTGCAAGAAGTCGAGCTTTATTTTAACACTGAAGGCATGAAGGGTGATATTTACGAGTTTAAATTAATGTTACAGGTATCAAAGGGTTAAAATGATAGGACATCCTTTTTCCAGGAGACTGGAGTTGATAACATCTTGACCTCTATAGTGCGATATGGGCTAAAGAAATAAAAAAAAAATTATATATATATATATATATATATATATAAAGTTGTTGCTGAACGGTGGATTCAAGCCGCGATAGATAAATTTATTGGGATACTAATCAAGGAATTATTCAGGTGTGCTACTTATTTTAATTTATATTCTTACTCCATTAGTTGCATTAAACATCTCTTAATGAGCTCATATATTTACAAACAGTGTGTTATGAATACTTGTGAAACAATGAGACTCTTCATATGGGGGAAGTGAGAAGAACATGAGACAGGCTGACTAACGTGTTGCCAGTAAAAGAACATCTGACATGTTGTATTAGGGGAAATTTCTAAATGAACCAGAGTTCAGAGTGCAAGGAAATTTGCACCTTTTTGCATGTGTATGGTCCTTTTTGTTCCTGTTTTTCAGAACACAAGAATCCGTTAACGGAGGGTGGAGGGGTCACAGAAGGGTGCAGACATCTGCATGTGGTCGACCTGTGACTGCATGTGGCCCTACTCCTGCAGCTGCAGGAGTAGGGCCTGTTTGTTAGTCAGCAAAACTGTTTGTTAGTCAGCAAAACTGTGTGTAGAAAGAGGAGGAGCAGTGATAATATATAAGGGATTGAGGGACAGAGTCAGAGTTCTGACTGTAGCAGGCAGCAGCACTCTATACCTGTCCCCTGGACTAATACAAAGAGCCCAGAGCCCTGTATTAGCAGATTCTCATATCAATTGTAAGCAATAAATTAGTTAACTTGAGAGAAGTAGTCTGTCAGGTTTTGATCCGTCAAGGAACATGCAGAGGAAAACCTCCGGTGAAAGAAATTAGTGGGAACAGTGTCTAGTAACTAAAATTGTGGGAATTTATAAGTACCTGTTTAGTTTTACACAGAAAAGAACTACCTGTTCGATTACTTGTTTACTTAAAGGTTTTCTCCAACACTGCTGAGCTCTTGTATCCCAAGCCTACGCTCTAACCCACTGTACTATCGAGTTGGGATGACATGCTGTACAGACGGGGACAGAGGGAGAAAGAAAAAAGAGACTGAGAAGCTGTTTTGCAAAGCTCTGTATTTTGATCCTCTGTAAGAGAACAGATATAAAAAAATAAACAAAATTTCCGTGAGTGGCAGGGGGCTTTGAGCAAGACGGGGATGTAATTTATTTAACCTACTGGGAACAGAATTTAAACTCCAGCAGCTTTAAAACACATGACAATTCATTTAGGAAGAGACAGCCTCTATAACTAGTGTCAACGGGAGTCTCTGTGACTTTTGGAGCTCTGTAGCTCAAAATCTGTACATCCTACCCATAGACTGTAAATAAAAGATGGACAGAGCCTCCGTGACGTCCCGTAGGTTTGTGGAGAGCTGATTTGAAGCTCAATGGGCAATTCCCACCGTTGCCATCTTGGCAGCATCACACATGTTGTAATTCCGGAAAAATCCAAAAATGGGCAAAGCGATGGAGCTGAGAGGGGGACTATGAAGCTAGTGGAAGGGGCTGAGGGTGGAGAGGGGAGACACTTCAGCATCCTAACTGCCTGGTGGATGAAGCTGTTGGTGAGTCTAGTGGTATGGGAGTCAGTGGGGGGTGGGGGGTGGATTTCATGTGTGCCCTGACCAGCCGTTCAAAGCACTTCATGTTAAAGGGCATCAGTGCCACAGGGTGGTGGTCATTGAAGGGGGATAGGGTTGATTTCTTTTTTTTTTTTACTTTTTACCCTGTCCTGTCCAGCGTCTTAGACAAAACGGCCGTCTGTGCACCATATTTTGCTGGACAGATTTGCCCTACCTAGGGAGACATGTTATGTAAATGGCTGTAAATGATGATTGGCATGTTTTTATTATTTTTATTCTAATCTTATTTTCTTTAGTCTTGATATGTCTGTACCGAACCTGACAGGGAAATAGAAGAAGAGAGAAAAAGAGAAAAGGACAGAATTGAAATGTGGAGCTAAAAGTTGTTTAGGCTGCCGAAATCACATCAGTATAAACAAAAACAATATAAACTACCACCGTACTGCATGATAATAAAAGAAAATAGTCATCAAACGTACCTGTAGAGAAACGTACCAACACACAAACCTCAGCAACATCTAGTTGGAAGCGGATGAAGAGACAAGCATGTTTGTGAACATGCATGTGTGACCATGCAACAAGGATGAAATGTGTGTTTGCAAGGGGGCCGTGACCACGTATCAGGGGGAGACAGAGGGAAGCCCGAGGCCCCAAAGGCCCGGCAGGTCCACAGAGCAAAAGTAGAGAGAACAGCAGCCCCACTCAGCCCAGAGCAGAGGGGCCCCCAGACCGGAGCCCCCCCGGCAGACGGTGCAGGGGCACCGAGCAGCCCAGGGCGACGGTGAGCAGGTCCAGCGGTGATGATTTCTTCGGCACAGCTATGATGGTGGCAGCTTTGAAACATGATGGAACAACAGCTTGCCTCAGAGAATTGTTAAAGATGTCTGTGAAGACCTCCTTAAGCTCCTCTGCGCAGTCCTTTAGCACACAACCAGGGATGTTGTCTGGACCTGCAGGTGATGATGGCGGAGAGCGTCCTCTTCACGCTAGTGGCAGATAGGCATAGAGTCTGGTTGTGTGGAGGGGGTGGGGTTTTCTGTGAGCATGGATTCTTTTGTGCTTCAAAGCATGCAAATTTTGCTCTTGCAGCTCTGTGGCGCAGGCTTGTAGTCCGTGATGGCCTGGATGCCCTGCCATAGGCTAGAGCATCTCTGCTGTCTTTGAAATGGGAGGGTATCATGTGTGTGTACTCCTATTATGCTTACCTGATGCCCCGGGACAGGCTTGCATGTCCCTTTGTGTAAAGTGTAGACCGGGTCCAGAATGTTGTCTCCCCTTGTGGGGAAATCGACATGCTGGTAAAATTTTGGAAGGACAGTCTTGAGATCAGCAGGATTAAAATCTCCAGCAAGGATGGTGAAGCCATCTGGGTGTGCTGTCTGTTGTTCACTGCTGGCCTGGTACAGTTCAATGAGTGCTGCACTCCTATCACTGCTGTTGCTCATCGGAAGGATGTAAACTGCAATTAGCAAGATCGCAGTGACTCCCTGGGCAGATAGAAAGGATGGCATTGTTAAAATCGAACTTTACTGGGGGCCTTGATAAACTTAAGAGGTGCATTGACTATTGGACGACCCTACCGATCTATGATGGGTAGAGTGAACGAGATTACAATGAGTACCCTGCTGAAGTTAATTAGTCTTTTTCAAAATTTACCAATAATTAGTCCTACAGATTTTTTCTTTTTCTGTTTTTTTTTTTTAACTGGTCTGGTCTGGAGAAGTAAAAAAATGCAGAATATCAAGAAAGCATTTATTCAGACCTACAGAGGAGGTGGGGTTGGGCCTTCAAATGTTAAAAAAAAATATTACTGGGCATCCAATATGAAATCATTGACCATATGGCAAATGGAGTTCCCAAGCAATGAATTACTTAATTCTGTCCCATTGTGACTGAAAATGGAGCTGCAGTCATTACTTAAACCTTACACGTCATTATTATCTTTGTTGTTTACTAAACCAATGTCTAATATTAAATATTATTATTATATTAATCTAGAAGACTACCACCAACCACATGCTCATTCAGGAAGAGGTCTCCAGCTGAGCAGGCTCTGAAAGACTGCTTTGAGACCACGGACTGGGAAGTTTTGCAGGGGTTTCATAATGAGAACGTGGAGGAGATGGTCGACTGCACCACGGACTATGTTAACTTTTGTATGGACGCTGTTGTTCCAGTAAGATCTGTATGTTGCTTTGCTAACAAGCCCTGGATAACGAGTGACATCAAAGGCCTGCTGAGCCAGAAGAAGAAGACCTTTAAAGATGGTGACACACAGGAGATTAAGCAGATACAGAAGGAACTCAGAGTCCAGCTCAGGGAGGGGAAGCAGCAGTACAGAAGGAAAATAGAACAAAGGGTGAAAAATATCAACATGAGGGAGGTGTGGGACGGGATGAAGACCATCACTGGCTGCAGCTCCAAGAGAGGTGCCCCCCACTGAGGGGGATGAGGGAAGGGCAAGCCAGCTAAACTACTTCTTTAATAGGTTTGACTAAGATAAATAATACAAAGTACAATGAGTTAAAAAAAAAAAAAAAGCAACTCATACTGGTAGAAACACCAATGCAAATAAAGACTTTTTTTTTTTTTTTAAAGGGATTGATCACTTTGTTTTGATTTGAGGCCCCCAATCCTTTTCCAGACTACTAAAGGAAATCAACAGCCATTTAACAAATGCAGACCAGAGGTTCTGTTCTGTAAAGCACAGGCAAGTTAGCAAGTACAGTATGTAATCAAATGTGGTTTGGGACACTTTGGCTTTCCAATCTATTTGCCTCGTCGTTCTTCATGAACATGCCTATGTACAGTATATAATCCGTTTTCAGCTCCTGTCTGTCCAATTTCAATGATTTCTGGGACATTTTCTTCTCTATCGGTGCTGTTCAGTGAATCCAAGGAGGTAGCCATCTTTCTTTTCTGTTTACCAGAAGCTGGCCTCTGATTGGTGTAGAGCGCTCACATGACAGCCGTACCACCACTTTCGAAGTACAATGTTGTTACGCTGAACAGTAGCTAGTACCGATTTACGGCGGTGATCCCGGGACTTGTGCGGGATCATCAGCTCTGAACTTTTGGAGTTAAGCTAAAGGCAAACCAATCTTTTTTTTTTCAAGGAAGAATTGTCATATATAACATTTACAAAATTCTGCTACATGACCAAATATTCTTTGATAATTCATTTTTATTTCTTTTAATGCAATACGTACTGGTCATTATTGTAACTACACAAAACATTCATGAACAGATTATTCCATCTGCTTTGTTACCACTGATAACATACACTTGTTTGCAGACATGGGGAGGCTTTAGCTTAATACAAGAGCATCTGCAAAGGGGAAACACTGTAGTTCAATGTTGGCTCCTTGGACACATTACCTATAAATAATTGTAATTGGGCAAGTTTATACTTTCCTCATTGTCTTTGATGTATCACTGGGTCATATAATGTGCAATAGGTCAAATTTAAGTGTTATATCTGAGCAAAGGTATTGTAAGAATACTGATATAAAGTAACTGAACACTGAAGCCTTGACCGGTAGACTCAAACAATCTCTCCTTTATTTCATATTTGGATTAACTTCACAAGTAAGCAACAATATGGGTAACGGCAATCTAATGAGAGATACAAAAAATAAATAACTTGAGTAAATAGGCTTATCTCACCCATTCCAGCAAGACTCCTGTTCCACAAGGTTTCAAGGTCACCTGAAACGGGGCTTTCCCTGGGCATACTGTCCCCAGCCACTGGATCACTATAATTACACATCTTGATAGGCAACTCTAGGTATGAGACAAGTTAAAGCAAAGCACTTTTCCCGACCAAGTCTTCTACACAGCCAACTTTTTTGTGTTTTGGTAAGCCTTGTATGTCTTTGTTTGCTGCAGTTGCATAGCTTCATCTACACTGGTGTCATGTAGTTGGGCAATGGCCTTTTTTGATTTCACAAGGTTAGGTCTGCAAGAAGACAAAGCAAGAATTCTTTTCAGAAAGAAATTGTATATATGTAGCATATTGTTGTAACAACAAATACAAAATATTTGAAAATCTAAAAAATGAGATGCTCACCCCAGAAAAAGATGAGGAAAAAAAAATCTTCATCAGAACTGTCCCCATCATCTGCTGAGCTCTCATGACCTGGATATTTACAGCATCCATCAATCTCAACACTATTGATAAACATAAAAGACTAAACCAATATTTCAATGTGAGGGGGAAAAAATTAAACAACAACAACAAAAACACCTACATGCTGTTCCTTAAATCATTCACCGCTTCCTTGTCCATCGTGTCCTGCTCCTCTTGAACAAAACTCAGGGAAGGAATGCTGCAAAATGTAAAAAAAAAAAAAAAAAAAAAAAATGTTAAAAATCAAAATTATATACAATCACTAAAAAAGTGAATGATATGAGATGTACACTAACCTGGCTTCTAATACACCAACGTCTTCTGTTTCTGTGCATATCAGTTGCACACCTTCAATATGGATCACTTCATCTCTGAATAATTTTAATCAGAACAACAAAATGCTTTATGTCTATGTGTTTTGCATATGCAAGGATTTTTTTCAGTATAGGAAATGTGCTTTATCCACATATGGTTATAGCAGCTAACTGACAAACAGATTTAGTCAAATAAATATAGTAAGATACAAGAATAAAAAGCTGAACTAGAATTTAAGAGGTCTTGATGATAAAATTCTGATTCATAGGCACAACATAAGTATCCAGCATTCAACATACGAAACAAAGCATTTAATCATGAAAAACATACCTACTGTAGACCCTTCTGTCACACTTGATAAAGGTGGTGGTGGTGGTAGTTTTACACCTCTCTTGTTGAGAGTAGAGGCCACTTGACGGGTTTGATAGCTGAAAAATAAATCTCAGCTCAGTCCACTTTCATATAAAAAGGTGTGGGCTCACCATGATTGCAAAGATAAATTATGATGGAACATAGTTATACAAAATCTAACCAAATTCTGCAGTTTTACATCAACCAGGTACAGCATCAAACTTATAACAAACTTTTCATTCACAGTGTATCTGGAAAACCTAGCTGGGAGTACAAATATTAGTTCAGCCACTTTTGATGGATTAGTTTCAAACATTGTACACAAACCAAATATTATTGAAGCTAATGGGGTGACCAAGTCTATGGCCAAGCTAACACAGAAACAAACATTCAAGCTTACATGCATTCCTAGGGAGAATTCAGAGCGAACATTTCACCTAACATTAATATCTATGGAGGGTGGCGGGATGCCAGGGTACCCGGAAAGAGCCAACGCATGCACGGGGAAAACATGCATAAAGCTAAACAAACAAGTTAGGTAGCCAAAAAAGTTAGCTAATCGTCTTTTACTTACCAATCCAAAAGCAACAGGGCTAATTCAGCATCTGTCTTTTACTCCGTCCTCTCTCTGAGCTCTCCCCAGCGAGTAAACGCCAGACCAATGTTTACTCATTTTGTCTCTGGCCCTATCGCTTTCTCTTTTTTCTTTTTCTTGCTTGTTCTGATAATATTCTCTTGGGTTTTGTTGCTGCATCAGCCATGGTGCACATCACTGCGTTTCAAAGCTGCCGGCGTGCTTATATATGGTTGCTAGGGGGACGTAGTGCCATAAAGCGAAATTCAGCTGTAATGCTATGTGGTGTCCCAGGTGAGAAAGGTTTTCCACCGCGGGACGCCACTCACCAGTGACAGCTCCGGAAATGTGCGCAGTGAATGTTGGTGAGCCAATAAAACGGGTCATAAATGCATATTTTAAAAGACGAAAAGTTAAGCAGTGGGTCTTTAACTGCACTGTATTTGCAAAATGTCTGCTTGCAACTGCTGCCAGGGCACTTAAATTAACACAGTTCATTTCCAGGAAGTTTGCAATCACGTACAGTAGGCTACATAACCCTTCAAAGTTTTAACTGACTTGCCACAGAAATGACAACTTGGCATGTTCTCAATCAACCCTAGGCCAAGTTTGCAAGCTAACTTTAAATACAAAACCCAAAAAACCCACATTACATGATGTTTGAACACAGCTCATCAACTTATACCTTACTGATAAGGTATATCGAGAGGACGTGAATTTTTTTTGCAAGGACACAGAACGGTGAACACAGGGAAAAAAAGATGGTGTAAAATAGTAAAACATTAAGTACTACATATAACTGAACAGCAATCTTGACATTGATATGAAACCACATCCAATGAAAAGCTGCCTTTTATACCCTTTGGTGGTATAATCTATAAAAGAAGCCTAAAAAAAATCAGCCCTTTTCTGAACCAGTATGTTAGATAGCTTCAATTCTTTATAAGGCTTCATTCATTACTACTGAAGGAGAATAGCGGGAGAGCCCAGATCCACGGCACACCACCCCCAGGCCCACCCAGGCCTCCCCCACAGGGACATGTCGTCCCTCTGCACCCCACTAGCTCACCTGTGATCTTGCACATAACATTAACATACTTATCATAAAAAACAACATCTGATGGAGGTGGATAATGAATTACATTAACAACAAAAGACATTTGTTGTGGGAGAGTGATTTTCAGGCCAATACATTCCAAATCACAATTTGACCATGGTATTTTACGACATTGCAGAACATAAATCATTACCCCTTTCCCCCAGTAACAACTCTATCTTTCCTGTAAATTCTATAACTTGGTATATTTAAATCTGCAGTTGGTGAGTTTTCATTAAGCCATGTTTTAGATAAAATCAGAAAGTCTAAGTTTGAGTCACTTAGAAGATGTTGAATTTTGAGTCACTTAGAAGATGTTGAATTTCAGCACTGTTAGGTTTGAGACTTCGTATATTCAAGTGCCCACCTAATATACCCTTTGGTTTAGCTCTTGAGTCCCAAACTAGTCGAGAATGATTAAGAGTTTGAAATACCTTCCATTTCCGACTTTTCAAAATGGCGTGGTTAACCAATCTAGGCCTGGTGGTACTCATAGCTGGGCAGCCACAGCTCGGGCCTAGGTCTGGCCTTGTAGTAGCTAAACTGCTATTTCCAGAGCCTAGACCTTGCTTGATGGTAACTGGGCTTCTAGAGCTGGTAGTAGCTGCATTGCTACAGCTTCGTCCTGGATTGGTGATGGCTGGGCTGCTACAACCTAGGCTCAGACCCAGTTTGGTGGTATCTGGGTTACTACAGTCTAGGCCTGAGTCGGTGGTAGCTGAGCTGCTACAGCCTGGGTCTGGGTTGATGATAGCTAGACTGTTAGAGCTGGAGCTTGGGTTGATGGTAGCAGAGTTCATAGCAACTAGCCTGGTTGCAGCAGAGCTGCCATCACCAGATCCTGGACCTAGCCAGTTGCAAGCTGGCCCAATAGTGGCAGGGCTGATGGAAAGCAATGATTCCATTTTTATTGTTTCTGAAATGTCCCATTTTATCATTTGATCAAGGGTTGAATTCTTGATTGGACCTGGGTTGAGTTGTACATCTCCACTTACAGTAGCAACAGTAAAAGCAGTAGTGTATTACAAGCATGCCATTTGAGTAAGTTGCTCTAATCTGTCTTGGTATGTTATTTAGAGGATTAAAAGATCCAAAAGTAGATGTTTGATTACTTGCCAAACAAAGGCCTTGAGCAGGTGGAGCAATCAGAAGCCACAGACAAAGCAGCAATGTCCCAACATTTCCTCTGTACCTGTTGATAGAATCTTGACTTGAAGCTGAAGCTTGTTTTGCATCAAGGCATTTCTGTAGAAGAACACTGGCTAAAATAGACAAACAATTAAGAAAAATGTTAAAAGTGAAAAAAGGTGAAGAACCAAACAAACCACACCAGCCACTGGCGACCATCTTGGAAATCTGGTTGGATTAGTACTGGCTTGGATGGAACACATGTAGCCTCTTGCTGGGTGCTCAACAGTCCTAGTTTTGACACATTTGCTGTTCTATGTAGAGTAAGAGGCAGACCATTGAGAAGCACATTTAATTTTGTTTACTAAAAGTGTATTTATTTTCCTTAGCCACCTCCTTTCAGATGGTTTATATCTTAGCATAAGTGTCCAGGCCTGCACGTATACAACTTTGTACACGTGTCCACATACATGTTATCAGGTTTTGGTTGAAAAACATTTGCTGACATAAACAGGAAAAGGAAATCTAAAATCTGTTCAGCAGATCTGTGAGCAAAATTCAGTGTAGTTTTATTTATTTAGTCTTTTATTAATATGTTAGACTAACAGGACTGTGTGAAGCAAACAGGTATGTTTTAGTTTTTGTATGATTAAATAACCTCTATTTTTTTGTGAAGATCTTTAACTTGACTTCTTCCATCTGAAATGATCTCTGACAGGCTGCTTTTAGACAGTAACTGACAATAACTAGGCTACAATAGTCAGAATAGTTGCTTAGCAACAATAACATAATGCTGCTGGTACCTGAGCAGGTTTCTAAGATAAGAGTGGAGCTTGTCTGTCTCTTCTTTGACTGTTTATTTTTCTTTTATTGTTTATATTACTGAGGACATCTTGTTGCAACTAATTTTTCTTTGGAAAATCCATTACAAAGCTTTCTTTTTTCTCCCTACTTCTGCCTCAGTCTTTACCTCCCTCTTTCCCAGCTTTCACTTGGCTCCTCTCTAAATAAACCACATTAATCTACCACAACAACTAATCCTGCTCAGTCTTCAGAGAAGTCCACTACCTCATGCACCACTGCTCTACAGACACTCTCAGCCTGGAAGTGGGGAATCAGACATTGTTAGTCCTGGAAACCATTTTCTGACAGAACCTTAAATTAAGGCTGTTACCTGCACATTATGAAAACTGCCCTCCTACTGCATTCTTATTGTGGAGTTGTTAAAAACAAGCTAAATAAAAACAGCACTGACAGTTCACGTTAGTGTTTAACCACCTTCTGATGTCCATTTTCCAAAGTTATCAGTCTATACTAATACTTCGTTGAAGCTAGGCAAAGACTGAGCACCATTACTTAAAAAACACACGTACATCTTCCAAATAGCTTGAGAGATCAATTTATCATATAGCTGAAAAATCACACACAGGAAATAATTCTAATATTATAAATTAGTGCCTGTGAAAAAATATGACAATGTAAACTAAAAGTTAATTAAAATAAAAAGGCTCATTCCTGGATGGAAGGGCCCCATAGGGCTGGGTCTGAGCTGAAGCAAACAGATGGAAAACAGAATTTTCACTTTTCTGCATTTTTGTAATTTTTTTTAATGTAGTAACAAACATAAAAAAAAGGTTTTCATGTTTGATTGTGTGTGCTGTGTGCAGGGGTGGCCTTCATCACCATCATCATAATAATCATCATAATCATTGACCATTAACAGTCAATCCAGCTCATCTCTGCTTATTGTGCCATTCTGCCAATACACCCTTTAATGCTTTTTTCTTGGTTGCCATGGCAACATGTTTTCCCAACAAAGTGACGATGACATCAGCGCCTCTGAAAAGTTGTGAGACTTGAGCTACAATAGAGGAGCGGGGAGGAGCAGAGCTTTTCTCCGAGCAGTCACATACGCTTTCTCCTCATTAGGAACGATGGAGAGAAAACACAAAGCTATCTGGTGCTCAGTCTTAACTGTCTGAAACAAAACAGAATATGCTCTTTTCTCCAACTGACAGCACAGGGATGACAAACCTGTAGAGACAGAGAAACACCCTGTAAAATCCTGCTACAATGAAAATTTGTGTTGTTTAACTTATTTATTTTGTCAAGTGGTTGTGCAAAATAAATTAATCTAAATCCTTATATTTATTATGATTCATATTTTATTGAACTTTTCTAAAACACCTAGTCTAATGTATCAAGCATCAAGCAAAGAACTGCTTTAGTACAATAAAGCAGTGGGCAGAACAAAGCTACAACAAAAGGGAGAGTAGAGAAAGAATATATACATACACACACACACATATATATATATATATATATATATGTGTGTGTGTGTGTGTATATACACAGTATGTCACAGAAGTGAGTACACCCCTCACATTTTTGCAAGTATTTTATTATATCTTTTCATGTGACACTATAAAAATAAAACTTTCATATACGGAACACCAAACTATGGAAACTAAACTTTGATATTCTGGATGTCAAAGTTTAATTTCTGTAGTGTTGACCCATGAAAAGATATAATATAATATTTGTGAAAATGTGAGGGGTGTACTGAATTCTGTGAGATACTGTATCTATATCTATGTATGTATGTATGTATATGTATATGTGTCAGAGCTTGATCCACATTGCTGGCAGTAAATCAGAGTAATTTCTGGTGAGGGTTGGACTCCGCCAAGGCTGCCCTTTGTCACAGATCCTGTTCTTAACCTTTATGAAATTTCTAGGCGCAGCCGAGGTGTTGAGGGGATCCGGTTCGGTGGCCTAAGGATTGGGTCTCTGCTCTTTGTGGATGATGTGGTTCTGTTGGCTTCATCGGGCCATGATCTTCAGCTCTCACTGGA
>JBAFTB010000017.1:28440165-28452913 GCA_037177355.1 Melanotaenia trifasciata
CATGAACACCAATACAGCTGAAAGTGATTAACGATGCCCTCAGCTGCTTAACCAACCAGAAAATTATCAGACAGGTTCAACTGATTTCATGCCAGGCCCAATAAAAAAAGTGTTCCTTTAATTTTTGTGAGCAGTGTACTATAGCATAGTTATGGTTATATTCCTATATCTCTATTATAAGCGCATTACAAGAAGATAACCTGCAGGGTGGTGGTGAGGGAGGCCAAAAAATTCAGGATAACTTGACTGCCGTGGAAAAGAGTCACGATAAGAAATAGTCTATTCTTATTTTAGAGTACTGACATAGTTGATGACTTAGTACCTGCTGATTTACCTGTCTCTCCTTTGCTCGCTGGTGTGTTTTCGTGCCTGTTATTACGGTGGATTGATGCCGCCGACCCACTGTTAGAGTGTGTTGGCTGATCAGTAGAGCTCAGGTTATAAGTGGTGAAATTATAAACACTTGGAGCAGCTTGAGGCTTTAGTCTGCTGGTCCAGCGGACCACGACCTTGCCAGACTCAAAAGTCTTCTGCTCTGTGAAATCGGCCTCCAGAAAATACTCACTACAGAGCCTGGAGTCAGGAGGGTTTTTCTCTTCAGCACAGCAGGACAGTTTTTGTTTCAGTGGAAGTTTGTGAAAATGGACCGTTTTGTCCTGAACTCTGTAAAATGCATTTTTACACTCAATACAGTAGCCCCCCCCCCCTGTTGTCATCTCTTCTCCTTTGGAGTCTCCATCGTTCACTCGGTGATCTCTCTCACTTTGACGTGGACAAGGAGACTCTCATCAGGACCCCAAAACCAACCAACCCTGTAACATCAGTTTATAGTCTGCAAGATGGCGGTGCCCTTGCTACGACAAAATAAAACAGTGCTGTATTTTTCTTTTGTTTCTATTTGTTCCATTTGTTATATAATGATTGATAAGACTTAGACTCAATCTAGTAAATAATGTTAGTTTGGCTGTTTTATTTCCACTTTAAGGTGTGCAGGTGTGCACAAATCAAAACCTGAAATGCATAGTTTAACTAGTTACAAAGCCCAACAAACAAACAAAAAGATAGAGACCAGCATGAACACGGATTCCCTGCACGTCGTGGTCCAGTCATTCCTTCTTTTTTCTTCTTTTTTTCCAGCATCATGAATGCAGAATGATGGCCAGGCTGCCATATTATGCTGAACAAATTTACTCTGCCAAGAGGAGCCTTAAATCTTAAATGTTATTCTTTATTCTTGTGATATAGGTTTATTTAGTATTCATAAGGTTCAGATAAAATCTTAATTTTAATAATCAATGTAAAATATTAATTGTTCATTTAAACATCAGATTACCACCAAGCCTTTTCTCTTAATGGAAGCATGAAAAACCATTAAAGTCTTAGATTAATTAATTAATTCAACTCAATCAAATCAAATCAGTCTCAAGATGCTAATCACGTAAGTTCTTTGTTCGAATTGACCAAGACATGATTCAAAGGAAAGAAATCACAAACAACGGCTAGTTAAATAAATGTGAATATTTTTTAACTAGTCTAAACTGCATAATATCGAAGGGATATTTACAAGGTTTAAACGGGAACATGAATCAAACAAACATGGTACATGCAGGTGTGATGTCTAAACCAGACTCTTATGGTAAGCTAATGTAAAGTGTGGAGCAAAAATGAAAACCTGAGTTAATTAACCTGTGATGTTAATTAAACTAATGTTAAAAAGTTGGCTGAAGGATTTCTGAATCCCATGGAGCTAAATGGCATTGTCTGTTAAGATGGAAACCTACTGAAAGAGAAATTATTAACTTTAGCCAATTTTTGTTAGACAACAACCATAATTCTTAGCAGTCAAGTAGAGAGAGGAAACTGGTAGTACTCGTCCGGTTCTGTCTGGACAGAGTCGACCCACTTAAGGCCGTTTCTAGTGTTCAACTCTGGCTCACAGAGGAAACCTTGCTGGTGGTTGAGTCCCGACTAAAGCTCCCATGAAGGCCACAGGTCCGTCACTCGTGGTGGTCCACAGGGTTCTCTCTCTCTTTTAGTCTCATCCCGAGACGCTGCTGGGTCAGAGGTGTCAACAGATTGTGTAAAGTAAAAGTTATCTGCAGCATTACTCATTGCCAAAAGTATTGCCAAAAAGATAAAAAAGTCCAGCTTTTCTGAACTGAAGAGGGAAAAACTAAAAGTGGAGCTGAAGCATGCACGATTGATTTAACCAGTTACAATAAAATATTTAAATATATATATATATATATATTCATATATCACATATAAAAAGAATAAAAGAAAACAAAAACTAATCAGAATACAACTAGTTACAAAAGGATATAATCAAAACAGATATAGATGGAGTCGTTCTCTCCATCCTTTCCTGCCTCTGCAGGCATCTTGCATGTTCTTTAAATGCAGGCGCAGCTTAGATGCATCTTTTTCCATCGTGACAAAATCTCATTCTTCTGTAAACTCTATTCTCTATTTCCTTCACCTCTCAGAAAGGTGTGCAAGTGCAAAGTGTGAAAGAAAGAAGAGGCAAAGCCTCAACTCTAAAACTACTCAAGGGAAGACTGTAGGGAAATCTAACACTTCAGAGTTCTTTGTTTAAAGTTTTGGGGCTGAGGCCACACCCACAAGGAAGTGTAGTTTACTTTCTCCAGCCAATGAGAGCAGACTCTATGCAGCTTGGCCAGAGGTCAGATAACTAAAGGGTTGGTTTAGTGTTAAACCTTTCTGATTCTTCTTGTTTAAAAGTATCCGATAAACATTTGTAAATACATCTGTACGTTATAAGATGTTAAAGTCTTAAGTGATGTCATTGTTGAAACATTAAACACAAGGAGAAGCAACCACTGAGGCCCCCTCAACCAGACCTTGACGAAACCGTGGCACAGCTGGACTAAGTATAATACTATACAACTGCAAAACAAGTCCTACAATAAGGACAGTGCAGAGCTAGCAGTAAGGCAGCAGCGCAGCAGGGTGTCAACAGTGAGACTTCTACAAAAAGATTGTGTTGTCATTTAGCATCTGTTGCTGATATTTCTTGGACATAGACCTGGTGGAACTTGGGGTCAAGCTTAGGTCCTTTAAATGCATCTCTTCGCATCCTGACAAAATTTTGTTCTCTTCATTCTCTCGACTCGTGAAAAACTTCTTGTAAGTTCAAAGGATCCCAGGTATGGTAATCCCACTTCGTAGGACAAGCCTCTGATGTGTTGATAGTGTAAACAACCATTTCTCCTTCCAGGTGGGACATTGTTTTATTTATTGACAGAGTGAAATGAAGTGATCCATTTAAACAAAACATGTCAGTTGTCCTGTTGTTATTGTGACTATGGAGGTCAGGGGTCACATCACTGCTCTGAGGATCTGGCTTTCTTCTGGATGTGGGATATCTCCAGTATCGGCATGAGTAGCTGGAAAGCATCTTGGATGTAAGACGCGCTGTTTGATGCCTGAGTGAGAAAAAGATTTAGAAAGTCAGGATAAAATACCATGTTTCTGTTCATGGTTGTATGTGGATTGATTCAGAGGAAATCTAACCAGGTTAATCGACAGCACAGACACTGAATAACGATCCAGTCTAATTTACTGGAGACATCCTGGAACTGTCGGTTTATGAAGAAGAAGATTTTAATGAGCTGCAGAGACAGGACACAAACCTCCAGAAAGACTCCTGTTATCAGCGGGTTCAGGACGTCTGCTTTCTCTGTAGACTACAAGACACAACTGTCAACTCAGACCACAACCAGGACTTGCATAATGCCATGCTGGAAGTCAGGAGGAATCACACCTACCCCTTCTGAGGTTAGACAGGACGTAAACCTCTTAGACAGCAGAGACATTTCTTTACATAGGACAACTGTTAACCTGCAGACAGAGACAGACGGACATTATGAGGTTTAATCTAACTCTAGAAAAACGTTTTGTTTGTGTAGAAGTTGTTGCCGTACTGTGAAACGAAGCCGACGTCTGTGCTGCTGCATGAGAAGAGGATCATCTCAGCCAGTTTGTGGAAAAGCTCGATGGATCGAGCCGTCACCTCCGCCAGGCTGAGAATAGCTGCAGCATGAATGTCCTGATCCATCCAGATTCAACACAAGAAAACACCAGTAAAAAATGTGCAGTACTGGTCTTCAGGACCAGTTATCAGTCTCTCTAATGGTTGTGGAAGAACTTTAGTTCAACTCTACTTTCCAGTCTTGGACTTGTAATATTAAATAATTAATTTGGACTTACCTCCACAGAGTGTATTTTCTTTATCTCCCTTTCTTTATCCTCATCCTCCTGTGGTTGGGTCATGTCCTTGATTCTGGTGTGGGCACTCCTAAAAGCCTGTGGAAGGGCACAAACCTGGTTTTTATCACTAAAACATGAACATGTCAAACCAGAAAGGAAAACCACTCAAAGTGATGGAATCTATGCTTACATCTGAGCATAGATAGCTGGAAAAACTGGTTCTGAGTAGCTCCAAACCAGCACTGGAACTAGTTTGGTGTAACCACTGGTTAAAGCATCTTTGTAAATGCTTAGACCTCATTTTAAAACTGTGTTCAGAGTTACTTCCATATTCCTAAATTCCTAAATCATCAACATGGTGGAATCAGCATCTTCAGGACATCTTAAACAAAACTGGCCAGATATCAAGACAGCAGCATGAAGAATGAACAGAGCACCGGCGGGCTGGTTGGGATTACACATCACTAATCTCACCAACATGTAGAGAAATTTCCAATAATTTACAGATCTGGACAGACTTCTGAATACTGGAAGAAATTTTGGGTAAATTAGGTGGGAATTACTTCTGGTGGTCTTCTGGGTCAAATTTGCCATTTTGGTGTTTTACTGACGTCGTTTAAAATCGATCTCCTCTGAGAGAGTTCATCGTCCTGCCACCAAAATGGCTCAGGATGTTCAGAAGGCATGTGTCTTTAAAAGTTATCAGAAGTTTTCTAACAAGGAGAAAGGGTATAGAGGGGGCGGGGCCTCAAAGTTTGATGTCTTGCCATGAAAAATGGAAGTTTGAAAAGAATTTCACATGGAAGACCAACACAAAGTGGAACAGAATTGTGAAGTACAAAGAAAATCCTACGATTTAATTTTTTTAATTATTATTTTTTTACAAATAAAAAACTAAAATGTCTGGTGTGCAAAAGTACTCTGCCAGTTTTTCTCTGAGTGCAGCCAGTTGTTTTCAGAAGTTGTGTGATGATTGCTGAATGACTGAATGTTAACCTAATGACTAGATAGAGTCCATCTATGTACAAATGCAGCTGTTCTGTGATGGCCTCAGTGTTTGTTAAAGGGGACATATTATGCAAAAATCAGTTTCCTAAGTGCTTAGAAGTGTCTCTTGTAGCGTTCTAAGTCACTAACAGACCAAAAACTCCTTTAAAAAACAACCTTGGGACACAATCAGGGTGCATCTGACTTTAAAATTCAGTTTTTAGAAGGGAAGACATAAATTCTCCTCAGTCATTAGGCCCAACCTGGAAAGTAAACTCCCCCAACTGGTCTTCAACCCCACCCATGTGTATACCTGATTTGCTCAGCCAGTTTTCCGCCAGCAGTAGGAACAATGGAGACTGCACATTGACTATTCATGTGTTAGGTGTGGTCTGGGTGAGATGTCTGAATGGGAAGAGGATGATGAAGAGGGCTGTTTAGATACAAGCTGTTATTGAAACAGAACATTTAGTGCTCCGTTTATGGTTCAGACACTACTTTTGGTGTTTTGTGGTGAATCATCTTGTTAGAAAACAGCATTTTGTGCAATAAAAACTTTGATATTGAACTGCTGTAAATGTGCAATTAAAAGTTTAGAGAAAATAAAATATCATTCATATCTAATTTCTTTATTTTATCTTCTATGATCCAAAACCCAGATGCGGAGGAGGAGATAAAGAGTCTGATCACTGATGATCTCTCAGCACAGTCTGACCAACTGGACAAAGTGGAAGTTATTACGATCCACATCTCAGGTGGGGGAATATGTCCTCATGACAACAATTAAACATGCACTGCACAAATATGGCCTTAATTGAAGAATGACAAGAAAAACTCTTTGTTAAAAGAAAACCATAAGAAGTCCTGTTCGCAGTTTGTCAGAAGAAATGTGGGGGACACAGTAAACATGTGGAAGAATGAAAAAATGAAACATTTTGGCCTGAATCCAAAACGCTATCTGTGGTGGAGAATTAACACTGCACATCCCTCTGAACACACCATCCCTACTGTTAAACACAGTGGTGGCAGCATCATGCTCTGGACGTGCTTCTCTTCAGCAGGACAGGGAAGATTGTCAAAATTTATGGGAGGACGGATGGAGCCAAATACGGGACAATCTTGGAAGAAAACCTGTGAAGTCTGCAAAAGATTTGAGACTGTGGCGGAGGTTCAGCAGAACAACGACCCTCAACATAAAGCCAGGAATACAATGGAATGGTTGAATGGCCCAGATCTGAAAACTGTCGTTCACAAACGCTCTTCATCTAATCTGACTGAGCTTAAGCTGTTTTGCAAAGAGGAATGGGCAAAAATTTCAGTCTCCAGAAGAGCAAAGCTAGTAGAGACATACCCCAAAGGACTTGCAGCTGTAACTGCTGTAAAGGGCGGTCCCACCAAGTATTGACTCAGTGGAATCAAATACTTTTACACATCACACTTTTAAGTTTTTTATTTGTTAAAAAAAAAAAAAAAAAAAACTCCTCCCTGAGCCGCCACCTTATCGTGGTGGAGGAGTTTGTGTGTCCTGATGATCCTAGCGGCTATGTTGTTGGGGGCTCATGCCCCTGGTAGGGTCACCCATGGCAAACAGGTGTCTAGGGACTAGACGAAGTGTGGCTGAAATCACCTCTATGATGAGGAGAAAGCAAGGACCAAGGTTTCCCTTGCCTGGACGTGGGTCACTGGGGCCCTCCTCTGGAGCCAGGCGGGGTGGGGCACGGAGGTGAGCGCTTGGTGGCCGGGCCTTTCCTTTCCAGTGCGGGTTGGACTCCACCAAGGCTGCCCTTTGTCACCGATTCTGTTCATACCTTTTATGGACAGAATTTCTAGGTGCAGCCGAGGTGTCGAAGGGATCTGGTTCGGTGGCCTCAGGATTGGGTCTCTGCTCTTTGCAGATGATGTGGTTCTGTTGGCTTCATCGGGCCGTGATCTTCGGCTCTCACTGGAGCGATTCTCAGCCGAGTGTGAAGTTCATCTCAGATGAACAAAATGAAGATTTGGTAGCTGTGATATCTCGAGAGAGGAATGACGTTTCTCTTAAGGAAAAGGGAAAAAATCCTCTGGTTCTAACTGCTCTGTGATTATATGGTATCCATCACTGCAAGAGGGAATGATGAAGAAAAGAGCCCCCCACCAGTGTCCCAAGTATTTACTATTTACTTCAACTTTGTCACAAAGAACAGAGAGGATTTAAACCAGATGACAAATCCAAATTAAGATACCAGGAGGTCTCTACATGTTACTGATAACTGAATCAAAGCTCCATTTTAAGCCCCGGAGCTAGGAAGCAGGCAGCGTTACCATGTTTCTTCAGACCACTGAGATTAGAAAACACGTCTCTGAATTACTTGACCGACTCTTCAATGAAATAGGAAAGTCAGAGGTGGCCACAGATAAACTTAATGGAACACCAGCAGAACCTGAAGGCTGGACGAGCCAAGACCTGAGACGGAGGTAGAATCAAAACATTCACCGCTTCTCACATCACGATTTCACACATACAGTAATTAGGTTTTAATTTTCCTTTCGCATCGTCATTTTGGGCTGATTTAGTTTTTCAAAGACCCTTTAAAATCCATTAAATTGTCAAGATGCAATGCAAAATAAATAAAAACATTCATGGGGGTAAATGCTTTGGCAAGTCACTGTTTGCAAGATATCCCAGTTTTTTATTAAATGAAATGTATGAATGAATAAATATGCCTCATCACACAGAACACACCTGTTTGAGTCTGTCAGCTGTCTCAAATGTGGACAGTCTCAGAGGCTCTGATGATGTGGAACAGATACTGTCCATGGTCTTCATCACCTCCCTTTCAAACTCATCACCGTTTCCATCTGGAATAAAAGCATTTTACTGATGATGATGATGATGATGATATACTTCCTTTTTTATTCAGGCATTACCTTTCTTCTCTTCAACCTCCTCATCATCAAACTCCATCATGGAGAAATAATTCTTGATGGAGTCGAGCTCCTCTATCAGCTGAACCAGCTCATCTCCTGACAGAGTGGTTAGAACCGACTTTACCTGCAAGACAATCACACACCATTAACCCTTAAAAGACCAAGACAGTTTTAACTGTTTAGGTCCACTTGCTTTGTCTCGTTTTGTTTATTTATTTATTTTAACACACTAAAATGTGTTTGTTGAGCTGTAAAAAACACAGTATTACTTAATTGTGATAAAAACCCCTTATACTGTTGATAAAATTAGTTTTAGATTTTTTAATTTCTTTAAAAAACAGAATTTTGTAGATCACAAATGGCTCATACCACCCCCTACAAGGTAAAACCAGGTTTTGTTTTTTCGTGATGTAGAGCTGTACCTCGGCTTTAAAGCGCACTTGGTGCTTCTCCTACGTCACCAGAAAATTTTAAAAGCCACACACCCCTCCATATGCACACAGACGTGTCCTCGCCTTGCAGGCATGAAGGGATGTGAACTTATATGGTGTAGATTTGCTAGTTTTGGACATATTCTTTTACAGTTTCTGTTGAAATATTCCTGTAATAGGACAGATTTGTGCTTTTGAGGGGTGTAAAAGTAACAACGGACTTCTTATCTGGTGACAGACAGCTCAAATGACAGCAGTGGCCACGAAGCTGCCGCGTGTCGCCACAGCTTGCTGGTGCCGTTGAGGCTACCAGCTCAAACTCATACGGTTCAGTACCGCCTTTTTGTGAATCTCACTTTCCATCTATCTGATGGCCGCCGAGCTGCGGTCATTTAATCATTTCTGTCTGTGTTTTCCCGCCCACTCTTCGCCCCTGATCACCCCACACCTCCCACCCCAACCCTTGCAGTTTCTGGTATTTTTCAAAATTTGGAAGTGGGTGGAGTTACACAAGAAGGAGGGTGTGTAGTTACACGTTAATGTGAACGTTCATGTAGAAGCTGAACTGTTTTAATCCCAGTTAACACCAGACATTCCTTTTTTGGGGCAGCCTCAGTTGTCAGATTATGAGGCTAAAATTTTGTAAAATGAACGAATCATTGGATGTAGCACCATGACTATTAATATATGTATGTATGTGTATATATATATATATATATATATATATATATATATATATATACACACACACATATATATATATATATATATATATATAAAAATTTACAGCTGTTTCTTTTTATTTTAGGTTTTTGCTATTTAGAGTGATTTGTGCTACGACTGTATATACCTGCTATCCTCACTAAACCAACTCCAGCTCAGCTGCTTCGTGGCGCCACCGCGCATCAGAAACGTCTTCTTGACTTGTTTCCAGCCATAGAGGAGCTTTATTTTTGGTTTTTTCCAGACAGAACTTTCTGCTCACTTATTGATCTTTGGCTGCTCCTGATTGGACATTACCATGAACTTTAGCCCTCTGATTGGTGAAAAGTTTGACAGGAAGTGGCTTCATCACAATTTCTGGGCTAAAATAAAGGTCTCCTAGCAACACATAGTGACTGGTTAGTTTTAATGGTTAACAGGTTCCACTGAGATGACAAAACCAAAACGCTGACTAGCTTTTCCACATTCAGTCTTCACATTTTCTCAGAAGTTTCCATTTTCTTAAAATGTAAATGAAATAAAGAACGGAGGCTTCTGGAGGAGCTCAGAAATGAACTGGTGTTTCCAGCAGAAATCGCCTCGTGTTCAAGTACAGCACATATTTAATGTCCCTTCAGACTAACAGAAACACTCTCTCTACTCATCCCACATCTTCCTCTACCTTAATGGGAGAAGACGTAAGGAGGAACATCGACATCATGAAAAGCATCTGCTTTCTTAGCACTTCTGGACCATTTTTGTTTACTTTATGGCTGTGTGATGCCCACCCTTTCTTGTCTTTATTCTTTAAATTCAGGTTTCCCAAAACTGAATATAATGAGCTCTGAACATAGGTGTGTTGATGTAACTCGGGAAGTAACTCATACCTTCAACTCACTCTCTCGGGACAGAATCTCCAGAGCTTCAAGGTGGGAGAGACCATGAAATTCATCAAATAGCATACTGTAGCGAGCAACCACATTCCTCTCTGAATCTGATGACTCTTCCCCTGCTGTCTGAAGCTCCTCTCGCTCCTTGGCCTCCCGCAACACCTGAGAAACAGAGAGCCACGAAAAATGAGAAACGGAAAGAATTTATTGCTACCCGGGTGTTACCTCTAGCAGCCCACTGCTCTCTATGAAACCAAGAAGAAATGCAGAGTGTTTCCGCACTGATTTAATAAAATAGAAATTATTTCTCAGGGCTCTAGTGTACTGCAAAAACAAAAAAACTTAGCAAGTGTATTTGTCTAATTTCAAGTCTAAATATCTCATCACACTTAATATAAGACAGAATCACCTGAAGTGTGACACTGCAGTGAGCTATAGGAAATTGTTTGAGACAGTATATCCTGAAAATCTTATTAAAGTAGGATTGACACCTAGTGTTTCAAATCAGAACTGCAGTCGAAAGAGAAAAACACACGAGCGTTCTTCGCCGCACATGATACAGAACCAGGAAGAAGTAAAGCGCTACACGGTGCACCGAAGTTATTCCATCACGTAACTCTTATTTTGAAAGGAGAAAAGCTTGACAATGACGTTGAAGTAAAGAAACAGATTGTTTTTAGGGAAGCTTCCTTTTATCCCTCGAAACAAATGAGAACATTTTAAATTATTTTTACAGAAAAATACTATTATTTAGCCTTTAAGTGAAACTGACTTGTAGTTTTGAGTCTCAGATGAAACAAGCTTTTTTTTTTTTTTACGTCATAAGGTTTTTAAGTTGCTGTATTATTAGTAAAAGATGACATCTTGTTTCAAGACTTAACTTGAATTAAGGCATCAAATCCGTTTTATTGAAAACTGCAGAGTAACATGGCCAACTTACACATTGCACTTTAATGACTCTTATTTAAGTAGAGTGTGGTTTATTTCTTACATGTCCATCAAATTGTCCATGTAATCTGGAAATAAAAGCTGGAATTACAGTTCAGACTGCACCACATAATTCATCCATTACAGGGTGTACCAGTGCTTCAAAACATTCACTTCAGCCCAAACAGTCACAGTAAAGACTCAGGAATGATGTTTGGTGATGTTAATGAAGTTGACATAACAGTATGGTATATAATCATAAAGATTTTCAATATTCACAAAAACACTGGCTTAAACAAGGCAGAGAACTTCTACTTCACAAGCTAAGTAATGATTATTTCACCAAACTGTAGAGACGGTTGGCATTCAAAACAAAACACTGATGCATTTACAATATAGATGTTTTTCACAAATGTAAACTCTGGATTATCATTAAATAACCAAGATTTTCCACATGTATGCTTATTTCCATGTTGCATAACTCAATGTATGGAAACTATATGTTCAACTTTCTCTATTCCTAAGAAGCCTTTAATCTTTCTTTCTACATAATGAACATTTTTCACCTCAGAGGCTCATGTCAACTTCACTTGAAAGAACTGGATGTTTCTCATGCACATTCCGACTACATTCATAAAGTTGGTTGTGCTTCACAAGAGATTTACAAATAATCTTAAAACTACTTTTCAGATCCCACTGCTTAAAAAAGCAATGCTTTGACTCAAAGCGCACACACATATGCCTCACCGTAGGACCCAGAGCCTTAATCTGAGATGGAAGATGCAGTGTTTAGGTATAAGATTTTCATCTGGAAACAGCTGTTTGAAACGTTGTAAGTTGCTCTGTTAAAAGCTTCAGCCTTGAAAGAGTGGACAGAGCAATAATAGGTGAAAACAGAATTTTGATTATCTCTATCATCTTACGTAACATTTGTGTGTAATCATTTTCTCTAATTTTGTCAATGAGAAATGGCAGGAAAGCAGCACCTGTCCAGCCGACCGCTTCAATTTATGGTCATTTGATGACAGTGTTTACAGATATGAGGCAATCAGTTTCTTTTTGAAGAATGTTGTTTCCAGATTAATGTCATGTGCCAACTGTTAACTTTGACAGCCCTACTTTCAGTACAACGTACATTGATTAACAGCGAGCTCCTTGCTTCAGTGTTGTTTGTTTGCCTTAGTACATTGAAGGCATCAGAACACATATACAGCTGGTTGTTTCACATAGTGAAAATACATATATTAATCGATATGTCTTCAGTTAGTTGTTCAAATGGAACTGATTGCTTAGTTGTAAACGTGCAGTGCTGTCAATGCTGCATTGTAGTTTGTGCCACCAAGGAAAAAAATTTTGCAGTAGTTAACTGTCTCTTTTTTTACAGGAATCTGGCCAAGATGACTTGAAATCGTCGGGCAGTTCCTCCATTAATGAGTCACCCATGTGACAGACATCCACTCCCATCAACACAACTCCTGCAAAGTACACAAGCCCTGAAAAGGTTGAGAAGTTATCCTCTCCAGAATATGTACTGCATACAAGACACTGAACTACAGCAAGTCCGCCAACAATATTTAGAGTTGTCAAAGCTCATCCGAAACTAGGGCTGCACAATTAATCGGATTTTGATCGTGATCACGATTTTGGTGGCCACAATTAAATGAACCTGATCGT
>JBAFTB010000017.1:28458978-28480008 GCA_037177355.1 Melanotaenia trifasciata
ACAGACAGACAGACAGACAGACAGACAGACAGACAGACAGATAGACAGATAGATAGATAGATAGATAGATAGATAGAATATATTTACCCTGTCAGACTATATACTGTACATACGATCACTTATTGTGTGTGTTCTTGTTTGTGTGCTTCTGTTTACTGAACCTGTACTGTTATTAAAAGCAATTTCCCCACTGAGGGACAAATAAAGGTTTTCTTTTTTTTTTATTCTTAGATGCTTTAGGACTTGTTTAGAGTGGACAGCCCACCTGTGACAGAGTGGAGTTCCTGTTCATCAATTCCTTGGTCTTTTTAAAACCGGGATCACCTTCTGCAATCGCATCCATAGTTTTCTTCCCAATGAACTCCAGAGCATCCAAGCCTCCAGTTATGACCGTCTTTCCCTGTGAGGAGGTGAAGTTTCAGCACGTCTGCAGGTTTCTGTCAGGACTAATGATGTTTTATGGGTACTTCCTGTTTTTATAGATGCTCTTACTGTGGTTTGAACGATGCTGGTGAGAGAAGAAAACATTCCCAAAGCACTTCCAGCAGCTGACGATCCATCAATCGATGCTGCGTTCATCTCACGGCATTCCTGAGCTTCAGGTAAGGAATCTAAGGAGTGTTGTAATGTTAGACAAAGTTCAGATAACATAAAAACATGTGTTCTTCTTTGTGTTAGTGTGTTACCCTGCTGTGCTTGTTCTTCCTCCACCTGAGCCGACAGCTGCGTAGGACTGGGAATTCCCAGGGATGTCTCAGCCTTCTCGATCACCTGAGCGAGGCCTTGGCCTGGAAGGACAAAAGGAAATCAGCACGTAAAATCACAGAAGAAAACTGAGGTGACAAGTTTCACATTGCTGTTAAAGAGTCTGACTAATAACACAAGTAGTTGTGCTACCTTAGTGTTACCCAGTGGTTGTTGGTTCTGGATATACTGCAGACAAAAAACGCTTGAGAAGCTTGAATGAACTATTCAGTAAGTTTTACAAATAAGCTGCATAATAGGAGAAAAAACAGACTGGACAGATCATGTGAATGAGCTTCAGAACATGTTGCTGTTTCCTTCAAGTTTTGTGATTCTGGTTCTGAGTTTTTGTTCTTTTTGTTCTGCACCTGAAATATCAAATATTTAGCTCGTTCGTCCACTTCCAGATTCAGGTTCCTTTATTGTGCTTGCACAGTAAACATGCATGTGCAAGTATTAAGGTTAAAAGTTCAGTATAATAAATATTTACAGTAGAATATATTTTTAAAAATCTAAATAAATAAAATAAATCAGACCAGAGAAATTACAATTGAAACGCTGAAGAAAATAAGATGTTAATCTCAGTTTTTGTAGCGGTGTAGGGAGCGTTCTCGCTACACCGCTGCAAAGCCACTGAGTGTTCGTAGCCACTAGACTCGGCCTCAGTGGAGAAGCTTCCTCTGGAGCGACAAATCGTGCTTCACCATCTGGCGATCTGAGGGAAGACTCTGGTATGGCGGTTGCCAGGAGAACGGTACGTGTCAGACTGCATTGTGCAAAATGTAAAGTTCGGTGGAGGGAGGATTTGTGTTGTTTTTCAGGAGGTGGGCTTGGTCCCTTAGTTCCAGTGAAAGGAACTCTGAATGCCTCAGCATACCAAAAGATTTTGGAAAATTCTATGTTCCCAACTTTGTGGGAATGTCCCTTTCCTGGTCCAAAATGACTGAGCACCAGTGCACAAAGCAAGGTCCATAAAGGCATGAATGAGCGGGTTTGGTGTGGATGAACTTGATTGACCTGCACAGAGTCCTGACCTCAACCCGACAGAACACCTTTAGAGGGAAGGCTGAGGGCCAGGCCTTCTCGTCTACTTCGGATTTAAGTTTCATTTGGAGGGCAAATGTCATTCAGAATTAGGTGTTTACAAGGTCATTTTATAAAGGATTTAATTTTTATTCAGAATTAAAGGGGAATTAAAATGCTCATGTAAATATTTGTTTTCTAGCATGCAAGGAACCAGAACACCCAAAGAAATGTGAGCCCTACTGGGTTGGATCAACAGCAACAGACACATTCGTCTAAGCCCTAAAATCCCTAAAATGTGAAAAAGATATTGTGAGATTTATAGGATGACACTTATTCAATGCTGGTTAACATTATGCAAATCTGGTTTCTCTAAGACCTCCAGAAGTAATAAAACCATGAAGACATTTTAATAAGGAAACACACATTTGTCATCATCTCTGTCTGTTTCAATATGTTTCCAACAAACACATGAACTTTGGTTGCTTCTCAACAAGTTAAAAACTGTTTTTCTACTTGCTAAAGCTGTGCTACTAAATGAGTTTTATTTATGTTCAGTGTAACAGGCTATTCTGCGAGGTCCGACTGTTATTAATACCAGGATACATTTAGAAGTGTCTGCCTCCCTCTAATCTTTGATGATAAATACTTTAACACTTTGACACAGGAAGAAATGTTTCCTTGAGGTTTAACCTGATCTGCTGGTAAATTCTTAATTTCACTTAATTAGATGTTTTACTCAGATTTAATGTGAAAGGTGAGAAGGAATGGAGAGTTTCTTAAGCCTGCGCTCCATGCAGAGACAAACTCATGATAATCTGCATATATGCTAATAAACCCTGAATTTGCTATAAAGTGGACACGATTCTTTCATTCTTTATAGTTTTCTCTTTAATAAAAAACAAGCACGCATGCACGGCTTTTAGATGGACTGATATCCCAAGCCTTAATAACTATTCACAATAATAATAATACGACTGACTTCCTTCATGGGGCTGGAGGTGGTGCCCCTACAAAAACAAATTTTAATCCTTTATGCCAGTATTGCCATAAAGGAGCTGATTTGAGGTACAGAGAGGCTAAACGAGGTTTTATCCTGTAGGTAAATTTGGTGCTTCTCTACGTGATGAGAAAATTTAAAAACCTCACAGCCCTTCAGATGCAAAAAAGGCAGGTCTTCGTCTTGCAGACATAGAAACTGCGCCCACCAACGCGCATGTACGGATGTGAACCTGTTTGATGTAAATTCAATAGTTTCAGACTTTTGGACTTTTAAAGGGCTTTTAAAAATAAATAGCTGCAACTGAACAGATTTGTACTTTTGAGAGGTGAAAAAGTAAAACCAACCTTCTTTACCTGCTGATCCTCAGACATACAGCAGCTAAAACTGTGGCAGCAACTTACAGCAGCGCTTTCAGCAGCAGCCACAACCTGCTGCGAGTCGCCACAGCTTCCAGAGCCAGCGGTAGCTGTTGCCACAGGTCAGGGTAACAGCGCTAATGGCTCAGACTAACACCGTTCAGGACCACCTTGTTCTTCCACCACTGTGGTGTGTGGCTGAGGGGATTCTGGAAGGGAAAAGTCTTCACCTCAAAGACCGCTCTTTGGCACAGGTGCTTTGAGAATCTGTGTCGTTTTTTAACTTGCTAGTGGCCACTGAGTGGCTGTCTGTCACTCAGTAATTTCAGCCTGTGTATTTACAACATGCCCACTCTTTACAGTGAAATTAAGAGCAGTTCCACATGAATAATGCGAAGGGAATTTAAGGTATTGGGACTAAAAAGCTGTGTGGCCATAACAAAACCTCTTATCAGTCAGGATAATCAGAAAAAAGGTTTCAGTTTGCTGGAAAGCATGAAGATTGGAGCAATAAAAGAAGGTCACGTGGTCTGATGAGTTCAGATTTATGCTGTTTCAAAGAGATGGGAGCATCAGGGAAAGAAGAGAGGAGGATGAAATATTGTTGTTTTTGATATTTATTTGGGATATTTATTGCTTTAAATTTATTTGTACTAAGAGACAGAAATTAGGGAGTTCATGTTTGTGTATGTTTAAAAGGATGCATGTTTCTCCAACCAAACAAACTGTGCAGACCTGCTGTATGTAGGTTTATTCTGCAAACACAGACTGGCTGATACATACCCACTGTGGCAACAGTAGATGTTGCTGTGGAAAGGATGGATACGCCCCAGTTACCCCAGTATCCCCAACCACTCTGAGACACAGTCATGTCATTAAACATCTGCAGTAAAGGGAAAAAATAGAAAGAAACAGATGCAGAGGTTAAAGCAGATAATTTGTTTAATTACAAATTAACTGACACATTGATTACTGAGAGACAGACAACACATTTAGCAAAACTAGTATAAACATTAATACAAAGAAAGGTCAGAAGTTGGCTAAAGTACTCAATCTGATAATCCTGTTTCTAAAGGTCTGATATCGATAATAACCAGGCATCACGGACCTACGATCCATTTCACCAACATCACTGACGTACCAGAGTCTGTTTACAGCTCTTCATCAACATTCCTCTCACACCATTGGTAGATGAACTCAAAGTGACAATAGTCCACATAAGCGCACACATCAAGTTATTGAATTATTTCTAACTTTTTTTCCCCTTGCCAGAGATCCATCATGGCTCTGGAATCCTTTAAGCCTGCAAACATTAAGTTGTTAAATTGCCTCTCTCTTCTTTTGTCGCTACACAATCTCTCCACGCCAGGGCCGGACTGGAACAAAAAGCCCGGCCGGGAGTCATACACTCACCCACACTATACTAAGCTTTTCCATCTCCTACGCCCAATCAAAGGACTAAAAATAAAAAAGTGTTCAACAGCAGATTCACATTATATCATTTTACTAACATTAGAAACAGAAAAAGTCAACTTAGACAAGAGACTGTCCAACCTTCAGAGGGGTTCCCAGACTTTAACATGTAGCAACACATCTGTGGAGATATGTTTGGTCTCATATAAACTCATATAATTTACAACCAGATTAACAAGCTGACAAACTGATGAAGTCAAAAAGTTTCCTCATCAGCTTTTAACCTGGACTAATAAAATGTTCCTCATCGTCCTCCTCCTCAACTTTTTTATTTCGCCACGTTTCTCTGCATCTCAGCTGTTCCGCCTCCGTGCACTTTGCTCGTGTTGATCATTAAAAAATATATTACTGTCATTTTGACCAATCACTATTATTAGTGGCAACTGACAAGCACAAATGATCTTGTCAGTGAGCAGGTGTCAGTGCCAGGCAGACCAATCAGCCACACCCACGTAATGCTCTGTAATTTTATTTTATTTATTTATTTTTGACAAACAGGCCCGACAGGCCATTTTCGGGTCCAGGTCACCGGGAATTGTCCCACTTCTCCGGTGGGCCCGTCCAGACCTGCTGTACGCTGAAGATTCGACACTGTAATAAAATGCTGAAATACCAGAAAATCTACATCTGGTAATGGACAACAGAACCCACAGATATGAGCACTGAGGAGGAACAACTAAACAAGGAGAAGGTGTTGTGAACAAGAAGTAAACAGAAAAAGACCTTACAAAATAAAACAGTAGACAAGACCAGCTACTCAGGAAACGAGAGAAATCCAACCAAACCAAAACCTTAGACCAGGACATCATCACAGCTACCTCTGCCATCGGCTCCTCCACCTTTGATTCCCCCACAGCTGCAGTGGCCAGTTTGACTTCTGCTCTCCTCCTTGTTTTCCTAGTCGGAGCCACATCAGTGGAGCTGTTAGACACTGATGGAGATGAGTTGTGTCCTGCAGCTACACCCGCATCCTGTGTTTCTGGTTGTTCCTGTGGGTCTTCAGCGACTGGACAAGAAGCTTCACTGTCAGACATCTTCTCACCTGTGTCACAACATATCTGCTGAATAACAGTCAGTCAGAACAGCTAAAACAATAAAATAAATAAAAACGAAATACAGAAATTTATAAAGAACACTAGATGACGTTTAAAATACGTGACATACACATAGAATAAACCAGAATTTAAACTATAACTCCTTCATCCCAACTTCTATTTGTGTTATTTTCATATGAAAGATCATCGGAGTTTCTGTTGGATTAGCTGGATTTAACGATAGTGGGTCAGATTTTTTTTTTATCTATTTATTTTTTTACTAGCACTGAACGTTTTGCTTAGATTATACACTTCATTGATTACACGGAATAACACAAACATTGTGTTTCTGTGTGGACTTTAAACTCTCCTTCCACTACCTTAGCTGAAAGAAAGTCTTGAAGCTAACATTTAATGCTACATCCGTTAGCCTGAAGTTTCCTTCACAACATAAAAAAAAAATAATTCTCCTTGTCATTACGGGGTTTTACCTTTCTATAGTTCAATAAAATGCTTCATATTTTTCAGGTAAAAGCTTAATGTCTTGGCTTAACTGTTTCTGAATGTCCTGCGGGATTAGCCACGTCACATTTTGTTTTCTATAAACCACTTCCGAATAGCAAACTACACTTCCGGCGCGTACCTTCAGAATAAAGGCAGTCTCAATACCAACGTACTGCTACTCTGAACTTGTCAGAAGTACAAACTTTTGACGACGGAAGGACGAAAGTACGCTCATTGTGCATGTGGAACTGAAGCGTACTCGATGACGTCAAAGACGTTGATGGAAAAAAAATCCTGAAAACGGCTAATATCCGATCAAAGCTCGTAGTTGCTGTTGGTTTGCTTTACTTTGAAGCTAAAGAGGAAGCGGCAAGGCTGGGGCGGGAGATACAGGAGCGTTGGGATGCGGAGAGGGCGGAGCAGAAGGCTTCTCCTGATTTAATACAGTCAACTTGACAAAGTAATGAACAAGAAGAACGTCTTAATAAAGTTATTTAATACACAGTCTAGAAGAAAAATTTTCAGGGTTAGTTATAACTTTTAGGCTACACTGCAATGTGTAAAAACATATTAAATAAATCTATCTTTCAGCTTAAAAATTTGTCTAATTCTAAATGTCTCCAATCCCATTTTCCTTCCTACAGGAGCAACATCCTGCACAGAGGCACCCAACAACAATGTGCCAGTCCAGGACCTGTTTTTTTCTGGAGCTGACCTAAGACCGGCTTTCATATTATCTAGGACCAGCTTTAATATGTTGTTCCAAATGTTGTTGAATTAAAAAAAAAAAAAAAACAAAAAAAAACAAACAAAAAAAAACAAAAAAAAAAACAAAAGGTAAAGAGGTAAAGAGTAACTAACAGCTAAATGATTATTTTGGCATTACCTCTTACATGTGACAAAAAGAATTATAGCTTTTTTAATTATTATTATTTTTTAAGGAACACTCTTCCACACAGCATACCTACAGTTTAGTTTTATCAGTCTGATTTAGGAAGAATTTTAAAGCCTGTCTTATTCTACACCTGTAGTAGAAGCCACGCCCACTCACCATTTCTTGGTGAGTGCGCATGCACTAGAACCAGGAAGTCAGTAAATGGTTTAGATCATTTTTATGTTTAGTTCCCTCTGTAAATTCAGAGTTTCTTCCTCAAAGAACTGTTTCATGTTGAGGTCTGGAGGATTCCCTGAGTTAGTCTCTGTCTGCAACAGGTGAGAATTTGTGAAATGTTTGTTTTATGTATAACACTGTATTTGTACTTTCTTTTCTCCTTGAGATTTCATCTAAACCACTATCAGTTCTGTCATTAATAGTGTAATATTACCAAATACAATGATTATTAGTATTGCTGTTTAAGTCCAGATCATACATCTGTAACAGAAGAAAATGTGGGATTGTTAAGATTTTAGATAAGTTGCTGCTGTAAAGATTTAACAACTATAAAGAGAATTCATATTTAAGTCAGTGTTGTGTTACTTCACCTGACACAGACACTGACGTTTCCTGTTTTTCAGGTGTTTCTCGTCTAAATGTGAACCAGTGCTGTGACTCCAGTTGAGATGTTTTCGCCTGACAGTCACCACCAGCTGCACCTTAACATCCTGCTCACAGTTCTGCTGCTCAGTGGCTGGACAACAGGTGGCGCTCACAATGTCTCAGAGGCCATGACCTCCATGCAGCTGACCAGCAGCTCTTCCAGCAGGGTCATCACTGTAAAAGAGGGGTCCAGTGTTCTCATTGAATGCAACATTACTGGAGGAGACATGAGCATTAAGTGGTACAACTCCAGAGGACATCTTCTGGAAGAGGAAGGTGGGCTGATGGTTTTATACTTATCTTTGAGTTATCGTAGACCTGTGTAGTTGTTAAAATAAAATTAAAGAAAAGTCAGGTCTGTAATTTTCATTGTTTTTTGCAAGTCAACTGTTAGAGACAGAATCTAAAAGAATCCAGAAAATCACATTTTTATCATTTTAAAATAAGCAATTTGTATTTTTATTGTATAAAATAAACAAAAAATAGAATTTAATATTTGGTAGAGAAACCTTTGTTTGCACTTACAGAGGTCAGTCGATTCCTGTAATGTTTGATCAGGTTTGATCAGTGGACCACTGAATCCTGCTTACTTTTACCGCGGTTGTTCAAAGCAAAATAGGATTGGATCACCCTGATCCAAAATCCCGTTTTTCAGGATCACGAAATCCGGATTTCCAGCATGTAAATCAGTGTGTGCTGCCGGCCATGTGAAGAACAACAGGTAGACGAAAGGTTTTCATGCCTTGCAAGTGGAACCACCAGGAGCATGTAACATAATACGCACATGTATTGTCCTACATAACATCGACCAGGCGGAATCTGTGACATGTTAATGACGCACCGTAGCCCCGTGTGGAGGTACCGGCCCAACCTCGGACGGGACGTGTAGTGAGAGATGAAATCGTTAGAATTTTTTTTTTTCCATGTTCTTTACTGATTATGCAGTGATGAATAACAAGAATTGAATATTTTATTTGTGGTTTTTTATTGGATTTCTTGGGGGGGTTGTTTCATGGGGACATGATAATGTCATGTTTATATTTTAACTTTTGTTTAACAGTTTTATTTTATTACGCTGAAAGGCTTAATGGGAGCCTGTCTTTATGTCAACTACTGTATCATTGTAACGGTTAAGTCAGGTGTAAAATACAAATATAAGCATATGCGCTGAATAAAGAGTACTATTATTTGATCAGCTGTCAGGTTGTACCGCAGTGTCGTTCTGAAATCCGCCTTGTATTCCTGCCCTCTGTTGGGATCAGGATAATCCTATTTTTTTGGATAAAAGTTTTCTGGATTCTGCTCAAAAGTTTTGAACAACCCAAACTGAGGGTTTTATCTGAATAACAACCAGGATTGGATTATGTGATCCAAGTGGATTTCGTAATCCGGATTTCTGTGTTGAACTACCTATTTTTAAAATTTGATCCTATCCGATAACCAAAAACCAATAGGATTACGTTTGAACAACCGGCCCCTACAGATCTTTTAGATTTTGGGGCTGTCGCTGGGCAACACAGACTTTCAACTTTCTTCCAAAGATGTTTTATTGAGTTCAGGTCTGGCTGACTGCCTAGGCCACTCCAAGACCTTGAAATACTTCTTATGGAGTCCAGGTCCAGGGCTGCAAACCAAGGTTTTAGAAAAACTTAGGTCCACTACCCATTATGGCTCACACATCTCAAGACACCAAAACGAAGACCAAAATCTTTTTAAAATGTGAGGAAGTTATGTTTCAAACAAACCTCCCCCTCTCTCCAATGTCCTGTCTTTTCTCTCTATTCTGTCCTCTTATTTTCTCCGAACATCTGTCTCCTCCTACATGTCTCCTGCCAAAGTGTATCAAAAACATTCAACCTACACCTTCCTTAGTTTGTTTTTATCTGGAATAACATCTGGAACACATTTCTCCGTGGTTGGTAGTCTACACTGAATGGAATATGGCCATCACACAGGGACATACACCCACCTACCTACCTACTCTATCTATCTACCTTTATTAAGAAGAAGAGTTACTAGAAATCTAGCGTTAGCTAAAACAATGCCACTAGCATTATTATACCACAAGCTATAAAGTTCAGCAGATATCTTTGCATGAGAGTTTTGCCAGTGAAGCTCCATATGAAAAAACATCCAAGCAGCAGCTTCTTTATTTCATTTGTCGCAGATCATAATGTCTTAGCAACTTTCAACAGTGTTATTTCATATCATGTGTTTTCTTGATATCATGCAGCTCTAGTCCCTGCTCTCTTCAGGTCATTGACAGGTCCTTCTGTGTAGTTCTGGGCTATTCCCTTACCCCCCTCATCATCACGAGGTAAGATCTTACGTGGAGCCCCAGTCTACAGAGACTGAGAGTCATCTTGAGTTTCAACAGTTGCCTAAGTCTTGGAGCCCACCCCAGCCTTGTGCAAGTCTACAATTTTGTCGCTGGTGTCCTTAGACAGCTCTTTTGTCTTGCCTATGGTGAAGAGTTTGGAGTCGGATTGACTGAATGTGTGGATAGATGAAAATTACAGATATTGCAAATTACAGTAGATGCTACAACAGTAAATAATTTTTAACAAGCTAAAGGAAACGCTTCAGTCAAGTCAGCAAGACATAGTTCAGGAAGAGTCTGGTTCAGGTAGTGGCTGGATAAGGTAATTAGGTTTAGGGTAATAATAATAATGGACTAGATTTATAGAGCGCTTTTTAAGGCATCCAAAGCACTTTACGTTGTATTCACTATTCTTCACACTTGGTGATGGTACATGTGTAGCCACAGCTGCCCTGGAGCAGACTGATGGAAACATAGCAGCCATACCGTGCCTATGGCCTCCCCGATGACCACCAAACATTCATCCACATTCATACACCAGCGATGCCGAAAACCTTCTGATTATTGGACAACCCACTCTACTGCCTGAGCCACCACAGATAGTGACAGATGGAGTTAGTGGCTGATTGACGAAGTAGCTGGTTCAGGTAGTGGTTGGTTGAGGGTAGGTGTTGATTTAGATAGTGGCTGGTTAAAATAGTAGCTGATTCAGGTTGTGGCTGGTTAGGGTGGTGGTTAGGTTAGGTAGTGATTGGTTGGTTGAAGCAGTGGCTGGATGAGGTAGTGGCTGGTCTAGGTAGTGGTCAGCTGAGGTAGTAGCTGGTTGAAGTAGTAGCTAGTTCAACAAGGCTGCACTGGAGCGGCCTCTCTAATGTGTTTGTGCACTAAATGCCAGCCAAAAAGACACGTATCTGAAAGGCCTCCCATGCAAAAGGATTATGCCCTGCTGCTCTTCTGTGCTGAGGGTGAAGTCTGGTTATCGTGCAGTATTCCTGCTACAGACACCTGAATCTCACCTGGCTGCTCTTCTGTGCTGACAGTAGGGTATAGGGCTGAATAAAACATCGTTTCCACCAATGGGTGCAGGTCGGGACGGTTAGGGTGCGGATATGGTCTGTTAACTTTAATCCCGTAGGGTTTGCACAGCCATCCGTAACCTTACTTGAGAGGCAGTGTATCAGCCGGAGAGCGATAGATGCCTCAGCTACTTAATGGCATTGCAGCACCTTCCTTAAAGTATAACCAAAACACGACGCAGAAACAAAGGAGGAGAATGGTGGTCATCCAATTTGTGTTGGCGGTGCTTTGTAATGTCATTTTAAATGGAGATTTAATCAACAAAAAGAAAATATATTGCTCTAAACAAGGAGCTCTTCCTGCTTTGTTTTCATGCCAGCTTGCATGTGAAGTGACATTTTTTTTCAACCAGTCAATGGATTGCAGTATGTCAAACTCCACCCTTTCGTGTCGGTCGATAAGACTGGTACCCCAACGGAAGGGTCCCAACAAAGTAGGGTGGAAAGTGGGGTAATAGGCAGTTGAGGCTTGTTCATGTAAAGACTGACTGAGATAATGGCTGGTTGAGGTAATGGTTGGTTTAGGTAGTGGTTGGTTGGGGTATTGGCTGGTTTGTGTTTTACTGTGTTAGGTAGTGGCTGTTTGAGGTAGTGGTTGGTTGAAGAGGTGGTTGGTTGAGATAGGGGCATGTTGATGTAGTAGTTGGTTTATGTAGTGTCTAGTGAGGTAGTGGTTGGTTAAGTTAGTGGATGGATGAGCTAGTGGTTTGTTGAGGTGGTTGCTGGTTGAGGTAGTGACTGGTTAAGGCATTGAGGTGGTAAGGAAATGGTTGGTTGAGGTAGTAGCTGGTTGAGATAGTGGTTGGGTAATGTAAAGGCTGATTGAGATATTGGCTGGTTGAAGTAATAGCTGGCTAAAATAGTGGTTGGTTAGGGCAGTGACTGGTTGAGATAATGTATAGTTTAGGTAGTGGCTGGTTGAGATAGTGCTTAGTCAGATAATGGCTGGTTTGTGTAGTAGCTGTTTTCAGATAGTGGAAGGTTGATACAGTGGCCAAATTAGGTAGTTGCTGGTAGAAGGTGTGGTAGTGGCTAGCTGATGTAGTGGCAGGTATGGGCAGTGGTTGGTTGCGATAGTGGCTGCTTTGTGAATAAGCTGGTTTAGATAGTGGCTGGTTAAATTAATGGCTGGTTGATATTGCTGATTTAAACAGTTGGTTGATGAATTGGCTGGTTGAGGTAGTAGTTGGTTTTGGTAGTGGCTAGTACAGATAGAGATCTGTTGATGTAGAGACTGGTTGAGATAGTGGTTGGTTGAGATAGTGGCATGTTGATGTAGTAGCTTGTTCAGGTAATGTCTGGTGAGACAGCGGTTGGTTAAGTTAGTGGATGGTTGAGGTGGTGGTTGGTTAAGGCATTGGCTGGGTAAGGAAATGGTTGGTTGAGGTATTGGCTAGCCAAAGTAATGGCTGGTTGAGATAGTGGCTGGTTGATGCAGTGGCTGGTTCAGGTAGTCTGGTGAGATAGTGGTTGGTTAAGTTAGTAGATGGTTGAGGTAGTAACTGGTTCAGTTAGTGGCTGGTTGAGGTAGTTGCTGGCTTGGGTAGTGGTTGGCTTAGGTAGTGGCTTGTTGAGGTAGTGGTTGATCAGGTAATGGCAGATAGTGTAGTAGCTTTTTTCAGGTAGTGTGTGTTGAGGTAATGGCTACATTAGGTAGTCACTGGTAGATGTAGTGGCTGGTCTAGGTAGTGGATGATTGAGGTAGTGGCTGGTTGATATAGTAGCTGGTTCAAGTCTTGGCTAGTTGATGTAGTGGCTGATTAAGTTATTGGCTGGTTGAGGTAGTGGTTATCTGAAGTAGTGGTTAGTTCAGGTAGTTGGGTTTTGAGATATTGGTTGGTTGTTTAGAGGCTGGTTTGTATAGTAGGTTTTCAGGTAGTAGCTGGTTGATATAGTGGGTAGTTTAGGTAGTCGGTAGTAGAGGTAATTGTTCATTTAGGTGATGGCTGGTTAAGGGAGTGGCCGGCTGAAGTAGTTAGTTTTGGGGTTGGTTGAGGTAAGGGCTGGTTAAGATAGTGTGTAGGTTAAGGTAGTGGCTGTTTGATGTAGTAGCTAGTTCAGGGAGTGGCTGGTTGAGATAGTGGTTGGTTAAGGTAGTGGTGGGTTTAGTTAGTGCCTGGTTGAGGCAGTAGCTGGTTCAGGTTGTGGCTGGTTGAGACAGTGGGTGGTTTAAGAGATAAACTACAGAATAGCAAATTTCTGAGGGCTAATTCAGCATCCATTTTACATCCTATCTGTACTGTAGGACCATTTTGGAAGCCAGAGATTGTAAACCTTGGTTTTAAAATAGATTCTGAACTGAAGCTTGAAAGGCTGATTCTGTCAGTTGTTAGATCCAGTTTCTTTCACCTCAGGTAGCTGGCACTGGTCTTTTAACTGGCACACACAAATATGAGCACACCACCCCGGTTTTATCTTCTCTTAAACTGGCTGCCCGTGAACATCAGGATCCATTTTAAATAGCTTTTATATGTTTTTCTTGTTTTTATTTGTTTGTTTGAATGGTGCTGCCCCGTTGTACCTCTCTAAGCTTCTCTGTCCCTATACACTTTCTCAGGATCTCAGGTCGGCTAACCAGCTCCTCTGAGTGTGCCGAGGACTAGCTGGAAGCTCATAGGGGACCGGGTCTTTGTGGTGGCACCACCTAAACTGTGGAATAAGCTCCTTTATTCATTAGACAGGCCTCCTCTGTATCTCTTTTTGAATCTCTTCTTAAAACCCGTCTATGCTTGTACCCTTGTACACACACAAAATTTTAGTATTCTTCATCACCTTTCCCTGCCTAAGTAAAATGCAGTCAGTATAGTTTCCTGACAACGAAGGACACAATTTCCTTCCTTTTGCTTCAACCTTCAGAATCATCTCCTTTCTTTCTCTGCACCAACCTTCAATGTGTTTCACTTCTTCCCTTTACATTAACTGTTTTAACGAATGAGTCCCACCAGTGTGTTGTCATTTGCAAACTTAATTATTAGGTTCTCCTCGTGTATGGAAGCACAGTAACACGTGATGTAAACTACATTAGACTGAGCACACAGCCTTGAGAAGATCCAAGGCTCAACGTGATCATGAGCTCACGTTAGCATTTTTCAGTCTATGGTACAGGCCGTGGCTATTTCTTTCACTGTTAAACAAGCTACAACTGTGTTTTTATGTTAATGTTGTGTACTGCTTATTGCATATGTGATCTTGGGATCTTTGTTTTCCAGCTTTTGAATACAGGGCCTGCTACTTTAGTGCTTTACTTTTAAGTTTAAAACTACGCAGACAAACAAAAAAATACGTCAGTATCTCACTGGCAATACATTGTCTCAGTGAAATTGCGTAACGTTGCACATCAGCCTGTACACAAACCAATAGGGTTAGTGTAAAGATTGATTAGAGACTATCATTTTGCACTGTTCATGAGGCAGTTCATGAGTTAAAAAGTTAAAATAGATCCTCCCAGTATTTAAAAAAATGTTTTTTTTCTCTTCAACAACAATAGCTTAAGGGTAAAGTCTATGGAAAATACCATTGGCAGGCTAGCGGTTAGCATATGTTTATAAACTAAAGGTATTAAAACAACTTTGTCCATCAACAAATGTTTACCCCAACAATATACTCTGTGCTTAATTACAAATTGAGTAGAATACTTACATGCAAATGTTTTCTGGCTATAAAGAAACCAGATTAAAAACATCTTTTTTTTAAGGGTCAGTGCACCCTAAAATGTGTTTTTTTAAACGATAAACAACATTGTATTACTTTATTGTGTTGAAAACCACCTATACTGTTATAATTTGTAATGCTTTATTTATTTACTTTAAAAAAAACTGTATGATGTGGGTCAAAACCTACTCACAACCCCCCCTACAGGGTAAAACCAGGTTTTATTTTTTGTGACATAGAGGTTAACTTGGTGCTACTCTATGTAAAAATAAATAAATAAATAAATAAATTCTCACATCCCCTTTCCTCTAGATGCAAAAAAGGCAGGAATGCACCTTGCAGGTATAGAAACCACACCCGCTGACACATATGTATGGATGTGAAGTTGTTATCTGATGTAAATTTACTAGTTTGAGACTTTTGGACTTTTACAGAGTTGTTGAGCAAATATTGATCCATTGGGATGGATTAGTGCTTTTGAGGGGTGTAAAAGTAACACTGGACTTCATTCTTTAACTGCTGATCCTCATCTGGCGACAGACTGCAGCTCAAATTGTGGCAGTGGCAACTTACAGCACATCTGGCAGCTGCCACTCTGCCGCGAGTTGCCACAGCATGCCAGAGCTGCTGGAGCTGCTGCCACAGCACAACAGCGATAACAGCTCAGACTGACATGGTTCAGGGCCACCTTGTTCTTCCACTGCGATGTTTAGCTGAGGGGATTCTTCTAGTGGCCACTGATCTGTTGTCTCTCTGTCATTCAATAATTTCAGCCACCCACTGTCAGCCCCTTTATCCCCTCCATTCCTCGCACTTCAACCCCTACAGTTTCTGGCATTTTTAAAAATTTGGCAGTGGGTGGAGTTACGTAAAAAGTAGGGGGTGTAGTTACCCTTTTAACTTCTGTTTGGCCTGATTACGGAAAGACTGAAGGAACAAAACACACTACTTCACCGCAAGAAATCTCGCCACTAGAGGGCTGCTTAACCAGAACATCACAGCAGTCAAAGACATTGCTCGATTTTTCCCCAATGTAACAATAAAGATAAACAATGTAGGTGAAAACAACATCATTGTTTGCATGTTTTTGATGTTTGTCAATATCAGGGCATTCAGACTGATTTTTGAAATAATTAGAAATAAACAGGGAGTTCGTAATTATCTGACTACTTGTATTTATTGATGTAAGTATGTGCCATAATAAAGAAAACTGAGGATGCAACACATAGTGATGCAACGTTGAATCAAATCATTAAAAATATAATCGTAACCAAATTGAATAGTGAGAACAATGAAGATGCACAGCTTTTATTCCTCTTGAGACTGTGGGGAGGAGAAAAATAAACAAAAATGATTTATTTGCTTAGAAGAAACCTTCGTCAGAACCAGAATCTTAGAGTCCCAAGTTTAGAAAGACCTAGTTGTGACACAATATGATTAGAGCAACGGCCATGAGCGGCTACCTGCCAAGTTTCCTTCTCCCATGTGGCGTAAGCATGCAGGGAAACATGGACTGTAACTGTGTTAAGAAAATATGTGACTTCTAGCAGTTGTGAAAGCATGTGAATGGTCAAATTATATATACATTATATATACATTTGTCATATGAAAAATGTAATGAGAATGACCTGGCTAACATGGCAGCAACACTACAACAAACAAAAAGAACATTCACCAGGTCAAAACATATCATACAGCAAAACTACAAAAATTACAAGGTCTATGACAGTCACATTGACAAGAATGTAATTTAACCTGAATCATGATCCATTTCTAACAAAGTACTTTTGATTTCTAGACCAGCCAAATCAACCAGGAAAGGACAGACTATCATCATGTGTTGTGTTGTCATATAAGCAGCCATAAAGGTGACAGTCAGTAAATGTATTTTAGCTTAAACCATCTTATTTTTCTAATTTTATTGAACTATTCTTGTTTTGTTTAGTTGTTGTTTGTTTTTGGCTAAACCCATGAAAGAAGAAAGAAAAACAAAGTGCTGCTTAGTTGGTCTGACTCTGGTGTAATAAAGACGGTTAACAGCACATCATGCAACTTTTAACCACCCTCCTTCTTACAATGAAGACTTTGCGGCTTATTAAATGTTAGATCTGACAGCGGTATCTGTTCCAATGTGGAAATTTTTATATGAGGAGTATATCTCTAACTAGCTTGTAGGGGAGGGACTACTCAGGAAGAAATTAATAGTCTTTGTCAGACATGACTGTTTTGTTTGAGTTGGAAAAATTGTTAAAACCCATGAACCATCAGTAAAACTATTGGCTATTCCTGCAGATAAATGTGATACTTGAGTGATTTGACCATGCATGCTTGCTATTTGCAAATTATTTATTAAATAAAACAAGCAGTGCTTAATGTCTTTGTAAGCTTTATTATACTAGAGGCTGAAGCAGACTGAAAGTCTAACTTTAATGAAGGTGTCATCCCTCTGTGAGTTAATACTCGTGTTGTGCATTTTACCTGCAGGTGGGAAGTGGCTGATCCAAGAAAAGGGCATTCTAAATATCACCATGGTCTCTTTTGAAGATCGCGGCCACTACATCTGTGTCGGTCCCACCAAAAACTACACTGTCAATCTACGAGTTTCACACACTCACAGCGGCCTCGGGGAGTACTACATCATTGTGTGTCTGGTGGCCTTCGCTATCACTGCGATCCTCAACGTGGCACGGCTCTGTATGGTCAGCAGTCATCTAAAGGAAATGGAGAAAACAATCAATGAGTTTTTTCGCACAGAGGGTGCAGAGAGGCTGCAAAAGGCTTTTGAAATTGCCAAGCACATTCCGATCATCACCTCAGCCAAGACACTGGAGCTAGCTAAAGTAACGCAGTTCAAGACCAAGGAGTTTGCCCGCCATATTGAGGAGCTGGCATGCAGCATCCCTCTGCCGCCACTCATCCGAAAATGCAGAATGTTTTCAGAGGATGACATTAACCCTGATTCTGATGTGGAAACAGTGAGGGCAAAGAGGCAAACTTCAGTACAGCCGTGCTCCAACAAACATGAAGACAAGGAAGTGTGTCAGGTGATGCTGTCAGCTGAAACATGAGGAAACGAAGAGGGTGTCATCAAAATGTCGCACACAGAAAGGTTTAGTGGTGAAGAATAAGTAGGACGTATGTCCCAATGTGTCTTGTGAGTGTCTTGCAAGAGCAACATATAACAGCTCAGTGTGAATCCTGTAAGATATGTGGTTGGTTTCTGAGGAGAAATTATAAAGTAAAAATTAAGGATGGTTTTTAATTTCTGTGATTTCTTTTGTTTATTCTCATCTCATTCTTGTTCTCCTACTAACGTGAGAGCTGATGAGTCAGACTGTGGTCACCACTTGTCTCTTTGTTAGTAAGATTATCTACAAATCCTACAACCTGGCGTCCAATATGTGGACAGCACATTTTTGGTTATCTGCACCATATTAGGGAAGCTTTTGTAACAGAAACCTGTTGTACATAAATGTGGATGCTTATACTGCCATCTGGTGGTGTCAGCGATGCCGTCAGTTGAAACACGAGGAAACGATGGGGGTGTCATCAAACTGTCACACACAGAAAGGTTCAGCGGTGAAGAATAAGTAGGATTTATTTCTCAGCTCAGGAACAAGACTGTCTTGCGAGAGCAACGTATAACAGCTCAGTGTGAATCCTGTAAGGTGGCTGCTTTCTGCCTGTGAAGAAATTATAATGTAAAAGTTAAGGTTTTTCATTTTTGTGATTTATTTTGTTTATTCTCAACTCATTCTTGCTTTCCCATTAAAGAGAGAGCTGATGAGTCAGAATGTGGTCACCGTTTGTCTTTTGTAGCAAGATTATCTGAAAACCCTACGACCTGGTTTCAAGATGGCCGCGAACATCTCTGAAAGTCAGGCAGCCAAAACGTCGACAAGGTGAAAAGTCTAATAAGATTTAAGTTTTGATTCTAGTTAGGTTTTGCATATTAGTGTTGTTTGTTTAGTATGACATGCTAACTTGACAAAAGTTTATAACGGTAAAGATCTAGTATGCTGCTAAACCTGAGATCCACATATGTGGACATTGGGACTTGAAATATGAAAATTTTAGGTCAATGTTAGCATCAAAAGTATGAGAGAAAAATCTGTTTGGGAAGATTCTGCAGGAAAACATTAGTTTACAATAGTTTAGAACAGTAGAAAATTCATTTTTTGACAGGTTCTCCTCTGATTATGCTGTGATGAATAACAGGAAAATGGAATATTATATTAGTGTTTGTAATTGGATCTGTTTGGTCGTTTATTTCGTGATAATGTCATGTTTTTATCTTTACATTGCCTCTTCAGTCTGCTATTGGGTGCTCACCCTGACAAAATGGGAACATGTATGTTTTAAGTTACAAGTGGTCGCTTATAAAGATTTAAAATACAATTGAATAACAAAGAAGGAAACAAAAAATGAACCTCTTGAATCGTATTACTAACTCTCAGGGTGATAATTCTGGCGGACGATAATATCCGTCTACCATTTCATCATCTGACTCCTCTTCCCACCAGATAGGTTGTCCGGGTGTCCTTGGCATGAAAAAAGTTTCAGTGCTGTCAGAAGGATCAGCAGGTCTTTCAGTGTTTATGTCATGACCAACATCTTGCCTAAATTCTTCACCAGTAACAGTTTCTTGCTGTCCATTAATGTGTCTCTCCCGCTCCTCAGTGTTCCCTGTTACGTCAGTCGCTCCTTCTGTTGCTGTCGTATTATTCTGAGAACTGGGAGAATCTGGTTCAGAAGTATCTGCTTGTTCTACGATAATATTTTCAAGTCCATTTATGTCCCTTTCCTGCTCCATGGGTTCTTTTCTATATATATAAAGTATCCCATTTTGAGAAATATCTCTGACATCTTCTTCTCCATTTGCCACAGATATTGTCAGATTGTCAGCTTTGAAGATAAATAAAACAAATATGTATAAAAGTGTCGAAGATGGGATTTTGAGGTTTTTTGGCAGATGACTGAGCTGAGATTGTTTTTCTGTAGTCCAATTATTCCAGGAGTTCTTTATTTACAGACACAGACGTTCGAGATAAATAGAGTACTATGAACTCAGATTTTGCACATCGTCAACATCACTTGGACGTGGAAGGATACCGTAGCAGCTGTGTAGTTTTGCTTTTTGTTGACTGGCAGTTTTCACATATTGTGAAAACTGTAACACCCAGCAAAGTTGATAAAAGGTGACATCTGTTCACCCAAAGCATGGCATGTTTTAATAAATAAGCCATGTTGTGCTTATCCAGGCACGCTGATGTTATGTTTGCCCGTATTTCGCTCAAAGCCGGAAAGATTTCAGCTGGACAGAAACGCCTCTCTGGTTGATAAATGGCTGCTAAAATGATCTTTCTCAATGCAGGCGTTGCTGATGAAGCTTTAAAACACGTTTTAAATTTGTTATCACTAAAGTTTTCGGGACGTACAATATACTGCAGCACAAAGCTGTTGTTAAATGTATCAGGAAACTTTGGGATGAATGAGATCATATCTTCGGGGGAAAATTCTTGTATATTCTCTGTCTTTCATTTCATCTTCTGACATGTCTTCCCCAGTGATACAATACTGTATATATATATATATATATATATATATATATATATATATATATTTATATGCCTGAAACATTTACTCAGCAGTTCATCAGTGATGGAACTCTTTCTGATATATTCTTTGATCTTTTATTGTTTCATGCATTGCTGTCATGGTATCGGTGCCTTCCATCTCCTTCTTTGGTCAGACTTAGCAATTATGAACAAACGCTTCATTAAGATGTAATTTGCCATGAGGTGGTTTCAGGTTGTAGGCATCAGATAGAACAGAACAACCTAGACTATTGTAAATGAAAGTCAACATCATAAGCTGGCTTTGTAAAATAGAAAAGACATTAACAAATTTTAATATCAGACAAATTTATTGAAATACATTCTCATTTAAAATAAAAGAAGGTCAGGATACTGAAGCCCCCCAAGATGATTTGAGGGGTCATGTAGATATGTGGCTGCGCAGGTACTCCAACACTGCATCAGTTCCTTTGGCCACGATGGCTGCACACGGTGTGCTGAAAGGACTCCCCTCTAGAGTGAGACACCTGAGGGCCAACAGAGGAAGTGGCATCACTTTAAAAGCAAACAGTTCTACAATATACAAACTGATTTTGCAAGATCCGAGTGATCCGAGTCGCTCCTCACTGCACATAAACTTAGTTGAGTGATTACTGTATGAAGGTAAAAATGTGCCAAAATGAACGAACTTGTAGATTTGATGTGAAAACTTGTAAAATAAAATGTGAGAAGT
>JBAFTB010000017.1:28497890-28519241 GCA_037177355.1 Melanotaenia trifasciata
GCATGCAGGCAGGCCAGCCAGTAAGGAGTTGCAGTAGTCAATGCATGAAATGACCAGAGCCTGGACCAGGAGCTGGGCTGTGTGTGCAGTCAGATAGGGTCTGATCCTCTGATGTTGTAGAGAGCAAATTGGCAAGATCGAGCAACCGAGGCAACATGGTCCTTAAAGGTCAGCTGGTTGTCTATCATGACACCAAGATTCCTGGTAGAAGACATAGGCACAAGCATGATGGAGTCAAGCTGCACGCTTATCTGTAGCGGTAAGAAAGTATTGGCTGGAAAGACAATAAGCTCAGTCTTGGACAGATTTAGCTGAAGGTGGCGATCCTTCATCAATACGGAGATATCAGCAACATGCTGATATTCACATTGAGATGGTTGTGTCGTCAGGTGGGAAAGAAAGGAATAGCTGAGTGTCATCTGCATAGCAGTGGTAGGAGAAACCATATCTAGTAATATTAACCACAACATTCTTCATAAGACCTGATGTCTTGAGCGCTTTCTTGTTTTTATAAATTTTACAGATAGTCATACAAAGATTTAAGTTCCACTTAAAACAAAGATTTATTTGGCGTAGAAATCTAGCTTTATGAATGTGAAATTTACCCAACAAACATAGTAACTTTATTAAATCATTAACTTCCTTATTGTTACATTCAACATTTAAGAATAAGGCCATGTTTTCAGTTATAGTGATCAGAGCCCCATGAGATTCCCAAATCAGTAAAGATATCTGAGTCCAAAGGTTAGTAGAATAGGGGCATCTATAAAACAAGTGAAAGAAAGATTCAATCTCTGTTTTGCAAAAGGAACACAAAGGGGACACATCAGGCGTAAATTTGTTAATGAATTCATTGTAGAGGTAATATTTTAATGTGTATTTCTTTAATTTCATTTATGAAAAATGTATTAAATTCAGTCCCAGCATATTTAATTGTGGGCCACTATCGTTGTCCGCGTGGGAGTGTCACCAAACAACGATAGGAAATCGGACACTAGCGCCATAACTTGATCCTGGTGTTCTTTGGGTATATGCTGTAATGTTCCTCGGAACATTTCTAGCATCTGTGAGTTGGACAAACGCGGGGTCAAAAGAATCTCGACTCGAGCGGAGAAATCCCTGTTGTTTATCCCTTCTTCCCCATCTGGCAGAGCTGACACAAATGCAGTCTCCCATGTGGTCGACGTGGTCGCAGAATCAGCTGAGCCAGAGCTATGATGCGTATAAGGTTTTAGCATATTGATATGGCTTACTCGCGTCTTCCTTTTCCGGTCCGGAGTGGCAATAACATAGTCTGTGTCATTCAGCTTGGCTTGTACTACATACAGGCCAGAGTATCTAGCTGTCATAGCGTTACCCACAGCTGAAAGTAAAGCTAGCACTTAGTCGGCTTCCTTAAACATCTGGGCAACAGCAGTTTTATCATACCGTATTTTCATTATGCCTTGGGTTTCCCTCAAATGTTTAGCAGCGAACTCGCATGAACGAATTAAACATTCTCTAAACAAGGATACATATTCCAATACATTCTTATTTGGAGAACAATTTTTATTTATCAATTCGTCTCTGAGTACTCTGAGAGGTCCCCTTAGTTTATGCCCAAACACCAGCTCTGCAGGACAAAAACCTAAAGATTCCTGCTGGGCTTTATGAGCAGCAAAGAGTGCAAAAGGGATTCCCTTGTCCCAATTCTTTCATTCGCTAAGACAATATTTACGTAACATAGTTTTTAAAGTTTCGTGCCACCTCTCCAGTGTGCCCATGTTCCCTGTTCGAGTTTTGGGTAAAGGGCCCACACAGTCTACAATAAGTTTCTCAAAGGACTCCCCTACGGCGGGTATAGGATGTAACGGGTCCGAGGGATCGGCCGGTTTGATTTCCCAGTTAGTTGGCAGACATGACATTCGCCTAAGTAGCGTACTGCCCTCTGTGCGTTCACCAGGCACTCACGTGTCAGTGGAAGTGAAGGGGTGGTAGGACATACCGGAGTTTTTACGTCTGAGGTCGGCATCTCCTCCTACCTCTCCGCTGGCATTCTCTCTGGGGGAGACAAGGCAAAGAAAAAGTCAGCCAGATCAACATCAACATCAGACTCATTTTGTAATCTGACTTGAGCACAGGTTACCACACCCATCTGTGCATCACATAACTGGTGGTTGTCTTTCACTGGGTGATCGAGCACTTCCAGAACTGGGAGTACTCGTCCACCCACAATATCATTCCCAAGAAGTAAAAATACACCTTCTACTGGCACAGGGTTTGAACTCTTCTGTCTGAGTTTCTGACAGTTAGCTATTAAATGTCCTGGCTGATGCCTTTTCTTCTTGCTTTCGGCTTTTCACAGTCTCAACCATTTTTCTGGTAAATACTCTGTCTTGTGGCCAGAATACTATTTTATGAGTTAACGTGTATTCCTTAGCTATCGTGGCAGCAGAGGACAAAGTGTCTACTCTGTGTTCATTTATATGAACCACCAGACCATCTGGTAGTCGATTCTTAAATTATTCAACCAATAATAACTCTTTTAATGTTTCAAACGTATTGACACCACATGCTGCACACCATCTGTCGAAAAGATTACTCTTTTCACGTGCATATTCGACATATATTTGGGAGGTTTCTTTTTTGTATGTCCTGAATTTAAAAAAAAAATAAATACGCCTCCGGTACCAGTTCATATGCTTTTAGCATTGTGGCTTTAACAATACCATAATTTTGGCTGTCCACAAGAGAGAGTGCCGCTACAACCTCTTGAGCCTTACCTGACAAACAACACTGTACAAGGAGGGAACAACAATCCCTTGGCCATTGCAGTGCATGTGCAATGCGCTCAAAGGCAGAAAAATAGCAATCCACGTCTGACTCCTGGAACACCAGAACAAAAGGAATGGATTTTGATAGGTCAAAGTATCCACCAGGAGGAGCAGAGGTCAGAGGGGCAACGGTAGCCTGTGCGGCAGCTGCTTTAATTTGAGCGTCCAGCTCCAGTTGTCGAAGGTGCACAGCCTTCTCGGCTTCAATTTCCATGTGCTTTATCTCTAGCTGCATCTGCTGCTGTTGAGCCTTTTCCTGGACCTCCATTTGGAGTTTGGCTACCCTCAGCTTCAGTCGGGCACTCGGCCGTGAAGCACCAGACCCACTTTCCAACAGGAAAGGGTGAAAACACGGAAGCGTGACAAGAGATCCTGGCCGGCCACCTTCCTCAAAGCAATCCCCCACGTCTGTCCCTGACAGACTGGACTGAGCCTTCTGCTCAGTCTTCTTGGATCTTTCCCGAGAAGGGGGCCCTGCGACAGCAGGAGAAACTGCTGGCTCACCAGCCTTGACAAATGAGCTTAACACACGCTGCTCCACCAAACAAGCCACCACCAGCTCCTTCAACTCCTGTTTCCTACTTTGTTTCGGCCCCGGGATGCCAAAGTGGTCAGCTGTAGTGGACAAGTCGTCCTTACAACATGCCTCAATTTTATCTGGAGTTGGATCCTGCAAGAACCTTACTAGATCGAACTGAGCTGTATTTTCAGCCATTGTACCTTGCACACTGCCAACAAAAGTTTGCAAACAAGATCACTTACTGTCCCTCAGGTGATCCTCAGTAACAAATCGACAAATAGCAAGAAAAAACAATGGTTGGACAGCTGATCCCAGAACTGGAGTAGTCGCTGGCCAATCAGCATGATGGAGAGGAGGAGTCCTGGGGAAAATCCCTGCAGACAATCAATCTGCCAATAATTCAATCAGTCTACAGGCTGGAAGGCCTGAGGGCTGTAACAGGTTCCACTCTGGATGACAGCTCCCCTACTCTCTTCTCTGCTGCTTGGACTGAGGAAAAAAGTGTTTGAAAACTCTAGAAGTTCTTCTCAATAGACTTTTCTATAGATTCCAGCTTCTCCCTGAAAGACTCTGTGATCTTATTAATTGCTGCTAGCAGGAGAGCGTTGAAGGGCTCCGTCTTGCAACGGGGTGTTTTTTTCTGTAGGCTCGCGCTAGGAGAGGCATCAACATGAAGAAATTCCTTGTATGAATGGCACCGTTTGGAATTCTCAGCAACCACATCCATTCTTGTCTCCATATATTCCCCTGTAATGGGTGTGTTAACAGAATTCGTTGTTTGGCAGTTGGGGCTTTTCTCTTTTCCTTTTTCTTTCTCCTTCCTTCCTCTTCTTCCCCCTTTCCTCTGTTTATTCCTCCATTTTCTGTTCTTTTTCCTTTAACTCCTCTCCCTTTTCCTTTTTTCCACTTTCCTATTTCTTCTTCTCTTTTTCTTTCTTCCCTCCTCTTTTTTTTCTTGTCTTCCTTCTCTTTTGTTTCCTTTCTCTTTACCTCTTTGTTTGCTCCCTCTTTTTTCCTTCTTCAGTGCTTCTTTCTTTTTCTCCCATTTTAAATTTTAGTGTTGCTTGCTAGCTCTGCATTCTGGCTTCGTTAGCTAGCGTCCAACGGAGGGGAAAAAACAACAAAATCAAAGCAAACTGGGTCACAGTTTCAACCACAGTTTCCCAAACCATACTCGAAAGTTATAATAGTATTCTTTACATGTTATCGGGGTTAAAGCAAGCAAATTCAAGCTTTGAACAAAAAAAGCTGTGGCAGCGCAGAAAAAAATGTCTTACTGTGGCGCCATCTTGGCCCCTCCCAGTGCCGGAATAACTTGGGTGCAATATGTTGCTCTTTCCAACTTCCTGGTTCCTTAACCAATCATATGCGACTCCCCACAGTTGCCAAACAACTACAAGGCAGCGTTTGGGGGGGAAATGCTCTCCATGTTTTTCACCTTCGACTGCAGTTCTGATTTGAAACACTAGGTGTGTGTCTCAAACCGCGCACTTACATGAGTGCACTGGAAGGTAGTGTGTAGTGCGCACTAAGCTCTACCTTCTGTAGTGACACTATCGTGGGTAAGTGCTGATCCAAATTAAGCACTAACGTTTTGCACTTACCGGTAGTGACGTACCAGTACATGAAATAGAAAGTATGCTTATTTATTTTAGGGTATATGACCTCCTACATGCTGCCTAACAGCAGCGCCACTCCGTTAATATACTTCTTTTTAGGGAAATCTATCCAAGTTCTTCCAAAATCCAAAATCACATTAACATACGTGTTTGCATGCCATACTTTTATGCTATTAAATGCCTTTTAAAAGGCCTCATTTATGAAACAAAGAACTGTGGCCTCCACTGTATTAATCTATCTCAGTTGATAACAATAGAAACCATCAGCACACGTTCATGTGTCTTTGCATGTCTCCTCCATACCTGTTAGTATAAAGTGCAATTTAAAACACTAATAAAACAGCTTTTAAATATTTCAGTAGGAATGGTTTGATAGCAACAGTAACAGTCAATTTAGCAAAGGGAAGCAGATGGAACGTAACACTGTTAATTCTATAATGCTTGTAAATATGAGTAATGGGGGCCTGGGCCCCTGTAGAGTCCTATGTCTAGCAATGCCCCTGCCCTCAGTCTCTGTAGGCATAACTTATTGATCACAAAAGTCTTTTTTCAGGGTCAACAGATAGATCCCGAATAAACTCAGCTGTCAGCAATGTCGGAGTGGCTGATTTTTATTACTGCACATCTGAACAGAACAGCAATATTGTAGGAACTCCTGTTGTTTAAACACAACACAATAACTTAAATCTGGCAGGCAGACGTAAATCTCTTCCCCAAAAACCAGTAGCATTGCTACACATACAGGATCCACCAGCTCTACATTTTATCCCTCTGATAGTACCTGATATTACCTGATAGTACCTGATAGTACCTGATAGTACCTGCCAGCAGCACCAAAGGCCTTGGAGTAGCGTCTGTCTCCTCTCTAGCAGCATCTGTTGTCTTCCTCCTCCTCTTTCGCCTCATCACCTCTGCTTGTGTGTTATGGTAGATTCTCTGATGTTTAATGAACTTTGCTGTCTTTACACACACATCAAACTGCGCATCGTTGCTGTTGGTGGAGCTGAAATATCTCCACTCATCACTGCGTGTCGGACTGATCGCTGAGCAGTGAATGAACTGCTCTGCTGCGTCTTTTTTAAACATGTCTATGGCAGGCACAAGAAAAAGTAGTTCTTACTTATCCTGGAAGTTTAGTTATATAAATGTTGGTAAAGGATGAATAGATATTTCACTACTGATCCACACATCACTATTTATTCTTCTCAGATAGATCATATCGTAGGCCCGTTCCCACTTGTTTCCCGAAATTAAGCGGCCTTGCTCTTGATGTATGTTTCAGAGGAATCAGAGGATTAGCATGAAAGCATGAGAATTCACTCAAATGCGTGAGTCTCATGGCCAATATGTGAGAGATGGCAGCCCTGCTGTTTTCCATATATGGTCAGACATGGTCAGAAACAACACAGGTGCAAAATGTCACTGAAAAATAACCCCATAAGTAAAGTTTGTGACAGGGAACTTCTGGACTGGTTCTGGATGTTTAATAATTCTACTGTTTTAAATTTAGTGATGATGCACATATTTTCTGTCTGAGGTTGATTTGAAAAAGTCCCAGGATCAGGTGCAGGAGAAATAAAATCAATGCTGATTTATCAAGAAAAATAAAGAAATATTTTAAAGGTGCAGTGTGTAACATAATCAAAAGACAGCAACAGGAAAATCATTAAAAACTGTGGTTCTGTTGGCATGTAATTACTTTTTTAAACTTTATTTTTAAACAATAACAAAACTTTAGTCTGCTGGTACCTCTCAGCTGCCTCGAAAGTCCCACAGGTCCAAAAAGGCCCAGTAGGACAGTTTCTGGATGTCCAGAACACAGCCTACTCAGACTCAGTGTCCCTGGCCTCACCCAGGACATGGTTGAAGCTCTGTCGGAGGAGCTAAAGCTTTTTCTGAGAGCAGACTTTGCCAGACACATTTGGGCCTGCAAGGCCTGACTGTCATCCTCCCCCTCATTTTTGCCCTGCATAGAAATCTGAAATGTCACCAGTGGAATCTTTGTTCTCAACTACTTTAAGAAGCTCTGATGTATTTTTCTTTCTTTTTCCTTCCACTGAAGGTCAGCAGCTGCAATTTCAGTAAAGGAAAGCAACGGTACTTTCATCAGCACGTTGAATCTGCTTCTTTACAACGTAAGTTTACATTATTGATATCCTGCTGTAATTGATATGCAAGTTGGTTGGAGTTGGTTAAACCATAGACAACCCCACCCAGGGTTGTAGAATGTGACCATCTTAAAATAATGTGTCGAGTTCAACTAACGTTTTTTCCTTGGCTGCACTAGTACTCCTAACATTTTTTAGGCTTAGGTGTAGCACTTTAACTTCCGTGAACATCTGTCTGTGTATTCTGTATTCCCTTCTCAGGGAAGATGGCACAGTGATAAAGACAATTAAGGGCAGAGGAGTTATCTCCTCTGATTGGCTCAGATCAGCAGTTGTACACTGTTGGTTGGACACTTCAGATGGCACACATTAGGTATCCAGTATGATGTAAAAATCACACACCATTAGAAAAATGAAATCACTTGTAAAATGTGGAAAATTGTGGAATTTGTGGAAACATAAACTGAAGAGCAAGATGGAATCAAATGTATTTAAACAGCTGCATCCTCCCGTCTGTGTGATCTCACTAAAACCTACGGGTCTTAAGTCTTCCCCAGAAGTTCAGTAGTGGCTTAGAGGCCAACAGAAACACCTAAATTGTCCCCCCAAAATTGGGAAGTGCTTTCCCAAGTGGCCTTTAAAGAGCTGCATCCATTTCTGGTGAAGCATGAGGCTGAGATACTGGTTGATGAGGAGTCACCAGAAAATCAGAGCAACCTCCATCACTTACCCCATCTGTTTGAGCTGCGACTGGAGGCTGTCCTGGAGAAGCTCTGTGGAAAAAAATCAATTGTTGGAGACAAAACTACCAATAGGAGAAGCTGCCGTAGCCTTGTGTTAAAACAGAAAGAAGAATGCTAATGATGGGTTGAGCAGTCATAAAGCCAGAGAGGAGCTGCCTTTCACCAAATCCAAGTAGATAATTCTCATGAAATGATTGGATTAAATGTAAATCTGGGGAAGGAAGTTTGCACCTTTACATTAAATTCAGTGAAGCTGGTCCTTTAGGTTTCCTGCATAAAACTAATTCTTCAATTTAAATGGACTGTACTGTACTTACATAGTGCTTATGTTGACCACTCAAAGCGTTTTACACTGCACAAATTACAATGCTCTCCACTAAGAGCAAAACAGAATAAAGTAGAATAACTGCAACAATCATAATAAATAAGACAAAATATGACGTATAGTAAATAAGATGAAAAAAAGTAAAAGTAAGAACAAATAAAATAAAGTAAAACTATACAGAGTGTAATGTATAATATATAATATAGTTATTGCAACGTCTTCTTATTTTAATTAAGGCACAGGTGCTAAGAGCAAAATAAAGACACATGAGCTTCACATGCGGTGTGACAGCAAGCTGTTGATCCACATGCAGGTGGAAGGTGGAAGTCCCAGTTCCTCCAGTTTACCCACCAGTTTGTGAGGAAGGATGGTGTTGAATGCGAAGCTGCAATCCACAAAGAGCCTTCGTGTGTAGTTTCCCTGCTGACAATGATGCATGTAGCGTCCTCCATCGATGTGTTCACTCTGTATGCAAACTGGTGAGGGTCGAGACTTTTGGGGAGTAGTGAGGAGATGTGAACCCGTACCAGCTTCTCAAGCAGAGAGCTACTGCCTGGTAGTCATTGAGGCTGGAGATGTGTTACTTCTTAGGCAGGGGAACAATGGTGGAGGACTTCAGGCAGGGTGGGACGATGGATTGAGACAGGGACTGGTTGAACATCTTAGAAAGAACTCCAGCCAGCTGGACAACTCTGCAGCTTCAACCTCACGTCGTGCTCTTTTAATGTGAGGTTGAAGCTGGTGTGGACAGCAGGGTGTGGTTAGTTGCCTCCGGAGAGTCTGCCTCGGATCAGGCAAAGAATTTATTCAGCTCACACAAGCTGCTTGTGTGTCAATAAACACAGCTGTTTCCCTCTGCTCAACATCCTGTCCTATCCGAAGAAGTTTGTGTCGGCTGTAGATGTAGTTATTTCTGTTTTAAGGGATTTTTTAAGACATTTGCTGGGAGAGCAATTTGCTGCAGCTGTAGTGAGTGCCACCACGGATCAGGGGAAGCCTGGAATCAATCCACCAACTTTCAGGTTGCTCCTCCTCCTAAGCTACACCCGCCCCTAAAGTCTTGTTCCATAATCATTAAATGTTTTCAAGTGTAATGAGAGATGCTGTAAAAATTTTGGATGCACCTAAATATTTTGCACTCAAACAAAAAAGTTAGTTTGAATCCACCAGCAACTAACGAAAACTACTAATCGAAATTCAACCAATCTTCCCGAATTCTACGTGTCCTTGCAATTTTATCCAATCACCACAACTTTAATGCAGCTTTGACCATTCACAACGCTTCTCCACATTAACTGATACACGTCATCAACTTTACCTCCTATTCCTGATTATTATTATTAACACGTAGATGTGTGTGGGAGGAATGTGTCATATATTGCTGTGAGGCTCCGTGCACGATACTTACCCAGTGCTCAGGGAGGGTTTTGGTTAAACTGCTTAAGCAACCTCTTCACATAGAGAGACCACAGCCTGGTCACCTTCTCTATGTCATACCTTTCCTGGTGGTGACCATGAAAGTGATGGTAAACTGTTTCCAACGCAGCATTGTGATGGAAGACAAACAAAAGTCATCCACTCACAAACATTTATTCCCCAGCTAAATCTATGCTAGACTCTTATAAAATAAATATGTTATTATTAAATAAATAAAAAACACTAAAACCCGACGTTTGCAAAATGCAGCATTTTAGGTCACAACAATCATAAAAAAATAACACTATGAAATCCTGGAGCGCCTGCTTGATTAAATAATTACAATAAATTTATTTGTCCAAGTGATCCCAGCACAAGTAAATTGTATTCTTTAAAACAGATAATGTGATGTGTGGTGAAACTGAGCAAACCACAGATAAAAGTAAAAGACTGAAATTTAACAATGAAATGTGTTTCATGTGTAGGATTCATCATACATCCAGCAGCTGTCCATTCCCATGGCAGGACTGACCCTAAAGACGCGGGTGTTTGCAGCTGTTAAAGCCTCTAACTTGGATAGAAGGTATTTAATCATCACCAAGATTATCCATCACCAAAGCTTTTACACTGCCTGTTATACTGTCTGCATTTTTATTTATGTAAATGAAGTTATTCTCCTTTTATTTACATCACTTCAGTGGCAAAAATATCAATTAAACCTCAAGACTCAACTTAGATAATAATGTCTGGCTATTGTTGAGGTAGAATATGTTAACAGAAACTGTTGTACGCAGACTGAAGGGGTGTCAGGGGGGCATTTCTGCCTGGAAGTGTTTCCAGGTGCCTTTTTTCCAGAGCAGTGGTTCCCAACCTGGGGTCCCTGGAACTAATACTTCTTCCACTGCCTGCTACACATTGTCATCACATTCATCTAAACCCACTGTCATTATTTGAAAACGTGTGACAATTAATTGTGATAGTTTTACATAGATAGTTGGTTCCCAAACCTTTTGAGCCACAACCCCCTATACATTGATTACTATAGACTATATGTATTATACACATCCCATATAAATACACATCAAAGAGTAACACTGTTTTTCTTTATTAAGAATAAATCAGAGCAATAAACCAGGCTACTGTAATGTCCCATGTCTTGCCTAGGCTCACCCTAAGTGATGAAGACATTAAAATCATTCTTGAGAAGGCCAAAGGTCACTTCTGTTTGTGCCCTTGTGGCCATTATTATATGCCTGCTGTGCTTCCCGAGGGTCTGAAAATGGCTTCAGGAGAAAAAGATGGCAGGCATACGCTCTGTCCACCAACAATACACCAGAGAAATTATCCTTGAATACAAAATGTCATCATCATGAGATCATTAATGGAGATTATGTGGCTCACCACAGCTTTTTGGTAGTTGCATGAAATGACATCCCCAAGAAAAATAGGTGGAAAACACTGATCTAAACCACACATCTTACTCTCGCAGTTCAGAGAATACTGAAAAAAGTGGAAAATCTACTGACAATTTGCATCTTCTAAACCTAAATATAAATGGGACAGGATATAAATATCTATCCTCTCTTACTATATATGACCACATCAAATAGTTCCTTTTGAAGCATACTGTATTTGTGTTGTTTACTAAGACAGGTATATTTAATAGGCATATTAGTATCAGTGTCCTTAGTCTTATGATTATTGTTTTATTATTATTATTGTTGAATAGATGGAACGTTCTAATGGACTACTGCTACACCACTCCCTCTGGAAACCCCAACGACGACCTCCGTTATGACCTTTTCTTTAGGTAACAGATTTATAATTTAGTTCACCTCTGATTGTTCTCTTGCTCTACTTTCATATAATGTCAATGTTTCTGTCCTGAGCCAGCTGTGAAAAAGACCAGCAGACCACCGTCTTTGAGAATGGGAAGAGCCAAATGGGGCGCTTTGCCTTTGAAGTATTCCGCTTTGTAAAGCACAAGAACCAGAAGATGTCCACCGTCTTCCTGCACTGTGTCACCAAGCTGTGTCGAACAGATGACTGCTCCATGCTCATGCCAGTGAGAATAATGAACTGACCATTAAAACTACAATATTTTATCAGATGTCTCTTAGACTCATCTAAAGTTAGAGTTAATAAACTTAATGAAAAACGAAAAATTTTGGCCTGCTTAGCTTCCAAATACTATACAAACAAACTCATTACTATGGGAAAGTAACGTGATACATTTACAAGTGCTGCTCTATATGATCAAGATTAGACTTTATTCAACCTTAGATTGGGTAAATGTACAAGTCACAGGAGCAGCAATACAAACAAGATATGACAACAAAAAGAGCAATGACAATGGCAGTAGAAGTGACTATCTACATGTTAAATATCATGTTAAATAAAATTAAATTATTTACTTTATGTTTTCATCTTAAATATTAAAAAACAATATATATAGAATAGAGCACATGTTGAATAATGTAAACTGTATATTGATTCATTTCACTAGGAAGCATATTGAAACACATTCATGAATTATATTAAACAGCTAATAGTGCAGAATGATGCCTTCAAGATTTTTCTGTAAAAAAAAGAAACAGTAGTTGCTGAATTATCAGGCATATTTCTGTGTGATTCCTCACAGATCTGTGGCAGCAGGAAAAAGAGAGATATCTCAGAGAGAAAGGAATCATCTGGAAATGCTGTTCTGACTGCTGGGCCTATCATCACTCGCAGTGGTAAAGTTAAAATTTTCTTTTTCATCTGTAGTTTCCTCTCTTCTGAGTCTGTACCCTTTAAACCAACCTCAGCTTCCTGATATTCAACAGAAAAATAACTGAAACACAGATTTAACAACATATGACATCACTAACCTTTTAAATTCTTTTTAAATATTTTGGTGTAACTTCAGACAGAAAGTGTCTAGAGCCAGAACATGATGACGAAATGTGAAGTTTTTTTTTTTATCCACAATTTGCAGTATTTCCTGTGACTGTGGATTTTCTAGTGAAAATCTGAACGGGTTTAACATATCTGTCATATTTTGGAATAAAGTTGACTGAGCTGTTTAATGTCCTGTAAAGCCTTGCTGGCAGGAAGGAGTTTTGATTCACTGCAGTCAGGCTTCGGAACAGGGCTGGACTGGGACAAAATAATCGGCCTTGACATTTTGAGCCGAGACTGGCCCACCAGGTATTGATGCCTATGAATGAAAAATAACTTTCTTATGACACAGCTTATGCACCACCTTGTTGATTTATATGTACTTGTCTCGTAAACTTAAGCCAACACCATCCTCCTTGTCCCATTAATCTATCCAATACATAACGGAAACCTGGAGATATGTAGATAATTAAAAATATAATTTTAGGAATACCACTTAAAGTGAAACTAATAATAATAATAATACTAATAATACTACTACTACTACTAATAATAATAAAAGTAACAATAAGAAACATTTATTAGTCCCTCAGTGGGGAAATTGCTTTGTTGCAACAGTACAGGTGCAGTAGCAAAAGCATGTAAGTGATATAAAAAAGAACACACACAAAAATAATAAGTGATAGTAAGTAATATTATGGTGTGACAGGTATTCAAAAGAAATAAAATTACCAAATAAATTGTCTTTGACTGGAACAAATATATAAATAAAGCAGCTTACCCTCCTCCTTTCCTCCCACAGATAAGATGACCAAATAATCCTGCAGTTGAAAAAGTTTCCCTTTATAAAGTAGTAAAACCTAATTAGCCTGGTTGTAGTTACCTGCATCCATAAGTAGATATATTTTATCATGATGCAGTCAAATAAAAATGGCATAGTATTTTGAAAGATTGTACTCTAAAAGCTAACAAGTACTAATTTAAAAGTTTTTTTAAGGAATGGACCAGTGAAAACCATCAACAGTAAATATTATAGTAAACGCTGTAATACTGAAACGGTTCCAGGATCTTTCAGATGCTGTCAAATTATGTCTGAAGTGGAGCTGAAGGATCTCACATGGAGCCTTATCAGTGAAATAGGCTACGATAAAATCATTGTAGGCTCCTGTATGACAAACAAGTACCCGGAGTTATTTATTTATAGATTATAAAACAGTTGTCCATTTTTACTGTTAAAAGTAATTCCCAGGACCATTATGGCAGTGGCATTGACATACGAAGCGGGACCAATGCACCGTCTACAGAAACTGCCCAGCAGTAGAGAAAGCCGCCATGCTAGCTAACTAGCATGTATAGCTAGCTAAATTGTTAAACAGCCTACTCATAACTCCTGTTTTAAGAGGTATTAAGCAAAATGAAAATAAACTACACCCAAACCTGACCCAGTGTATACTACAGTTCATCACTTACCAGAAGTTCAGGTCCCCACCACTGACATCAGCAGCCGCCGCCAGTCTCTCCTCCTTTCTCCCCTTCCCCTCATTCACCTGCGACTGATTCTGATGCTTCTGAGGAAACTCCACCACTAGCAACGAAAATGTGTATTATTTTAACACATTTTGCTGTATATGCCTGAAGGATTTGCCTCTTTGTCTCAAAATGTTTGCCGCGCCTCCTGCACGTTGTTTGTTCTCCATCTTGTTCTCAGTACTTCGCTGTATGATTGACTGACATGACCACCGTGGCCCAAGAGGGAAAGGGGATTGGCCCTTGGCTGTAAATGGTCCAGCCCAGAATCAGTCATGACTAGTGGGTCGATCTATCAGATCTGTATACAAATAGGTATCATACCTTTTATAATTAGTACCATTTGTAGCCTGGTATGCCCAATGGCACTGCTTTGGAACCGATCAGTCCAAACATCTGGAACCTACTCTGAAGTATATTGATCTCTTACCTGATGTGCAGCACTGAGTGACACAGGAAGTCACTCCCTCTGGGGATGGGTATCTAATGTGATTTTTGAGGTTGACTAGTCAGGTAAATTAATATTGATAACTTGTAATGTCATAACGTCATCAATAACAAAATTAAAAATACTTTATTCCCATGGGGAAATTGACAAATGCTATATAACCTGTGTGCTCCACAGATTAGTGTTTATTTAATTTCTTTTATTTTTAACATTTTGTGGGCTCCAGTGTTCTTGTACAGTTGAGAAAGTGGGTCAGGGAGACACAGGGATTGAACGTGGTCTGGCTGGATTACAGGCCTGTAGCTTGGAGAAGCTCCTAAACCAGGTGAACTAAACACCGCAACCACAGGATCGTCTAGCTACAACAAACCAAATTTTCCTTGGCTTTCCGTCTGGTCTTCTTGCTCCTGAAACACAACATTTCTGTGGTCGTTTAGTAACCGTGCTGCTCTGGTCTGTTACTTCCACTATAGGTGAAAACTCACAGACAGAAACAGCTATTAAACTTTCCTGTTTCCAGCTCCAAACCACTATCAGGAAGCGATGAGGTGATTCCTCCTGTACTGCAGCTAGCCTCTGCATTAACTCCTTTTACCTTTACCAGCAGTGGTGAAGCAAACATGAGTCTCTTCTGTGTGGTGTTCCATTAAGCTTTTACAAAAAAAAATATTCACTGCTAAAGAGAAAATTTCTCACAGCTATTTGTTTCCGCTCCAACTAACCACACTGTACCAGACCAGCTGATGTAGGTCTCTTTGTAAAATGATCCCATTCTTTTAATACAGCGCTGTAAACAGTTCTGTGTCTGAATAAGATGTAATTCTCCACACAAACACAGTCAACTGTTAAAAAGCACACTTTGCACACTGTGTGTTATGCATGGACTCCTGGTGAGAATGCACTTTTATGGTCCATTTATGCTTAGATATGAAGCCCTTTTTCTATTTCCTGCGTTCTTTATGTGCATATTGGTCTCCATTTTCAGGGCTCTTGTGAATGCATAGCCAGATTCAGCGAACAGAGCAGTACCACTGGAAACCATGGGGAGTAATGATGAGCAGTATAGCTGACATGCGCCAATAATGGAACAAAGAAGAAGATACTGTAATGTATTTAATGTCCTCACAGATTACCACTGTCTACTGCTCAGCCGCTTTTTATCCATCTGAGAATGAGCATCATTATGATGTTATGGTCTGAAACTGATGCCAGAACTCAGAGGTAAACTCTGTACCTCCCTCTGGTGGATATATTTACTAACAACTATGACAATGTGAGGGAAGTCTGAGGGCATTGACGTTTGGGAAATGTGACTTTACAGTCTTCAGACTGAACCCAAAGCTAACACTAGCCATGATTTACTTAGACAAACTAAGCCACTGGAGTCTTTTCACAGCATTTAGCTGTAAAGTGAAATGTAGTCCTACAATACTGCTCATTTTTGTCAGTCTTGTGATACAGGCTCCAGGATCCCAGACATTTCACCATTAATAATAACATCACCCTTATTCATTCATAAATCAATCTACACACTCTTGCTCTCCATGACTTTAGAAGAATGCTCTCGCTGATAGGCTCTGATAACGAAGCATTGTGTCAATAACTAATGGCTATACTTGGCTCGGTTGAACTCAGGCAGAAGAGGTCACAAGCTGCCACCTCAACATAGATTCACCATGTGGAAGTAAGAATTTTGAGGTCAGGTAACGTGTGAAAATGTTGGCAGACAAAGACAGAAGCCTGGGCAACCCCCATCAAAAACAGGTTATAGGGATGAGAAACATTATCTCACTTAACCTGAGCTGTTATGTGAGGTGATCAACTGAGATCATAAAAGATAGGTTATGTGTTATCTTAATGTAAACAACACAAGATGTATAACAGCCATTCCTTTCCTCGTGGGGATCCTTCGCACCAGGAGCTTTGCCTGCTTGGACTGAGGGTTGTTGCCGTGGTGATCGCCCTTGTCCCAGTGGCTGGGGGTCCTGCACTGCAGTCCTACAGCTGTGATGTGGACTCTGGCCTGCCCTGATCTGGGTGGTTGCTGTGCTAGCCTCTGTGGAAATGGGTGGGCTGGCTTTTGGTGTGATCGGATCCCCAAGATATTGTTTCCTCACAGTGGCGTCAAGCCAGATGTTTATTACTTTTATTATTTTTGTACTAAGAAACAGAAACTGTGGAGTTCTTGTTTGTGTATAATGTAGGGAGGGGGGACGGCTTTGTTTGTGCATATATGTGGACGTCTGTGTGACTGTGAGAGAGAGGATCATGGGTGTGTTTTTAAATTGCTATGTCATGTAGTGTGTGAAGGCTTGTTTTACTTTAATATGCATACGTTTTTTTTATCATGTAAAGCACTTTGTGTTGCCTTTGGCAAGAAAAACGCTTTATAAATGAAGTTTGATGTAAATTGATTAACAGCTGCACTTTAATTAACCACCAAACAGCCACTGACAGAACAAGACAAATCCATTTTCAATAAATAAAAATTCATGAAAAAATATAAAGAGCAAGCATTCCACTCTTGGAATAGCTTGAATAATGAGACAACTACACATAACACACGTAAGTTGTTTATTTGATGGTGTACAAGGTGTCCTTATTATGGACATTTAAGATGACTGTGAATTGTCTTCATTTTTATTTAACCATAATAACATGCTAATATAGTGTTAACTTCATACATTTAAATTGTTTCTACCAGCTTTAAATGTCCAACATTTACCTAACTTTCCATTTCTCCACGCTAACCAAAGATGCCTGTTTTAAATTCCCCTACCTGACTCTCACTCCATAAGACCGGCCAGGTCAAAGTCTCTTCTACGAGCACACACACCGAGAGAGAACAGCAGTATGAAACCACCACTTTAGTTAGCTAGTTTTATATAATTTAATATGCCAATCACCTGCTGTTTAACACACAAATTCCACTCACTGGGGCACCAGGTTGAACCACAGCGTCAGGCTCTCCTCCCCGCCCGTAACTGTGTAACTGTAGTGTCCCCTGAATCGACAGTGGAAACGGAACCAGTAGCAACACACTCACTGACACACTGAAACACTGAAACAGTGTGATTTGACTTTGTTTTCTTTTCATGTTTTTTCTCTGCATTCCCTCTCCATTAACTTCTCGTACCGCCCAAAAAATCTTCTTCTACTTTTCCTGCTGCTGCTGCATCTTCTTCTTCCTCTCATCCATCACTCTTTAATTCGTGGTTGTCTAGCAACCAGCCACCAGCTGTTAAGGAACGCAGGTCAGGATCAGGACAGACGGCCAAGCTGCTTTCTCTCTCTGCGGTGGCTCAACGCCACTTTTGACAGAATTCCTCATGGTCTAAACGGCTTCATGGCTAATTTATGACCAGGAAAGTGAAAGTTGTGTCACGAAACATGTTGATACACATCTTTGAGCATTTTTTAGTGGTTATATGAAAATTTGTGACCTTTTCTAGTGGGTATACGGCGTACCTGCGTATCACGTAGACTACACCACTGCATTTAACTCATTACTCATAATTAGCATTTAAAGTGAAACCTGGAGGGGCATGATTAGGAGGAGCAGCCACCTGATCTGAATCAGTGTGGTTTCGTTATTGGATTTCTGTGCTCGTCATAGTCAAAAGTATCTGACAGATTGAGGAACAGTGTGATTTTTCCTGGTCATGGAACAGTGGACCAGCTATACTCTCTTGTCAGGGTCTTGGAGGGGGCATGGGAATTCGTATATGTAGCCAAAAATTCTACATGTTGTTCATGGACTTGGAGAAGGCGTTCGACGATGTTTCCCAGGGATTCCAGTGGAAGGTCCTCCGGGGAGTATGGAGTACCAGGTCCAGGTGATTGGTGCGGCATCTGCAGTGATGAGGACTCTGCATGGGTTTGTTGACCCAAAAGGCCAAGCTCTCGGTTTACCAGCTGATCTATGTTCCTACTCTCACCTACAATCACAAGCTGTGACCAAAAGAATGAGAAGGTGAATATAAGGGGCTGAAATGAGTTAGCTGTGGCAGGGCATCCGTCTCCCAGATGTGGGCGACCAGAGTTTGATTCGCCTGGGGACGAACATTAATACCATCCAGTTGGGTCCTTAGGCAAGACCCTTTACGCTACTGCCTAACCACTGTCAGACGCTTTGGATAAAAGCGTCTGTTAAATGACTGTAATGGTTCGTTCCTTTTGCTGGTTAGCATGTTATACTTCTCAACACCGACACTGTGGTTTCTGGTGGTATTGCTCTGTTTGCTGTGTCAAGTGACAGATCAGCAAGGCCCCTGAAAATGTCCATGTGTCCATCTTGCACTGAGCACAAATTCACCTTAAATGTGGTTTGTATATGTGCACCAAATAGCATTTAAGTTCACTAGGCCTTCATGGAATCTTTGGTTATTCTGGAGAGGGTAATCATGGTATGGCTGGGTGGAAGGCCTTCCTAATCAGAACCCAAATGTTCTTTTGTTGATGGATTTTTGTGCAAGTAATGAATCGTGGATTTCAAACACCAGTAGTCTGTACCCAGGCACCTTAAATAAAAGGTGGATAATCGATTTTGTATTCGGATCATTAGACCTTGGATACTTGGGTAAAGAGGGACAAGATTGTTAACTGATCACCATCAAATGTGAGTTTGATCTACTGGCAGAGGCCTGTCTTTGTGAAATCTGCAACATGCACCACAGTTAGTTTCTCATATGTACTGGGGAAGGATGGGGGGTTTGTAATTCTGGATGGACCGAGTTCAGAGGTTATTGCAGATCCTTCTTTCAGAAGGTGTGCCTATCATGGCAGCAACCAGGCTCTGCTGGTGTCCTGGTGTGATGCAGTATCATGTTAACTGTATCGTCCACTGACCTGTTAGACCAGTAGATGAACTGCAGGGGATCCAGCAGGTTCCGTGTGAGGGACTTCAGTTGTCCGAACATTAGGTCTTCAAATGACTTTATAACTGCAGATGTCTGAGTGATAGGCCTGTAGTCATTCAGTCCTGTGATGGTAGGTTTTTTGGGGAATGAAATGATGGTGGAGAGTAAAGAGACGGAGGGACTTAGCTCCAGAGATCTGTTGAAGAGCTGAGAGAGGATGGAAGCCAGCTGATCTGCACAGACCTGATGGCGACACTCCATCTGGCCTCAGACCTTTGCTGGTCCTCTGACCCTGGAGCAATCGCTCACTTCTCCCTCGCAGATTCAATGTGAGTCAGGGAGGCTGGAGAGGGGAAAATGAGATGAGTACTGATCCAGGAGGATCAGTCAGTGGAGGTGAGTGGAGGGGAACCAAGAGGAGGACCTGCAGTGAAGAGAGGAACAGGTGTGAAATGCTCCTTCTCAAATCTGCAGTATTAGCAGATTTTAGTTTCTGCCTGTAGACTGAAATGAGTTGAACTAGGCAGTGGTCAGAGAGTTACAAAGCTGCACGGGGAACAGAGCAATAAGCATGTTTCAGAATGGTGTCCAGTATGCTTTTGTCCCTGGTGGGACAATATGATGCAAGACACGGTCAAAACACTCGTAGAAAAAGAGATAAATGCTCACAAAAAAATCAACACAACATTCTGTCTAATGTCACACATCCCATAGGCCTAAACATGTCAGAGGGATCACATCTATCTGACAAATGAAATGGTGATCTTAAAGATACTTGTGATAATGCTCAATGTTCGACATGATGATGCTCAGTGACACGAGATCTGTCCTGTCAAAGTTATTTATGGATACTACTCCTAGCTCATTATATACCAAAACTGCTCAAATGACTCTGTAGGTGTTTTTATTGTGAGTAACTAATTTATAAAGGGACCAAAGCTTTGTGATGATGTTATGCCAATACTCAAAACTATAGGTGTGATATTTGATGAACAGTGTGAAATGCGGTGATAAGATCAACCAAAGGAGTATACCAGCAGCATCTATAGCGTGTTTAACTTGTATCTCACCAGTATGTGAAATAAAGTGTACCCTCAGGTGTGAAATGACTACAAAGGAAATAAATTTCAAATACATATTATAATAGTGCATTTGGTTTTGAAAGTATTTGTACATATTTTCATAATTAAATAGATATATGAACATATTTTATATTTGTATATCTGTTTAGGATAATTTCTTATGTGAATATAGATTATAAAAAAAGTGAGCGTTTGTCTCTTTGTCTTTAAGTGTTGTGCATTTGTCTTGTCAGCATTTGCAGTGGATTATTCTGAAGAGCAGTTTTTGAACAAGAAGGTTGGCAAGCCATCAGACCCTGTTTGCTTAATGTTTACTCTTTACCCCTACGTCCATCAGAAGTATTTGCTTATTGTCACATGATTTCTGCTGCTCAATCTCAGGGAGCAGTTATGAAATTGCTAAAACTATACTGGCCCAGAGACTATTCCTTATTTCATATGTGGATGGAATCAGAAATTACTGGAATGACAACTATTCTCTCACCTGATCAGGAGCAGTTTGTAATTATTACTGGTCACATGAGCAGCCTGTATGAATGTAAAATATATTCATCATGAGGCAAACATGGTGTTTCAGTTATTTTTGGAAAATTTATTTAAACAAAATACTTCAAATATAAATTGGAAAATGCATCCATGTTTATATTTCACCTTAAATAAAAAATGCAACCATTTTCTCCCACACTTCAAAACCAATCAGATTAGCTCAAAAGTGCACTGTTGTAAAATTGTAATCAATTAGCTGAACACTATTTTAACATCCCTCATGTAACATGAGATGTAAATGCAGGCTTAGCTTGTTGTGGTGTAAGCTAACTTTTGTTGCTGTAGACCGATATGTAAGCTAAGCTAACAACAACTGCTATCTCTGTTGAAAGATCTTCATATGAAATGCTAATCAAATGCATTTGTTGCTCAGAGGGTCTAATTGGATTTAACCCTCTGTCACCCCTTTAAAAAAATTCCTTTATGTACCCTAACACACATAAATGTGTATGTCAAAATAAGTAA
>JBAFTB010000017.1:28554804-28571599 GCA_037177355.1 Melanotaenia trifasciata
TTTTATTCAGAGACTCTATCTGGTAAATCCACAATGATCCATGATAACAGTATTATTTATCACATTTCATCATAAAAGATCACTATCACTACTATGTTGCTAAGAAACCTCTATTTAGACCTGGACATGATGATGAAGCCACTTCCTGTCAGACTCTCCACCAATCAGAGAGCTTAGACTGATGGTAATGTAAAGCAGAAAGCAGAAAGTTCTATGTGTGTCTGAAAAGAAGAAAAATGATGCTCCTCTATGGCTGGAATAAAGCCAAGAAGACGTTTCTGATGCACAGTGGCGCCAAAAGTTTCTGTTAGTAATAATGTGTTTTGAGTTGTGATTTGAAGAGAGGAAGAGAGTCTATGGTACGGATGTCAGGGGGAAGAGAGCTCCAGAGATGGGGAGCAGAGCGGCTGAATGTTCGGCTCCCCATAGTGACGAGACGGGCCGTGGGGACAAGAAGTTGGAGAGAGGAGGAGGAGCAAAGTGAACGGACCGGAGTGGCAATGTGCAGGAGATCATATATATATGGTGGGTTAGATTGTGGAGTGCTTTAAATGTAATGAGGAAAATTTTTAAGTTAATTCTTTGTTTTACGGGGAGCCAGTGAAGTTGTTGTAAGATGGGGGTGATGTGGTGAGTAGTAGGGGTCCGTGTGATGATGCATGCCGCAGAGTTTTGGAGGAGCTGCAGTTTCTGGAGGGATTTATTGGGGAGACCAAAGAGGAGAGCGTTGCAATAGTCAATCCGGGAGGTAACAAGACTGTGGGCGAGGATGGCAGTGGTGTGGAGGGTGAGAGAGGGACGGAGACGAGAAATGTTTCTCAAGTGTAAATATGCAGACCAGGTGTCGAGGACGACACTTTACCTGAGGGAAGGGAAGGACAGTTGAGTTGTTTATGGAAATGGAAAAACTGTTAGCTTTGGAGAGAGTGGGGGGCGTGCTAACAGGAGGACTTCTGTTTTAGAACTGCTGAGTTTGAGGAAGTTGGATGAAAACATAGAATGAATTTCTTGTAGACAGGTGGTGGTGAGGGAGGTTGGTGGAAGTGAAGAGGATGGTTTGGTAGAGAGGTAGAGCTGGGTGTCGTCCGCGTAGCAGTGAAAATTAATATTGTGATTGCGAAAGTGGAAGAATGTAGATAATGAAAAGAAGGATGAGAATGGATAGCAAACCTGAATCTGAAGCTATGAGAAGGATTTTGAGGAGTGCTGTTTCAGTACTGCGAAGGGGACTGAAACCAGATTGAAACTGCTCATAAATATTGTTGGTGATAAGATGGTTATAAAGTTGAGAAGCAACAGACTTTGAGGATTTTGGAAATGAAGGGTAAATTGGAAATTGGACGAGGTTATTGAACTTAGTGGGGTCCAAGTCAGGTTTTTCATGATAGGTGTGACTGTAGCAGTTTTGAATGCAAGAGGGACGGTTCCAGAGATTAGAGAGGAGTGAATGATGTTGGTGATGAGGGGAGCAAGTGAGGAGAGGCAGGTTTTAACAAGAGCTGTAGGGATTGAGCTGACAGGTAGAGGGTTGGATTTGAGGATAAATTCAGGGATGGCTTGGACGGAGGGGAGAATGTGGTTATGGGTGATGTATAGGGGGCGGTGAAGTCCACTTCAGAGACTGCAGCTCTCCACGAGGCCAGGTGTTGGTGAATGTCAGAGATTTTGGAGACAAAGAAAGACATGAGTGAGTTACAGAAGTTAGTGGATTGCATGTGGTGGGGAAGAGAGTCAGGCGGCTTTGTAATATTGGTGAGGAGAGAAAAGAGAGTTTTGGAGTTGTGTTGATTGGACTGAACGACACCGGAGTAGTAAGCAGATTTAGTTAAGGAGAGACTGTCCTTGTATAGCATTACATGATTATTGTACATTTCTTTGTGTATAGTGAGTCCAGTTTTGGTGTACTTTTCCTACAGATCTCACAAACCTCTCTATCACAGACCAACGCACTAATTAATGAATTCTCATTCATCTCCACAGTTCTGCCAATTAACTTTCCAGAATCTTCCCACAACCACATTACAGCCAGGTGATATAACATCTAGGTATAACCATTTTCCCCAGGCTGTCAGAGCTAATAAAACTAAACTACCTTCAGCTATTTCAATCCAGTGAGGATGAGTTGACACAGTGGAACTCGCTTGCCATATCACTAACGGGTTAAGTTGCCACAATTAAAATAATACTTTTTACCAAAAAAAACAATTAGCTCTTCTCCATGATAGCCATCAACCCATCCCCTACATGGTTTAAGTCATTAGACGCTTACATCTCTAAATTTCTTTGGAAGAACAAAGCGCCACATATTAGCCTTAAAACTCTACAGAAAACTAGAAATACCAGAGGGCCAGATCTACCCAAGTTCCATTGTTTCTTAGTCAACAGGTTACAGTACATCTCAAAATGATACAAGTCTCAACCGTTACATGAACCATGGTCAGATCTACAACAAGCACTTTGTGAGGATCTGGAAATTACTGACTTGCCATTTATTAGACAAAATATCAAAAGTCATAACTGTTTCAAAAGCATCAATATTAGCTCCTCTCTGACAGCCTGGTGGGAATTCCTTAACATAACCAAGTCCTCACTCGTCCCATGTTAGCAAACACCCATCTGGAACCATCCTGATGTCCTGCAACACAAAAACATGCTGAACTTTACTCAACGGAGCAACTGAGGAATACAGTACTTGGGTCTCCATGTGGTCTGACTGGGGCATCGGAGTGAGTGCTGGCCAGTGTTGGGTTTCCCTTCTTCCCTTCTTCTTAAGCATTGGGCAGGGTGGGTGTGGGTCGCTCTCAGGGTCCTGGGGTCCTGCGCTCTGTCAGCTTCTGGAGGTCCAGCGGCTGCAGACCCCTGGCCTCCTGGGACCTGTGCTTCATGGCCGTGGGGCACTCTGGCTGGGGTGTTCCACTGACCATCTGGGTGCATGCATGGTTGGCTCTCTAGTGGCAGCTGGTGTCCCTGGTCCTGGGGGCCCAGTTGTATTTGCAAGATCATTGATCACTATTCATTCCCGATATCTTGCCCCACCTTTACAAACCAGTTGATGCTGCCACTGTGCGGTGTTGTGGGTTTTTACTGTGAGCTGCTGATGATCATCACTGTCTCCATTTTTTTTCTCCATCTATTTCCCTTTTTTCTCTCCACCACTCTTGACAGGTCCAGCACTAATTCAATAGAAAGAAATTCAGCCACAGACTCATTTAAAAATAAATACTAATTATCTGAAGGAGCCTAAAGCTCCGCTTGGCAAAACAAATTTGTTCAGCACAACACTGCAACTAGACCGTCATTCTGCTGCTACCATGGACAGGACAAGGCACAAATAAAATAAAATAAAACAAAATAAAATAAAGACGTATGGATGTTGACTGGGATTAAGGGTCCCAGGGTTGGGAGCTTCTACATGCAGTTTTACATAAAAAATAAGTACATATATGCTTGACGTTTTAAGGGTTAAAGAATAAACTTCCGCAACAGAAAACTCTTGAGTCCTTTTACAGTTCCAGCCTCATCAGAGCAGGTTTCACCCTCCATAAAACGCTATCAGGCACACATAACCACGATCATTCAACTAATACCTCAACATTTAGTAGACGTGGTGAAGACGGCCTTATAAAGTTTAAAATTAGCTTTAGAATGAGGAAGAAAGGAGATTCATGTAAAACTGAACGACGTAGAAAGAGAAACGTCCAGAATGTCTTGCTGGTGTCAGAGGTCAGAGGAGAATGGGCATTCTGGTTGGAGATGATAGGAGGCAACAGGAAGTACTGGATCCCACCAAGGTCTGCAGAGTAGCATCTCAGAATAAACAATCTTGGACCAACGTGGCCTGGTTTAACCAGCACAGCCTACCTGTGTATAGTTGCTGACCATGTCCATCCCTTTATGACCACAGTGGAGCATCTTCTGATGCTACTTCCAGCAGGATAATGCACCATGTCACAAAGCTCAACAGTGAGCGTATTTTTTCCACTTAATACCCGACAGGGTGGGGAGAGAAAAAAAATGCCGAAAAGAACTTAAATCACCTCATAATGACACTAAGGTATGTCGGAACTAGCCAGGACACGCCAAGCTATGGAACATAGCCTACAGAACTTAGAGTCCCAGATGACAGACTGTAACAGGTAGAAAACGTTAACAGATCAGCTCTGAAAATAAAAATGTTCGTTTTTAATCTTGCAAACCAGTTAACAGCATCACCGGCTCCAGTTTAATAATCTGCAGAAATGCGGTCTCTCAAACTGCGCATGCTCGCAAAGACAAACTTTTTAAGCTAGCAGGTGGTTGTTCGCTACGTAACAACAAAACAGAGTAATGACATCTGTGGTAATATTCACATTTTGCGTGGTAATATCCTTGTTACTGGCTTCTGCGGCAGCCGCGTGTCGTCCCGCTGTCAGAACTCTTCAGGTACGTAAATCTTCTGACGCGGAGGTTCCAACACGGTGTTATGAAATAAATGGTGTACTGTTCCGTTAGGGACCCAATAACTTCCGGTCTGAGTCCGTCACAATTAAAGTCTGAAAATGAAACGATCCCGTGTGTACAGCAATAAATCAGAGTATAACATTTAATCCTTGTCAAAGAGAACTGAAATGTTTCTGTTTGACGAAAATGATCTCCATAAAAAGTATTTTTTGCCCATATTTAACGTTTGCAACATCTGTAAACAGTACTTTGTTTTGTGTTAGTAAAATAAAACATCTCGTTATGATGTGACACGTTTTTACAATAAATCTATGACGTTATAAGGTGATAAGGTCCCAATGTTGTTATTTGGGGGCCAGCTCTAGGCTTCGTACAGTAGAAACGTGGACAGACCTGAACTCTAGACTCTCCTTTCACGTCGTTCGGCCAGATAAGTGAAGGCAGGCAAGGATGAACGGAGGACTCTCAGCTTCTCCAGATACATGAACAATCAACAGGATATAGTTTTTCACATGTACATATAAACTAGAGTTTAAGAGAATAAGACCTTGCCTGAGTTTCTTGGGTATGTTTTATAACCACATGTGACGTCTTTTGGTCTGATAAAGAAGCCCCGCCCTCTCCCAACACACACTCCTGCATTCATACCTCAGTGACATCATCTGAACCCTCTCCCCTAATTCCATGCAGAGATTGTGTACATGTTATCAGTGTTTCCCCGCTATTCAGCCTGCAAGCTCAGCATTTCTGAGGTCAGCTGGTCATAAAAATATCAGTAAATGATGCTGATGTTAGCTTTTAATGCTTAAACCCTCACTTCAGAGAACTTTGTTCTCATTGGCCGACGTTTTGCTGATCCGTTGTTCTCCTACACGTTCAGGTGCTAACTGCTCATTTCCAAACTCCCCTTGAACATTTCAAGAAAACTATTTTAAAAAGAAACAGCATGGTATGGCCCCTCTCAGCTCCTGTAGATAAGAAATGAGTTAATTCACAACTTTAACACGTCTTTATTTCAGCTGTAGAAAATCTGAGGCATTAAAGTCTTAAATGTTTTAAAAGTGAAAAACATGGTGAAACAACATTTCTAACTGTAGTTTTAACTTTAAATTATATTTAACTTGTCTGGAAAAACTTTTCAACAGAAAACTAAACTGTTCTGAATATTTTATTATTAAAAGGGCAAAGAAAAAAAAACGTAATTAAAAACTGGTCGTTGTATTTTTTTGTTCAGCAGGGTCTGATGTTATAGTTTTTGTCCTGAACTGAGTTTCTGAGCCGATCCGAGATGTTCCAGGAAAAAGCCGGATGCTTTCACTGTTCCAGATGAACATTGACAGGAAGTCTAAAATTCCACACAGGAAGTTCATAGCACTTTCCAGCATGCTGTTGTCCGAGTCCCAGCCGTGCACATCAGCGTCAGCGTGTCTGATCAGAGTCCACCGAGGCCCTGACCCTTTGCAGGAGTTTATTTAAACGGCAAACCGTCCAATCAGCATCGGCCCAGCGCTGTGTCACTTGGCGACGGCGTTGCCGTGCGGCGGCGGCTGCTGCTGCGGCTGCTCGGCCAGCGCCTGCTGCAGCCGCGTCCGTTTCCTGGAGTAGTGCTGCCAGTGCAGCAGCTGCTGCTCGTCGATGAACTTGGCGCACTGAGCGTTGACCAGCTCCTTCCGGAAGTGTTCGTACTGCAGCAGCTCCAGCATGTGCAGGCAGTGAGGGTACCTGGAGGAGGAGGAGGAGGAAGATCACATTACAAACCATCACCAACAATGGCTGCAAATATTTTCACCTGAAATGGGAGAAACGTGCTGCTGATTCATTTAAACCAACGCTACATGAAGGAAACGCTGTCGACCCAGAGTTCTCACGCCGTGGTTCCCAGGTCCAGGAGTTAAGCTGGGATTGCTGGGGGGGGGGGGGGCTCCATGCAGTAACTACAGACTACGATACTGCAGCAGCATCTCACATCCATCACTCCAACAGTTTCTATGTAAAAGTCATGAAACCAGCAGATTAACGGCGGAACGTAAGCAGCCAGAAACGATGAATCATGGTTAACCCGGATCTGCTTGAAACGGTTCTGGTTCTGAGCGAAGCAGAAGGGTTTGTTCCGCCGATGCAGGCTCGCCTTCTGCAAACAAGTATTTCAGCTGAATTTTCTTTTATCAGCAGATAAAAGTTTCAGATGTAATGATGTTCATCATTTCCTACAACAGAATTTACTGCTTTCTCTCACCGTCTCCCAGCCTGCTGGAAGCTGGCGGCTCTTTAATCTTCCAATGCAGAGCTGTACGAGTTAGCAGGGCGCTCCAGATCTGAACTTCCCAGTGAAGCCAGACTCTGTGATAAAAGCTCCTCCTCCCACCAAGCAGCTGCTCCACTTTACCGTGATCAGAGTAACCAGACATTCAGTGGATAAGTGAGTGTGTATGATGTTCCGTCTGGGAGGCAGAGACACGGCGGCATGCCCGGATCATGTGACGTTTCCACAGCCTCACTGGAAGCTCAGACCTGAAACTTTCTCTCGGGTTTGGTGTTTGCTTGACCATGAAAACCAGAGACGTGTTGGCGTCAATTTAATAAAACAAATGTTTATTGTGTAAAACTAGGATGGACGGGTGCTGCAGTTCTTTCTATATATTCATCTTTTTTAGACTCTTCATTTTAATAATAAGAAAAAGTGATTTTGGGGGGTTTTAATAAATGTTCTTTTCTCCCAACTCAACTATTTTTGTATTTTGGGGCTAAAATGTTAATAAAATGAGTAAAAGTTAAAGAAATGATCAGATTATGATGAGGTTGAGCTGAAAACACGTGGATAGCAAACAGAGAACTTGTTTTTGGTTTTGTTATGTGGTCTATAAAAGTCTTCAAACAACCAAAATCGTCTAAGACCTCTGAGGGTTTTCAGCACTTTGCTGAGTTGTGAGTGTTTAGTCTCAGCTCTCAGTGTGGACCCGTCAGAGTCCAGACCTCATCCTGAGATGCTGTGGTGGGAGCTTCAGATGCTGCAATCCTGAATAATCTGAACGATGGAAAGTGGATCAGGATTCCTCCACCATCCTGAGAGATTGATGAACATCCAGAAACCATGACTGGACTGTCCTGCTGCTGGAGGAGCTTCTAGAAGCTGCTGGATCATCACTCTGATTCAGACTTTTTAGTTTCTGCTCAGGAAACCGGCTGTTTAGTTGGATTTGTCTCAACTTCAGATCATTTTCCATTAAACTCTGATAGACGGAACGTACATGAACGCAGCACTTACACTTCAGACACACAGGAAACATTTGGAAACACCACAGATGGTTTGATATGAAGAGCAGCTAGTCTTACTTGAGGAACTTGGCGTACTCTGGTTCCTTCCAGTACAGAAGATACTTCAAGTAATTGATGAAGGGTCTCTCCCTCAGGAAGCCCCTCTGTGCCAAAACTGAAACACAAAACCATGAGAGGGTCAGCAGGGTGGTCTGTGTGGACCTGAAGTCTAAATGACACACCTGTCTGAACGTCACTCACAGTTCAGGTAGTAGGGGTTGGCCAAGCACTGCACGAACTCCAGCTCGGCCTGGAACCGGTTCCTGGCCTGCTCCTCTGGACCAAAAGACACAGAAGCTTCAACAACATTCACTAACAGCACCACAAGTTAGCGGTTTCATTAAACTAAAACCAGATTACTTAGCACAAATAAACAGATCTATTATAAAATATTACCAGGCTAAACACGAGCTACCCGTCTGCTTTTAGCACCAGCCTCCATTAAACAATTAAACATTAAGATCACTTAATGCATTTTATTTCCTTTATTTGAAAATAAATAAAATAAATTTACTATCAAATACATCTTACAATAAAACCTAACACGTAAATAACGAAAAGATCATTTACAGACGGAGTTTCATGTCTCCGCTCAGGACGAAGCTAACAAGCTAACATTAGCCAAACAACTAGCCACAACGGCTACTAACCTGTTTCCATGGATACAGACACACGCGGTCCTGAAAACAGAACTCAGTTAACTGCGACCTAAAAGGCCTGTAATCCGAACACAAAACGTTAAATAATAACAAAAAGTCGAATGAATCTAATAAAGTGTTTCAGCTATCTGGTTTATTCGCCGTCATCAAACATACGCGGACATATTTAACGGAAAACGACGCTGTTTGCGACAATCCCTTGATGCGACAATCCCTTGATTTACGGCATTTGCTGTTCCTCTTTTGGCCAGCAGGGGGAAGCATTTAACAGCAACAGAGCAACACCTTCGTGTCTCTTATAATAACTTTGATAATAAGAGAAAATTTTTCATAATTTTCATAATTATTTATCCACAACTATAATGGGAATTTCATTAATAAATTCATGAATACTTAATAATCAGCCAATTATATTATATTGAGTGTTAAAAACAGTATTAAAGACCTTTTATTATCTATTGAGAAGAAAAGCAGAGATTTTTTTCTTTAAAAAATAAACAAATTACCAAGAAAGCACAAGTAAAAAAAAAAGAAAACACAAACAGTATCCAACAAAAAGTAATTGAGCCAGCGGTGTGAGACTTATATTAATATCAGTTGGTAAAAATATCTGAAATTCACATTATTGTTCAGAACAGGAAGGCGTGGAATTAGGATGTGTCTGTAACTTTATCAGGATTATAACACATGTCCTCAAAATCAGTCCAATCTAAATAAAACACTTTCAAAAGCAGAAAGGGAATTTATTCGCAGGCAGGTTGGTGGAGCTCTGTGTGGGTGTGGCCGAGATTTTTTCTTGATTTTTAGATCTTATATTTTTATATTTCTGTTTCATTATTTATTGGCCACATCCTGTGTGATCCATTTCTTCACTGGTTCAAAAAGTATTTTCATGTATACTTTATGTGTGTGTATAACTGTGCACATGACAAATAAATCTTATCACTCAGCATTTTGAGGAATTTGTCCTTTCAGCCATTTTTAAAATGACTTTTTAAGTTTGAAATTTTTATTTAAACAAAACTGAATTGTTACACAATACTAATAATGTAGGTTCATGTAGGCTCTGCACTTTACCCACCTCTAGTAAATGTACTGTGTATGTCAGGGTGGTTCATCTCTGTTGGTACTCCAGGGTTCAGAACCAAGCCCACCACTAGGCTACCAGTCCCCCCAACCAACAGAGACAGATAGTCCTACTGAAGACGGTGTAGATTCCTTATGAAAATGAAATACAAGTTTACCCAAAATTTGTCAGTTTGTTTTGAAACATGAGCATCCACGAAGGTCTCTGAAGGTAAAACAGAAAAACATTTAACAAAGTTCCTTAAAGAAAGAGACAAAAAAAAGGACAAGAGAGCAGGTCTAAAGTGGACTCCATGATCCGTGATCCCTCAGATGGACCTCCATCCAGAACCATCATCATCACCAGCTGATAGACCTGCATGAACAAGGGTTACCATGGAAACCTTCATCAGCTCTACAGCCCAGAGTTACAGTCACAGATGTCACCTCAGATTTTACTGAGCAGAAAAGTAGCTGCATGTTAACCCGGTCCAGATTTCCAGAGTCCACTTCTCTGGACTCGGAGGCATCTGTGATGGACCATTACACACTGGAGACCTGGACCAGGTCAGACCAGTTGGGATTCCAGATGTTTGTAAGGAATGTCAGGAACATCTGCTACTTCCATCAGCAGGCTGAGGAGGAGGAGGGTGCAGGTGCAGGGCTACCTGTCGGCTGTTGGTTGAAATAAACTGCAGGAAATAGGAATATTTGTGAAACCAACAGGAACTTAGAGACAACTGGAAGTGTCTCCAGGGAAGAATGTGTAGATGAACATAAACCGGTCCTCAGATTTAACCTACACTGACTTTTCTGGCCAGTCAGTAGTTTGTTTCCATCATGTTTCCAGTCTCTGGCTTGATGAGGTGCTAGACTTACAGTTTAACTGGAAAACACTCGTTTCTAAGATGAATAATTATATTTCAGCTCTTATGAAGACAAGAGCAAGCTGCGTGGAGAAGCTGGGAGGCTGAACGGATGAGGAGCAAAGCCTTGCCCAGAGCGGACCACCGCACCTCTCACGCTAAATAAACATAATATAATTTACATCTTGTTTAGAGCCTGTTTTAGGAAAATAAATGGAAAATGTGACCAGCCCAGCCCACATGTTGTGGTCATGCCCCGCCCTGGTAAATCTGAATCAGCACTGGTTTTCAGCCAATAACGAAGCAGCCATTTTTAGTATCACAGGCTGAAATCATTCCACAGCAGAAAAAGGCAGAAAATAAATTTGCTCTAGCAACAGTGATGGCGAGAAGAATAGATTGGTTGCACTGGTAGGTTCAAATTAAGTTAAAATGAATATCTGTCTATTTTTCTGAATTTGCTCCCACAGTAAGGTCAAAAAGCTTCCTGGTATGATGGCCGCTAACGAATGCTGGTGAATGATTGTAATAATGAAGTAAGCAGTGATACAGGCCTCCAAACTTTGCAGCTCGGGTCAGAGTTAACCTGAGAGTCTTTAAGATCAATGATCTGATAAGATAAAATGCTGCACTGCTTCTTCCCAGAGACAAACAATGCAGATTAATGCATTCACAGATATGACACAGAAATAAATATTACAGCTGGACTATTGCCTGTATTATCAGGCAATGATTCAATGCTTTAATCACGATTAATAACATTTTGCAAAACTCAGTGATGAATGAAAAGGAGTTTATTGCACATTTACAAACACTTAAAACAAATCAGCTGCTTTTTAACAGCAGTATTGACTGAACAAAGCAGCTGTTAAAACATTTCTAGTAAATATCAGTTTAAACATGAATCTGTGATAAGTTGAAGATAACAAGTTAATAGAGAGACGGCTTCTTCTTGGAAACCAACTTTATTGCAGGACATGGAATCAGTATCTTGACGGTCTGTGTATCCCTGCCGCGTGCACCCTGAATCAGGCTGACTGTAGCCCCCTAGTGGGCATGAACTGCCATTACAGGTGTCCCATCATAACAGTCATCGCCTATAAAACATGTTTCATTCATTTCATGCAGCTTTTCCATCGTAACTTCTAATGAAAACATTTCTAGAACCCGGAACTAATAAAGACTATTAGACTGTTTTAATATATAAAGAACAACATTAAACACTAAATTCATCAATGTGAAAAAAATTTTAAGCTGCCTTATTATATTATGTTAATCTAAACAACATGATTGTGTCATTTTGTCAGCAAATATTTTAGATGCCAGTTTTCAATTAATATAGCAAGTTAATATCAATATTTGCTGCAACAATAAAACAAAACAGCAGCTTTACCTGATGTGATTCAACTAACATTAGAAAATAAAAACCCCTTAACCGGGTTCCCAAACTTTCCCATGCAGCAACTCACCTGTGGAGGTATGCTTGTAAAATAACCCTTGTTGTTACCATAGAAACAGAAGCACCTCCACAAACACACACTCTGTATGAAGCTGTGAACAAGAAGCTCAGACATGAATATTTGAGCATCCAGCAGATAAAAAGCTGCTTTCACATCATTTAAACCCAGATAAACCACAAGTTCACCCCTCAGCATTTAACCAGGTAATAAATAGTTCCCTCCTCAACATTTAACCAGGTAATAAATAGTTTGCTCCACAGCATTTAACCAGGTAATAAATAGTTCCCTCCTCAGCATTAAACTGGATAAAAAATAGTTCCCTCCTCAACATTTAAGCGGGTAATAAGAAGTTCCCTTCACAGCATTTAACTGGGTAAAAAATAGTTCGCTCCACAGCATTTAAGCAGGTAATAAATAGTTCCCTCCTCAACATTTAAGCGGGTAATAAAAAGTTCCCTTCACAGCATTTAACTGGGTAACAAATAGTTCACTCCACAGCATTTAACCAGGTAATAAATAGTTCCCTCCTCAGCATTAAACTGGGTAAAAAATAGTTCCCTCCTCAACATTTAAGCGGGTAATAAAAAGTTCCCTTCACAGCATTTAACTGGGTAGCAAATAGTTCGCTCCACAGCATTTAAGCAGGTAATAAATAGTTCCCTCCTCAACATTTAACCAGGTAATAAATAGTTCCCTCCTCAGCATTAAACTGGGTAAAAAATAGTTCCCTCCTCAGCATTTAAGCGGGTAATAAAAAGTTCCCTTCACAGCATTTAACTAGGTAACAAATAGTTCTCTCCTCAGCATTTAAGCAGGTAATAAAAAGTTCCCTTCACAGCATTCAACTGGGTAACAAATAGTTCGCTCCACAGCATTTAAGCAGGTAATAAATAGTTCCCTCCTAAACATTTAACCAAGTAATAAATAGTTCCCTCCTCAGCATTAAACTGGGTAAAAACTAGTTCCCTCCTCAACATTTAAGCGGGTAATAAAAAGTTCCCTTCACAGCATTTAACCAAGTAATAAATAGTTCCCTCCTCAGCATTAAACTGGGTAAAAAATAGTTCCCTCCTCAACATTTAAGCGGGTAATAAAAAGTTCCCTTCACAGCATTTAACTTGGTAACAAATAGTTCCCTCCTCAGCATTTAAGCGGGTAATAAAAAGTTCCCTTCACAGCATTTAACTGGGTAACAAATAGTTCCCTCCTCAGCATTTAAGTGGGTAATAAAAAGTTCCCTTCTCAGTATTTAACCTGTTAGGCCCAACCCATGAAAAAATGGTAAGAAAAGTCCAATTTTTTTTAATAAGAGGTTTATTTGGCCCTTTAACAAAATATAACAAAAAATTAACATTTTTGGGGTGGGGTTATCTGCTATTACCATGTGATAGTTTAAAAATATTGTTTTCTGCTTCTGGGTATCTATAAGGGGACAGAAGACAAATATCACATTATTTGCAGGATTTTGAGCAAAGTTTATAACATAAATTGAAGCAAAATGTCTCAGAAACTGTATGTGACAAATATGTGACGTAGGGGCTTTTATGGATTAACCAGGTAATAAAAAGTTCCCTCCACAGCATTTAAGCAGGTATTAAAAAGTTCCCCTCACAGCATTTAACCAGGTCATAAAAAGTTCCCGGTTGTCTCAGTTTCCGCCTGTTTCCAGAGGTGTCAATGTGAGAACTGCAGGGCCCCATACAGGCTGGGGCTGGCCCTAATTAACCCCTTAAAAACCTTATATTTTTACTTAAAACCAGTTTTCATGGATGGAAGACGTGTTGTTGAGCAACTATTTAACTGGGCCAGTTTTACTGGACGCTTGCTGATGTAACAGGCGCGTTCCAGTTCTGTCCAGTACTGGAGACCAGTATGACTTCAGAGATAAACTGCATCAGCTACTGGTCTGAAAGAAGTGTTTACTGAATCTCCAGTTATGATTATAGCCTGGAATGGTACATATCATTCACATCTCAAAAAATATATATTTTATTGTCACGGCTTGTCCAAAGGGACATCTGGTCCTGTCTGGTACCAAAGAGATGTCTGGTTCCATCTGGTTCCTTCTGGTCCCGTCTAGTGCTGTCTGGTTCTGTCTAGACCCATCTGGTCCCATCTGGATCCATCTGGTCCTGTTTGGTCCTGTCTGGTTCCAATGGGACGTCTGGTCCTTTCTGTTCTCAGCTGGTCCCATCTGGTCCCGTTTGGTCCCATATAGTCCTCCTCAGCATTTAACCAGATCCCATCTGGTACCAACGGGGTGTCTGGTCCCGTTCTGGTCCCGTCTGGTACCATCTGGTCCCAACGGGATGTCTGGTTCTGCTCAGCATTTAACCGGATCCCCTCTGGTCCTGTCTGGTCTCGTCTGGTCCCGTCTTGTCCCATCTGGTTCCTTCTGGTCCCGTCTGGTCCCATCTGGTCCCATCTGGTCCCATCTGGTCCTGTTTAGTCCTGTCTGATCCCAATATAGTCCCAATGGGAGGTCTGGTTCCGTCTGGCTTCATCTGGTCCCATCTGTTCCTGTCTGGTCCTGTCTGATTGGGTCTAGTCCCAGTGGGAGGTCTGGTTCCGTCTGGTCCTCTCTGGTCCCATCTGGTCCCATCTGGTCCTGTCTGATCCCGTCTTGTCCCATCTGGTTCCTTCTGGTCCTGTCTGGTCCCATCTGGTTCCGTCTGGTCCTGTCTGGTACCAACGGGGTGTCTAGTCCCGTTCTGATCCTGTCTGGTTCTACCTGGTCCCAACGGGACGTCTGATCCTGTCTGGTCCCATCTGGTCCTGTTTAGTCCTGTCTGATCTCAATCTAGTCCCAATGGGAGGTCTGGTTCCGTCTGTCTTTGTCTGGTTCCGTCTGTTACTGTCTGGTCCCAACAGGTTAAATCCATCTATATTTTCTTTGTAAGTCAAACTCGGCCTGTGTTTAATAATTACCAAACCAACATAAAGATCTGGTCGCTAGTATCTTGAGACTGTATGTGGTGGCCATTCATTGATGTGGCCTCAGGTTTTATTGCATTATGTGCTGATGTTTATCTTTTTATTCTTCTCTTCTCTGCTTCTCTGTAGGAGGGTTTGTGGGATGGATATTTTCCGGTTTTGTTTTTCTTTGGATTCGAGTTAAGTATGTGATTACAAGTATGTGATGACTGTTATGCTTGTCTATGTTACAGTAATACAGTATAAAACAGTATAAGCTTCTGTTTATTTATGTTGTTTTTGTTTGAATTAATATAAAAATAACAATAAAACCTCTGAATGCCGGGATATGTTCTCTGGTATGACATCAGCCAGGTGGGGAAAAAATTAGTTTTTCCTTCATTGAGCTCCAGTAATCAGAGGTAAATCCAGAAGAACAAAGTTAAGACTTTTAATAAAATATTGATAAAAATCACAACAAAAAATCAATAAAGCATCGGTAGGTTTTGTTTTACAGGATCCCCATCGCTGACATTTTTGTTTTTAACCAGTGAATAACTCTCTAAATACATTAATTTTAACCCATTAATGCCAGATGTATCTGATTCATACAGTTTCTAAAACCTTTGGCATCTTTTTATGGTAAAAACTTTGCTCAAAACCATGTTGTACACAATCTGATGCTTGTCTTCTGCCCCCTGGTGGACACGTTTTGCTCTATACAAATAAACTGCATTGCCTTGTCTTGCCTATAGTAAAATGGTTTCGATTCAGACTCAAATAATTTTATTTTTCTCCAGAAGTCAATGCAGTTTACAATCTTCCAGACAGGTAACATAAAAACAACCATAAACACCTAGTCACAGTTAATTCTTTATTTAAATTATGTTAAAGACCCAAATAAAGACTTCAGATGACAAAAAAAATCAATTTTCTCCCAGTTTCTTTTTGGGTTGGGCTTTAAAGGGTTAATGTTTTTACGTTGTATCACTAACATGTCAGAGCAGAGTCATGGCCGGACTCCTTGACCCTTAAAAAGAAATATGGATGGTGTGATAAGCTGGAGCTGGAGCTGTTTGTGATTAAACATGACATCACAGATCAGAGTTCCCATGTGTGCTGAGTCAAACATGACTGAGTCACACATCTGTTTCCATATGAACTTTTAATCAACAAACTGTTAGCAACCACATGGTACAAAACTCTGGAAGTTAAGTGTGTACATAGCACACACACACGCACACACACACACACACACACACACACACACACACACACACACACACACACACACACTAACAATAACTATGTTACCAAAATACATTTAGATTACAAACAATACAAAACTTATTTAAGTATGTTTAGTAATTAAACACAAATGACTTCAGAAAGAGAAACTGACCCAGAGTATGTTTCTCAAATTAAAGTTGTAACTAAAAACAACATCAATGATTGAAGATAAAATGCTAAAAAAGTCTGAAATGTTTCCTGTTATGTCAGCCCGAATCAGCAGGAAGAAATAAAAAAGCATCATCTGCATAGAGACGAGTTTCACTCTTCCTCTCTTCTTTTAATTAAACTTACCTTACATCAACCAACAGAACCACATTCTTATTCAGCTCCCATTACAAACAGAGCTTTACCTTTAACTGTTTTACAATTAAATTTAACCCTTAAAACTCCACAATATCTCCCCCGAGGTCTATCTCTTCTACCACCAGGAACAGTAGTGTGTAACTGTGAAGGATAATTACCCTTTAGTTGATCTACTCCTAGTAGATCAACTAAAGTTCTATCCCATCTAGGAGGTTTACAGTCCAGCCACTAAATGTAGTGTTTATTCAGAGACTAACTGGTAAATCCACAATGATTCGTGATAACAGCATCAGTAGTATTATTTATCACAGTTCCATCATAAAAAGATCACTATCACTACTATATTGCTAAGAGACCTCTATTTAGACCTGGAAATGATGATGAAGCCCCTTCCTGTCAAACTCTCCACCAATCAGAGAGCTTAGATTGACGGTAACGTCCAATCAGGAGCAGCCAAAGATCAACCAGTGAGCAGAAAGTT
>JBAFTB010000017.1:28623338-28633687 GCA_037177355.1 Melanotaenia trifasciata
CGGAGGTCAAGAAGACTTGGGCCGGACCTCTGGAGGACGACCCGGAGGACGCGCAGTCTTGGACCGGAGCTCTGGAGTACGGGCAGGCTGGATCTCCGGAGGCTGAGCAGACGGATTCTTTGCAGGCTGAGCAGACAGATCTCCTGCAGGCTGAGCAGACGGATCTCCTGCACGCTGAGCAGACGGATCTCCTGCAGGCTGAGCAGACGGATCTCCTGCAGGCTGGATCTCTGGAAGGCATACTGACTGGGACTGACTTTCCGGAGGGCTCTACAGGCACCATAAGACGACGAGCCTTGTAACCAGAGAACATAGCAGTAGGAGTGATCTCCTCGGCGCCGGGGACCAGAAGAGGAAGAGGAGCGTCTTGACCAGGGACCTCCTCAGGAGCAGGGATCAGAAGAGGGAGAGGAGCGTTTTGACCAGGGACCTCCTCAGGAACAGGGGCCAGAAGAGAGGCGTCAAGACTGTTGACCCCCTCAGAGACAGGACTCTGAAGAGAGGCGTCTCGACCGGAGACCCCCTCAGGGACAGGAACCAGAAGAGAGGCATCATCACCATTGACCCCCCCTCAGGAACAGGGACCAGAAGAGAGGCGTCACAACCGGAGATCCCCTCAGGGGCAGGAACCAAAAGAGAGGCGTCACAACCGTTGACCCCCTCAGGGACAGGAATCTGAAGAGACGGGCAGGACCTGGAAGCCAGCATGGGGCGCTGAAACACTGGAGCTTGTGGCAAACCTGGAGAAGTGGACGTCAGAGCTGGTGGCGGCATAGGAGACCAGGAGGATTTCCCCAACCCCTGCGACTTCCTTCTCGAGCGTCTTCTCTGTTTAGGTGGCTTTAGAGGAGTGCTCCAATGGACCCCCTCAGAGGCTGCATGAGGGGCGTCAAACGGGTCCCCGTTAATGGCTGCCAGACGAGTACACACAGGGGCATGCCATCTGGACCAGCTGGGTGGAGGTGTCCTAAAAGCCAATCTGGTTCCCATGAAACACGACTGCTGGAAATAATCCAGTGACTCTGGCTCTGGATCCAACCCACGGAGCCGTCTCACCAATTCACTGGAGGTAATGCTCACGGGAGGGCTCCCCTCCCTGCACCTGGATGTTCTCCTCCTCTGGGACCTTTTGGGAGGAAACTCGGGGAGCGGAGGATCTAAGTCCACACTGGTTGGAGAGCACTTAGCTGCCTCTCGGCTAAGATACTCAAAAAGGGTAATCCTACCGCCTGCTGGGTCCATGTCTGGTCAGATCCTTCTGTTACACATGTGTTGTTGGAGGTGCAGACCCACTTGCAGGCAGTCAAGGAAGGAGACAGGTCAGTGCAGGTAAAAGAGTTTATTAACTCGAACTCAGGAGCAGGAAACACACAGTACAGGTGCATGAACCATACACACAAGGATCTGACAAGGCAAAACTGAAAACCATCGAGATTTATAGACAGAGGGAGTAATTAGGCGCAGGTGACGTGAATGAGGAATCAAGCCAGGTGGAGTAACGAGCTAGGAACAGAAACCAGAGCACATGAGGGAAAACAGGAAAACAAAACTGGGCATGACAAAACCCCAGAAACCCAAACCATATTTAGAATCTAATAAACCAAGAAACACACAAAAACCCAGATACCATAACAGTACACTAACACCGAACCCATAGGGTAGGGGTGTCCTTGAGGGCCCCAGTGTTTAGATATTTTCTGCTACAACATGCTTGATTCAAAATATAAATTTCTCCTCAACCTTTAGTTTCCAAGTTCTGCCCAAACTTTTTGACCCATCAATCTGAAAAATCCAAAACCTGCAGGACAGAGGCCCTCGAGGACCAAATTTTGACTCTGTACACACACATGTGGCATGTGTCTACTGCTTGGAAAACCTCACCCTGACACGGATGACACTTCTCGTGGAGTATGAATTTACCCAACCAAAACTAACTTTTTCTTTGTTTCAGTTTTGTTTCACATGAAAGAAAACTGAAAGAATACATTTCTGTTTGTCGGTATTTGAGCAGGAAATTGTGTAGGGTTGTAAACAATTTAAACAGATAAAAGCCATTGAGATCATGATCTCTTTCATAAAGTGACCTGGCCAAATATTCTGACACCTTTTTTAGTTTTGAATTGAACCTGAATTTAGATGCCAGGTTTTCAATATGTTGTTTGAATGACAAACAAGAAAACCTCTGTACTATAAAGTTGTGATCGGCAGTGTGGCCGATAGAGATTCACCCAAAGTTAAAAAAAAAAAAAAAAAAAAAAGTTAGAAAATGACACAATTTTGTTATCAAACATGCTTTTCCCCTGTCAGGTACAAATCCCGGCCCGTCCCTTTAGTCTCTCTGGAAGAGGTCAACCAGTGGGTGGAGAATGTCACCAATGGCCAAATCTCTAACTTCCTGGAAAGCGTTCCACAAGATTTGGTGCTAATGCTTATGAATGCTGTGTACTTCAAAGGTAAACCCAACACCCCATTGGCCGAGCAAAATGTAAAATCAATAAAGGTAGAGCATTCACATATATTCACTCACTTTGTTATCTAGCCCTAAATTATGATCTGAATCTCAGGGGCTTTTCCTTTCAAAGGATTCCTTTTGTCTCTTCACTGTGTTGTCAGGTGAATGGAAGACACGGTTCGACCCCCAGGTGACCTCAAAGGGAATGTTTTACCTGGACAACACAAACTCTGTCTCTGTGGACATGATGAAATCTGCTCAGTACCCCCTACGCCTGATTGATGATCCGGATCTCCAGGCGCAGGTAACACCGACTTCTATGCATACACCCTTTAGGAGCCAGTGAGTTGACTCAGATCTCATTAGGATATTTCAAGAAAAGCTGGAAGATAATGTTTGATGAGGTGCTTTGTTTGACCAAGGTTTCAATAAATACTTTGTCCAGAGCAAACTTTATTCACATTTTCCCATCTTCATTTTGTTGAGTTAGTTCCTTTTAAAGATTCAAACAACATGACAGAAGTCGACTCTCTTGTTCAGGTTGCCAGTTTGGCCTTTAAAGGAAACACCAGCTTCTTAATCGTCCTGCCCAGAGGAAACGTGTCATCAGTACTTCCCAAATTAAACATCTCTGACCTCTACAGACGTCTACCTCAAGAAAAAGCAATGCAGATTAACTTACCCAAGGTGAAGCTACAATATCGGCAGGAGCTCGAGGAGGTGCTGACCAGAATGGGTGAGAGCTCTAAGACTGAGGGTCTAGCCTCAGTGTCTTTTGTTAGTCTGAAAGGGGTATAAACATAAAAGGGAGTTAGTTTTAGGCACCATTAACAGAATAAAGTTTGCAGAATAGATTTAGTTTTGATTGCAGAGGCTGACACAGGTAAGGAAGGGACTGGCCAAAGAGATATTCCAATATTGACAAAAAACATAAAATTTTGCTCTGGGTATGTAATGATAGTCAGTGAAGAGAAGACTATAGAGTGCAGTTGTATGTTCTGAAAGGATCCGATGGCAGAGGGGTAGAGGACATCAAGCTTTTGTAATGAGCCATTAAATGGTGATCTGTATATGACGTCACCAAGGCATCATAATTAAATAAAGTCATAATCAAACACAGAAAGAATGGTTATTTGAACCAGTGTTAGCATAGGGGAGGAAGTGACATAAGACTAAAACCAAAGTCCCATTTCCATCAAAGGGTCCGGGTTGGGATGGGATGGTTGATGACGCATTCTTTTGCGTTTCCACAGGAAACAACTGAAAAGAGTTCTAGTATATCCAATCCAGGCCATCCATTTTTTTTGTGACCCTTCCGTTGAGGTCCCAATCCTTCCAAACTGACCCTGAAGAGTGGAGCTTGACACACGGCAACCCTCTGATTAGTCAAAAGAATCATCACTTCCTCTGCAACTTTGCAATAAGAACAAAGCAGGAACAGCGCCATCTTTAAATATATAGTGGATTTTTGTTGTTTAAAATCACAGGCCAAGAAAAAAGAAGACAAACCGCTAGATGTCCAAAATTCTTATTTTTTATTACTGTCAAATTATTCTTTGTTGTAATTAAATGAAGGCATTGCGCTGCTGACACATTTATTGCTAATTGGCTTATAGCTCACCTACAAGGTAAGGGTAAGGTTGGTCCTGGAAATACAATAGAGATAAAGATCTACTGTACCAAACTGCACCAAAACCATTCCTTCCTGATTTGGACATGTTGGTGGAAGCTGGGCTCTGTAGAGCAGGGAGCTCAGAGCCTTTTGGGCCACTGTCCTGCAGGTTTTAGATGTTTTCCTGCTGCAACACATCATCCACATATTAATGGGTCCTTACAAGCCTGGTACAGAACTTAACAACAAACCATTTCATTTGAATCTGGTGGGCTGCAGCAGGAAAACACCTTAAAATCCTTAGGACACAGGTCCTACTGATGCCCAAGAGGTCTGGAGTTTGATCCCTGCTCTGGAGAAAGCAGGTATTTTTTTTTATTTAATCTTGGGATATAATTTGTTAGTATAGTTTTAAAAAGGCAGATTGTTATCTAGCCAGATTCCCAGATAAATATATTTGAGGTCTAGAGGTGATTAACTGAAGATATAATCTTGAGAGGAATATGTGAAAACTAAGCTGAAGTTGTTGATAATCTATGTCTGGGGAGGAGCCAACACAGTAAAGGACTGTATCATCAGCATAGAGATGGATGGATGAATCCACTACAGAGTTTATGTTAATGTAGATGGAAAAAAGGGTGGGACCAAGGATTGATTTCTGTGGGATACCTTCAATGATAGGAAAGGGCCAGGAAAGATTTGATTTCATCCACCTCCCTCTTTCTGTGAAATCGTTTGAGAACCAATACAGAGATTTACTATAAATGCAAATACAGCCAAGCATGTCAATGAGCCAATTGTGATTCATGGTTCCAAAAATCTTAATAAACAGGGAGCAGATTGAATGACAGAAATAGGAAGATGTTAATGACTAGGATGGGCTGGGGTGGAAATTTTAGAGGGGATGGGTGGGTGGGAATTGGGGGCCATTGATCTCTGGGTTGCCTGACCGGGGGCACTGGGATGGGCACCGGGATGGGCACTGGCAGCTGTCTGGATTGGTCCTGCCCTCCCTGGGTGTCGGGCCGGGCCTTCCCCGGGGTGGTGGATGGCCCTTAGGGTTCTGGGTTCTGTCTCTGGCTTATGCACGGAGGGCCAGTGCCTGCCAGGGCTGGTGGACTGCTGCCCTTGGTACCCAGGGAGCTGTGCTCCCTGGTGGGGTGGGGGTGGGGTGTCCTCTGACTGTGGCCTTCCTCTGCCTCCTTCTGTCTGGACCTGCAGTGGGCGGTCTCGGTTCTGGTCTCTGTGGTGGCTGCTGGTTGCTCAGGCCTTGGAGCGTTCTCGGTCAGCCTGTCATCCTTGGCGGGGGCGCAGTTGCATTTGCATGATCACTCAACACAACTCATCTCTAATGCTTAATACACACACTTACATATACACCTACACATACATACATACATAAACACATGCAGACACACACCCACACACACAAACTAGTTGCTGTTATGTTCATTGCTGTTCATGGCTTTTACAGTTTTTTCTCTCACAGGGGCCCCTGTAGGTCTTTGATCCCCAACTTTTAGGTGTTAGAAAGTCTCATGCTAATATTTTGCTAACTTGGTGGTATTCAGGCATCACCAGGTCAGAGCTATTTGTTTTGTTTTGGCAGCACAATCATTAGTGACCTTTTTCTCCACCTCTGGTTGTCTCTGGCTGTCAGGACTCAGCTCTTTGTTTTCGGGTCCTGATCTGTCTGGGATTTCTGACCAGCCCCTCAAAGTGTCAAGCATCCGCCACGCCAGCACTGTAGAACTCAGCGAGGAAGGCGTAGAAGCATCCGCCACCACTGTTGTGACCGCCATGCGCTCCATCTCCCTCTTCTCTGTCAGCTCCCCTTTCCTATTTGCCCTTGTCGATGATGCCTCTCTGGCCCCTCTCTTCATGGGTATTGTCACAAACCCCTCCGCCGATAATGACCCCATGCTCAACGACCATCCCCATGGCAACAGCACCATGAGCGATCAACCTATGGAGGAGACTGCCGCGAAAAGAGACGCAAATGTTGAGAACAGCAGCAGCTTATACAATGAGACAGAGGTAGTGGAGTCCTGTACTGCCTCCGGTGGTGAAAAGGAGCAACTGCAACAGGTCAATGGACAGGAAGTCAGCAGCGGGCAGAAGAAGACACGGGGGGATGAATAACTGTCCACAAAGGACAGCTCTGTACCTGTCTGAAATCAGAAATCTTTATGTTAAAGGAACACTACATTAGATTAGAGCTCTGAAGCTAATTGAATATCTTTAAAAACAACCAGTTAGCTGAGCTTTTCATGTAAAGACTTAGAAACAAAATCCACAACGTTAACCTTCGTAAGCACTTTTTCTTACCAAGCACATTTCCAGAACGCAGATTCAGACATTCAGTAGAAAATGTGCTGTGATTTTATGGCTCAGTAAAGATTTAACTGATCATTGTTTTTGTTGTTTTGCGGGTTTATTATTTTATTTTCTGTCAAGCAGAGTCACAAATGTGGTGATGTTAAAAAACAAGTTTAATTGTAAATGTATTTGAAGATCGTGTATAAAAATAACTAACAATTTATGTTTAATGACTCCATTTTTTGTCTTTGCAGAAGATTTACTGACAATGTTGTGATTATAATTGATCAACCAAACCGGGTAAAAGTGAAATGTTACGTGCGTAATCTTGTTAAAATAAGTTAATTTTCATATGGATCAACACATGAGATGATGATGACTTCTAAATATGAACAGTGTGAGGAGGACGGCTGTCATTGATTCAGATCCATTAATCCCCTTGTTAGAGAATAAATACTAGATAAATAATAGACCAGATAATAGATAAATATTAGAATAGATAAATAATATAAATATTGAAAAGTTGCTCATGTGCATTTAAAAATTTACAGAGGGTAAAGTTAAGCTCACATGAAAAAACTTTAGTGTACACTTCAATAATATTCAATTGTGCTTTATTTGTAGCTGTCACAACCGCTCCATTCCCTGTGTCACTCTGCCCAGCCAAACTCCCCAGCAATCACTCTCCTAACCAGCCACATCTGTTCCAGCCAGTCACTCTCCGGACTCCTAACCAGCCACATCTGATTCCCATTCACTTACCCTACAACATCTGCCCCAGCATCACAGTCATTCTCGGTCAGACCTTGACATTCATCTCTGCATGGACCCAGCTCCTCTCCTGTTCTTGCCCCGTGGATTTTCAGCCAGCCCTCCCGCTGCCTGTCTCTGTAAGATGACACTCATTCTCCATTGTAAATGAAGTTATGTTAACCTACCTTTGTCTCTGAGGGGTCCATCCATAACAGAAGGTCCAACCTAAGCAGTATTAATCATGTAAGAAGGAAGGATTCGTGAAGGAAAGATCTCCCCCCTGCAGGCCCGACTTTTTTAAGTAAGGCAAAAATGATGAGCTGGCTGAATCAGCTGATCGCCCATCAAGACAACTCCCCCAACTGGTCACCGTTCCAGGGATCTTGATTGGCAATCCGGTGAACCCCAGCTCCCAGGCTTACATCCCCAGTGTCGCCTCTAGCTCCCATGCTCATGTCCCCAGTGTCGCCTCCATTTCCACGATCTGCTCCAGCTCCACAGCATCCGACGCCACAGCCACGGTCTGCTCCAGCTCCACAGCCTCCGACTCCTGTTCCCCGGTCCTGCCCGGCTCTGCTGCGTCCGACGCCTGCTTCCTGGTCCTGCCCAGGTCCTCAACGTCCGATGCCAGCTCTCAGGTGGTTTCTGTCTCTGAGGGGGTTTCCGAGGGAGACACTCCTCTCCCACCTCTGGTTCCTCCCAGTCTGTCGGTTCTTGTTTCTGAGGGGGTTTCAGGTTGGGACGCTCCTAACTGGCTTCTAGATTCCAGTTCTGAGGGGGTTTCTGCTCGAGACGCTCCACTTCTGTCACCTGTAGTCCACCCTGCTGAGGAGATCGCTGCTGCTCCTCCGCCGCCTATGGCCAATCCGGCCGAGGAGATCACTCCTCTTCAGCCTCCGGCACCTGGGCTCACCATGAGGTGGATGTTACAGAGCTCCCCAGAGCTCCTGTCAGTGCAGCCTCCCTGTCATCCTCCAGAGATTCAGCCCCTGTCTGTGCGACCTCCCGGTCGCCCGCCAGATATCTTAACATCTGTGTGTCTTAGAGCTCCAGTCAGTGCTCCCACCAGCACGCATCCCTGAGTTCCAGCTTCACTCTGCATGCCTTCCAGAGATCCCTCTTCAGTCTGCACGGTCTCCAGAGATCCCGTCAGCAAGTCCGCCTGAGCTCCAGCCTGTGCAGCCCTCTGGCCATCTGCCAGAGTCCCAGCCTGCACATCTACCAAAGGTTTATCTCCAGTCCATGCAGTTCTTTGGCCATCTGCCAGAGCTCCAGTCTGCTCGTTATCCAGGTTGGTCTCCAGAAACCCGGTCCCAGTCTGCTCGTCCTCTGGGTCTGTCTCCAGAGATCTGTCCCAAATCTGCTCGCCCTCCGGGTCCTCTTCCAGGGACCCGGCCTGGGTCTGTTCATCCTCCGGGTCGTTCTCCAGAGACCCGGCCCGGGTCTGTTCACCATCCGGCTCGACCTCCCAAGACCCGGCCCAAGTCTGCCCGCCCTCCGGGCCATCCTTCAGAGACCCGATCCAAGTCTGCTCGTCCTGCAGAGATCCGGCCCATGTTTGCTCATCCTCTGGGTCGTCCTCCAGGGACCCAGCCCAAGTCTTCTCAGCCTCCGGGTTGATTGCCAGAGATCCTGCTCCTGCCGTAGCAGCCTCTGGGTCGACCCCCTGTGCCCTCCCTGTGGTCATATTGGCCTCCTGGCCATCCTCCTAGGCCATCTGGAATCCTAACTAGCCACACCTGATTCCCATTCACTTACCCTGCAATATATACCCCTGCATCACAATCATTCCTGGTCGGACCTTCACGTTTGCCCCGTGGATCTTCAGCCAGCCCTCCCGCTGCCTGTCTCCGTAAGATGACACTCATTCTTCATTGTAAATGTATGTTAACCTACCTTTGTCTTTGAGGGGTCTATTCATAACAATAGCCCTTTGCAACACCTCAGGTGACCAATAAAAATAAAAAGTTTCTACATTTGTATACAAGTTCCAGATACCCTAAATTAAGTATAATGGTGCAAACAACCAAAAAGTGAAGTCACCAAACACAAAACTTTGTAGTTTTTCTGTTAAATTAATATTTTCTAATTCTGTCACCAGAATAGCTCAGGGACCAGGTGAGTCAGCGGCTAAATGATCACTTTTAACCTCACCTTGATCACTTCAAAGCCCTGAGGAAACATAAAGCATAAATAATAATATTAAGTCATGGCAAATCTCAGCTTCCATAATTTTCATTTCACCAAATTCTTTAAAAAATTTATTTGTATTGTATAAACACACCCCAGAGTTCAGAACCGGAGTCCAAACCGTAGAAACTGACCAATTTCTTTGGAACCTTGCAACCAGATCCGGCCCAATGACAAAGTTTTACCTTCATCAAAACAAAAATCACAATGAAATACAATAAACAAGAAAACAAAAAATTATAAGAACAAAAGCTAGATTAAAAGGTGGTTTCCAGAGATCACCGAGTCCATGGACCTCAGACTCAGAGGAGGAAAGGTCCAGAGAGGTGTCACTATAGCAACGGCTCTGACTATGCAGCACCAGCAGACCCTCGGGAACCTGCTGGGTTCACATGACTGCAGATGTTCCCTGATGTAAAACAGGGCTGACCTAAGTGGCTGCTTGAGCCCTCCGTGCCTCCAATAGGGCCCTACAAATGTGCTTGAAATGTTATATCATCTTGATTTAAAATAAATAGACAAATAATTAGAAAATAAAAGCAAACAAACAGAAAAGACAAAACCCACAAATATATATAATTAAATAATACAAACAAAAACTCTGTTTTATACGATTTGATCATAGATGTTAACCTTTTTATTATTTGCATGCTTACCATGAAAACCTCTTGGTTGCACGTACTGGTTGGTTTTGTGTGCAGCAGAGTGATGCAGGGAAGTCTGGGGCCAGTAACAATAACTTCACCCTGCTACTTTTCAGACCTGATAATAGCCGTTAATTTGATCAAAAACCCCAGAACAGTTCAATGTTATATAATAAAAAAAATACGCACCATATATATCAATTCTAGTAGCTGCAGTGCATTTTGTAGTGGATGATTGTATTTTTGCGCACTTTTGTACCTTCCAGCAAGTTGAGAACGCCACCCTCAACCATCACTCTGCACATGGACGTAGTTTTAGGGGGGGACACAGGGGACATGTCCCCTGCACTTTTTCAAAAGACCGTTTTGGTCCCCTGTA
>JBAFTB010000017.1:28633787-28646765 GCA_037177355.1 Melanotaenia trifasciata
AAGGAACATTAGGAAAAGGAACATTAGGCTTAACAGTAGCGATAGAAAACTAAAAGAAACACTAGAGGACAAAGTAAACTTAAAGATTAGTTTTATGAAAAATACTTCTGTCCCCCCCACCTCTGAAATCAAACCTACGTCCATGACTCTGCATATTAATGTAGGCAACTTAATACTGAAACATTTCTGCCCCATTAAGATAAAAACCGGAGTGAAGTGACACCAGTTTGATTTAAGCCTGCTGCTCTGTTTACAGTGTAAATGATAAAGCATCGGGATGAAGCCGGGGTGCTGAGGCGGCTCAGACCAGCCCGGCATAAGCTTCTGTCCGTGTTGCGCGCCCCCGCGCTCTGCTGGCAGAGGTTGTTTTTGCGCGCGCAGCTGAGGGTGCAGAGCCACGGCTCGTCAGCGGAGCGACGAATCTTCCATCAGCAGCGAGACCGAGAGACGCAGACCGTCCGGGAGCAGAGAGGTAAGTGCGAATGTCACGCACCGGCTTTGTTGTGTTTAGACTTCAGGACGGAAACACGCGGACAGAGTTACTGGTTCTTTTGTTGGTCATGATGTTGGAGCGGATCAGAGGTGACCCTGATCATGGATCCGCAGAGGATCTGGGTTGCTTTTTATCAGTTATAAGAAATATCCAGAACCTCCGAGCCGGATAATAATAATAATAATTTTATTATTATTAACTTTGTTATTATTTTTATTATTATTATTATTTATTATTATTATTATTATTTATTGACGGATTTTTCCACTGGTTCAGCTTTTCCATCTCAGCTCTGCTGCTGTGCCAACAAACTTTTCCACTGAGTTTATGTAACAGATGTGAGTGGAGCAGCATCTGGGTCACTCCTCTGTTTCAACATGGATTTACGCAAACCAAACTTTAATCTTTACACCAACATATTTATGCTGAACTTTATTTTATTTACTGTGCAGAAATCTTCAGAAACTGTCTGTGAAGCAGGAAACAGCCGCAGAGATTCACAGAAACATGTTCATACATGAATAAATCCAGTATCTGAGTCAGAACCAGAGTCAGTCCAGTTTTAAAGTAAATATTTGGTCTGAGCAGCTTTATTAAACCCTCTTGGAGAAGCTAAGTTCAAGTTTCTACAGGACTCTGCAGGACTTCATCAGACCAGCTGACGGGATGAATGGATCATTATAAAGTCGGATAAAGACGAAAAGGAATTTCTTAACTCTCGATTTTTGTTGTTTTTCCAACAAAAATCTCAATGTTTAGTGAGGCTGTTTGGCTTTATTGCTCTTCTAAGGACCGACTGCAGAGCTTGGATGATGTCCAGCTCACCTTCATGGTGTTTGCTTCCACAATTCGCTGCTGTTATATGACTCCATTCTTCATCCCTGCATGTATATGGTGCCTAAAAGCAGGGTGAATCCTACACTGTTAGCAGCTGCTTGATGAGCTGTTTTGACATCAGAGTTGTTTACATGTTTATATCCAAACTGATGCAGAACTTAGTGGTGAAGATTCAGGACAGCCTGATCAGTCCTCCTGCAGTCAAACGAAGGCACGATTAATCTTAACAAGCCAGCAAACTCAAGTTTTTTTTTTTTTTTTTACCTTCAGACCTCAACTTGACCTCAACTCTTTTCACTGTTTCACCACCGGCAGGATGACCAGCAGCTTTTTATGCTTCAGTAAAGCTGAAGGCACAATAGTTTGGCTAAATGACGCTAATGTTTATTAATTATGTGAAATCTTATGGTGTCATTTGCTGTTTTGTAATGATGTCTGACTTGCCGACAAACAGCAGCTGTTCTGCTGAAAGAAGCTGGAAGTCACAGCTCGCTGGAGGTTTCCCTGAAGTCCATGGTTGAGGTCCAGGTAGAGGTCCAGGTAGATGTCCAGGTAGAGGTCCTGGCAGATGTCCAGGTAGAGGTCCAGGTAGATGTCCAGGTAGAGGTTCTGGTAGAGGTCCAGGTAGAGGTCCTGGTAGAGGTCCAGGTAGAGGTCCAGGTAGAGGTCCAGGTAAAAGTCCTGGAACCTTTCCATCTGGTTTCTCTGAGAGAAGTTAGTATGTAGGATTTATTTATTCTGCACACAGCAGAGATTTAGATTGAATTTAATTTACTTTGTTCTATTTTGTTTTGTTTGCATGAAAATATAGAAATAAATAAAACCAACAGACATATGAGGAGTGTTCAGTTTTAAACGTTATCATGTTGGGAAATAATTTTACACATGAAGAGAATCTGAAATCTCCTGACTGACCATTGATAGAGGTATCCATCATCATCATCATTCTCACCATTGGCCGATGTCTTCACACCTTTATTAAAACAGCTGGACACCTGCTCTGGTTTACTTTTACCTTCTACTGTAACACAGTTCCTCCTCAGATATTACTTTACTCATTCCTAGGACTACTTTACTCATTCCTAGGACTACTTTACTAATCCCAAGGATTACTTTTCTCACTCCTAGGATTACCTCAGTCAGTCAAAGTTTATTTCTATAGCACCTTACAACAACACTCAAGCTGACTAATGTACTTAACATCATGAAAATTAATAAATGCAAAAACAAATTAAAGGAAATATAAAAGAAAGTGCTACAAGTTCAAAATACAATAAATACATTAAAACACAATACTGCAAGCCAAAGGCCTTTTTAAATAAATAGGTCTAAGTTTGGCCTTGAACAGCAGCAGATCAGTGTGGGTTTGTGGCTTGTGGGGACGAGTCTTCCAGAATGTTGACCTGTCTCTGGAAAGAACCGATCCCTCCATTGCTTCACCTGGACCGAGAAACCTCTAACAGATGTTGACCAGCAGAACGTAAAGCTCTGCAGGGCTGGTGGATTTTCAACAGCTCTGATAAGTCAGGAGGTGCAAAGCCATTCAGTGCTTAAAAAACAAACAACAGCAACTTCTCCTGGACTGAACCGGGAGTCAGTGCAACGCTAGCAGGATGGGAGGGGTATGTTTCTGCTTCCCAGTGCTGGTTAGGAGACCAGCAGAGGAATTTTGTACAAGTTGTAAACGGGAGATGCAGGATTGATTGGTCCCAAAGTATAAAGCCTTGCATTGCTCTTTCATAGGGGTACCTTACTCATTCCTAGATGAACTGGGCTGCTAGCTTCTGATTTTATTGTAGGGGAGGTAACATTTACATGTTCTACTGTGTTCCAGGTGAATTTTCTCTGGCACAGTAACACATGTTGATTCTGACACATCTGTAATAACAGGTCTCAGTCTTCTGTAGAGGCCAGGATTATACATACAGGCCTGGTGTGTTGTGATATACGTCATTAGTTTGGATATGTTGTTTCAGAGAGGAGGAAAAAAGAATTTAATGTTCTCAAAGCTGCCGCTTTAACTAAAACTAAAGAATTTAAATTGAATCTCCTTTTTCATAAAAATGTGGACAATTTATTTATTTTCCATGAAAGAAAAAGAAAAAAAATCTAAAATCATCATAAAGTAAACAACAGTTTCAGCTGAAATCACTGCTCCTTTAAACAGAAGATCCTCCTGCAGCTTGTTATCATGTTGGAAACTTGTCTCTCCAGTGACTCCAGATGTTTTCATTAAGGGAAGATGGAGTCTGAGCTTTTGTAGCTTGGAAAGGAGAGAAGCTGCTGGACGACACCGCCTGGGTTTCCCATCAGACGTGTTTTCTTTATAGAAACCACAAGAAGGTCCAGATGTGTGGGGAACAAAAGGCGCATTGTGTTTCCAGTTAAACCAGCAGCTGCAGATGGAAATATTTCACTGGGTTTCAAAGTGAAGCTGCTTCTGTCGACATCTATACTTAGTGAAATTCTGCTGGGTGTATAATTTTGTAGTGTTCCTGTTTCTTCAACTCAGAGATTATGTGGTTCTGGTCATCATCATTATCTCAAACAAACAGAAAATGACTCGTCTTTGTCTTTTAACCCCCTCCTGTCACCCAAAGCATTTTCCATCTCTTTTATTTTAACCTAATATTAATACATATTAAACATATTAAACACATGATCTGAACACATGATGGGCCCATGGGTGCAGAGCATCTGTTTGGAGTTAAAAAAAAGCAGCCACAGAGACTCCAGACCAGCCTCCTGTCTCATATTACAGTATATATTTTAAAGCTTTTTGTGTTTTCTTTTTTTCAGGATGAAGGGAACAGCTTTCCTGCAGGTGTTTGCCATCGTCCTGAGTTTCTGCCAGGCTCAGGTAGCCAACATTACCTGTTTCCTTGTTTCAGGATGTGATACAAACTTGCAAATGTTTCAGTGACTGTAATTAATTTAGTTAATATTTGTGGAAATAAACCTGCCCGAGCATCACTATGACTTGGTTTGGGTATGTAAAAAAAGAAATAGTTTGTTCTCCCATCACTGTTTCAAGTTTTGATCATTGCATTGTTCTTACTAAATTAATAATGAGCTAAAGAAAACAAACAAAAGAACTTGAAAAAAAACAAAAACAAATAAAAATAGTTGCTAATAACATTAAAATTGGTTCACTGCTGCCTGTATAGGGATGACCAACCAGTCTCATTCCAACTTCAGATGCTAAAGCTGGATACTTGCACGGCATCTGTGTATGGTAGGGTTGGCGTAGCTGATGCTGGTAAAATGTGCTCTCGCACTCGAGTGTAGTGACATCATTGTGTTTCAGTTTCTCTTCTATGGTTACCGCACAAATTCAGCAAGAACCTTCAGAAATCTGGAATCACAAACTGACCGATTACAAGAGAGTACTTCCATATTAATGTGATGAAAGCAGGGGTGCATGTCAGGTCTGGAAGAGGTGCACGTAAACCTCTGGGGACCTATGCAGAGCATACGGCGGTGGCACTAAAACTGACCTCATGCAGATGCCGCGCGAGATAATCTGATTCATTTATTTACTTTCAGTAATGGAATCTATGTAATCTTACTGGACCTGACCGGAGGGGACAGAAAAAGAAGGAAGACAGCAAAAAGAAGCAAAAGGGAAAGCAGACAAAAACACCACAGACAAAAAACAACGACCCTTCAGTCCAAACTATCACCAGACAACAAACTGCTATATTTGTACATAAAACACACCAGGAAATTTCATACGGCTTTTACAGAAAAACAGAGCTGCCAGTGGTTAAGAGTTCTTAAATAATAACCAAATCAAAAAGACATATCACAAACGTATCACAACAACAACCAGATACAAACTCACAGGAAAAAAAAAAAGAAAAATGATTTCTTAGCATATAAACCCACTGGACAACTCAGTGACTGTGTCAGCATGCATAGTATGAGGAATAAGGAGTGATCAGTGATGAGAGTGGTGAGTGAGATCATGCAAATGTGGCCACGCCTCTACGGAGGCAGCTAATCCTTTGTGTCCTCACAAAGACCAGAAGAAGGGAACGTATCACTCCCATTCTCACATCTTTATACAGGTTTTACAATGTTTCTGCTGGTGTACAAGGCTCTAAATAGTTCTGTGTACATGTATAGTTCTGAAAAGTTTCACACCACTTTTAATTAAGATTGTTTTCTTTTTTTAATACTTATGCTTGAATATGTTTAAAATCTGTTACTGTATTTATTCTTCTTGTGTGGTGCAGTACATGGGGTTATCTGATATATGAAATGTGTGTGTATCCATGCAAATATGCACTAGACATAAATTTTCCTTGCCTTAGAGATGATTAGTTGAAAGTGTTGTTCATCCATGTTGATGGTCTCAACTGATACTGATGCTGAAAATATGGGGTTATCTGGTGGGGCTATCGGGTATAATTGAGTGTCATCTGCATAGAAGTTTAACATCCAGAAAATCAAAAGATAATTTGAACGAAACAGTTGCTGAATGTTGTTAAATCAAATGAAGAACCAAAAAGAAAACATAATAGTTATCAAACATTAGTCCTTACAAGTTTTCACTTTCTTACAACCAGATTTGCGCTCTTTATTTTATTAATATAAATATGTGGTTCATTTGTAGAATTTCACGTGAGAAAAAATAATTGGCTTTTACAGATTTTGATTAACACAAGTACAGAGCTGAAAAGTTCTCCTGAAAGTTTCTTTTTTAAAATTATTATAAAGTCAATAAATATGAAATAAAAATCTACCTGTAAATGTCATTTATATGCCAGAGGGAAATATGACAAATAACACTTTAAAAATAAAAGCATAAAATGTTGAGTAACATTTAAAGGGACAATGTTGATGTATAACAATGATATTTTATTATTGTTATACATCAACACTGGATAGAAATGCTTGTTTTTTTACCTATTAATTAAAAAAAAGATGTTGACCAATATAAAAAAAAATATCTCTTTGGAAAAACAACAAATGTCTTGAGAAACTGTTTTTTAGCTCTCACCTTTCATCAGCTTGTTTCCAGGCTAAAGAATAATAGAAATTATCCAACTTATATATTACAAGATATTTACCCACCCTCCTGCAGAAAACCATTGATGTGAAGTAACGTTGATCTGGACTGACGTAGTTACAGTACATCCTTCCTCTCTTTGACCGCTCTCTCTCGGGCTCGTTCTAGTCGGAGTCTGGAGGTGAGGAGGTGGGTCTGGAGGAGGAACATGTGGATCTCTTCACAACACCAACGACAAAGATGGGCGCCGCCACCTCGGACTTCGGCTACAACCTTTTCCGAGCTCTGGCGGAACGTGAGACCTCGGCCAACATCTTCCTGTCTCCAATCAGTGTGTCTGAAGCTCTGAGCCAGCTGTCTCTGGGTGATGATACAAACACACAGCAGGCTAAATCCAAAATGGTTCTCAAACTGGTTGGAATGGGTTTCAGCTTTGTTTCTGCTCAGCATGTGGTTGTTCAATGTTTTATCACTAAATACACTCACCCTTTACCTTATTAGCTACAACCATTAAACTGCTGTTAAAGAAGATATCTAACCAGCCAATCACAAGGTAGCATGTGGTCATGTAGATGTGGTGAACACGACTTGCTGAATTTCAAACTGAGCATCAGAATGAGGAAGATTCACCTTCACAGTCCCCATCTCAGCTCCATCTCTTTGCCCATTTTTGGATTTTCCGGGAATGACAACACGTATTAAAGCTGCCAAGATGGTGACAGTGGGAACCACCCAATGAGCTTCAATTCAGCTCTTCAGAAACCTACAGGTGACTTCACGGTCCAGTAGAACAGCTTTAGGATGTGGTGGAACGGGAGATTCTCATCATGGGTGCAGCCGACAAACCTGCAACAACTCTGTGATGCTGTCATGTCAATATGGAGCAAAACCTCTGAGGAAAGTTTCCACCACCTGCTTCCATCTGTCACACCATGGATTAAAAAGTGGGTCCAACCTGGTACTAGAAGGTGGACCTGATGAAGAGGATGCAGAGTTTAGAAAGATTGTAACGACTGAAGTCTGCTGCCTGATGGTGATTCGTTAAACTGGAAAATGATAGGACAGTTTATAGTTTATAACAGCTCAGAATTTTAGAAGCACAGGTACACGATTCATCTTCTTATACTTGCATAAAGAAAATTTTTAAAAGTAAAACTTACTTAAGTTTTGTGTTTTTTTTCCTTTCTGAGGCAACCACAAATACACGTCAGACTAAAGTTTCTACTAAGCTTATGAAGGTATTTCTTTTTTCAGTGGACATTATCTCTTATGACTTCTGTCTCACAGGAGGATCTGAGCGTGCCCAGAGCCAGCTGTACAGAGCCCTGAGATACCACACCCTGCAGGATCCTCAGCTTCACACCACCCTGAAGACCATGTTGTCCTCTGTGAAGGCATCAGGGAAGGGGCTTAGTACCGCTGCACGCCTCTACATGGCACGACGTGAGTTCCTGTTGGAAAAATCTACCTCATTTCCATTTTAACATTGTGTGAAACAGCATCGCCGTGATAATAGGCCTGTTACTCTAGACTTGACCAGTACATAATCTATGTTTAAGTGTGATAGACCTGTCTTTTCTCAGGACTTCGTCTGAAGCAGGATTTCTTCGGGTTGGTGGAGCAACAGTACGGAGTTCGTCCTACAGCCTTAACGGGAGGATCCAAAGATGTTAAAGAAATCAACGACTGGGTGTCTCAGCAGACAGGAAGGAAGGTTCAGCAGTTCCTGACAAAGCCCCTACCCCGAGTTGTCGGTGTGAACGTTGTGAGCGCATCCTACTTTAAAGGTGCGTTGTTCTATGTGAGCAGGAAGCAGAGTCTTATGGTTTGGGCACATGAAGGTTATTGATGGCTCAGTTTTCTGTGAACAGGGAAGTGGGCAACTCGCTTCAGTCAGAGTGGAGCTCAGGACAACTTCCAGGTGGAGGGCGGGGCACCTATTCGCATTCCCATGATGCAACAGGATAATTACCCTGTGAAGATGGGAGTCGACTCAGACTTGAGCTGCACGGTGAGTGATGCCTCACCGTTGTGACTGAAAACCATCAACCTACACCTTAAAGGACACTTTCTGAGGGTTGTGGCTCCTCCTCATTCAGATCGCTCAGATCCAGATGGAGAACGATGTCAGCATGTTCGTCTTCTTGCCCGATGAAGTTGTGTCCAACATGACGCTGCTGGAGGAAAGTCTGACTGCAGAGTTTGTCCAGGACCTTTCCATGACGCTCCTACCTGCCCGGGTGCAGCTCACTCTGCCTGTCCTGAGCCTCAGTTACGCCACAGACCTTCTGCCGCTACTCGGAGACCTCGGTGAGTCTGATCGCACTTCTACACCAAACCAAGACTCTCACCTTCTTTCAGTTTTTTCATGTATCAGGGCATAAGAAAAATCAAATTTTTCTCTTCAGGTCTTAGAATGAGGTAAATAAAACCTCAGATAAGTGTGACAGATCAGTGAGTCTATTTACTGAACAGAAATTAAGAGTAAAATCACATGGTGCGGTTTGATTGCAGTGTGAAAGCAAACAGACCAGCCAGTCAACCAATGAGAGAAAGTGATGCAGATCAACATGGACACCTCTCCTCCTGCTCTTACTGGGCAGATTCTGGTGAAAGCCAAATCAGGCTTAAACAACAAAGTAAAACCAGAATCCAGACAGCGGAAGCTTGGTGTTGCTCCATTGTCTGCTGGTGGTGAAATGAGTGGTCCTGACCAATCAATGAGCTAGGTTTTCTTCTTCTTTCTTTTTGGTCAGTCATTGTTTTGGGGAATCCCGTATGGTGTACAGGTGTTATAACTGCCTGATGTTGTCCAGGGGTGGTATGACAGGAGAGGGACCTTCTGCTTCGTTAGCCAGACCTGGCTGTAAAGATCACCAGCAAACACAAGCTGGATCAGTTGCCCAGATAACCCAGCTGATATGCTCTAATAGATACATAAATATGTCATTGATCTGGAGGGAAATTGTGTGGCAGTCTGTTGCTCACATTCACACCATTCAATTAAAAATACATATAAAAGTAGCAATAAAAACTATTTTAATGCATCACTAAAATCAACTGCAAAATAGTAAAGACCCTACAAGACCATGTTTAGGACATATCCAGTTCTCCTGTGCCTCCCAGAAGTGGCAGCATTATATAGTCTGATGGCACGGGGGACAAAATACTTTTTCTTGTGGCATGTATTCGAGTTGTAATAGAAGTCTGTGGTGTAGAGGGTGAGGGAGGAGAGACAGCACCATGCCCTGAGGTGCTGCAGTGCTGCAGGTCATTGCTGAAGACCTACACACGCCCTCTCAAACAAACTGTGCCCTCTCCAGTGCACAAGGTGGGGGTCCACAGCCATGATGTCAAGTTTCTCCTGGAGAAGGCTGGGATGGATCATAATAAGAGCGAGAGAAAATCACATAGAGGAGGAGCAGGATGATGGTGGTGAAGGGGGCCAGAGGAGGGCTGTGGGGTTGAGCAGGTGGTCGTAATGAAACGGAACCGGTTAAAAAAGGTCCTGGCTGCTACAGCCTGTAAGGTCTTTAATACCATTCCAGACTTCTTGAATGATGTTGTTTAAACTTGATGATCAACTTTTAGCCAATTACTGTAAGTCTAACCGATCAGTTCTCTTCCATGCTGCAGGTCTCTCCGAGTGGCTGGAGAACCCAGACCTAGAGAAGCTCTCGGCTCAGCCCACCAAGCTCACCAGCATCAAACACAAGGTTGTCATGGAGACAGCGCCTGAGGGGAACCAGTACCCTAGCACCACCTCAACGCCCAGCCACCTGACATTCCGGGTGGACCGTCCCTTTCTCTACCTGATCCGAGACGAAGCCTCGGGGGCGCTGCTTTTCATCGGCAGGGTGGTCAACCCAAAAGACCTGAAAATTTAACACACACATTTACATACTCTTAGCAGGTCCTAGGAGGGATTTCAGGTGTTTGAATTTCTGAAGGCAGATGTTTGAGAGGATATTTGATTGCTACTTTTCATGTTGAAACAGCTTAATCTGACAGGAAACATTTAAAACACTCTGACTCACTAACAGATTGTTTTGTAAGGAATCAAATATTGTCAGCTGTGTTAAAAAGAATAAATATGACAGTGAAATAAAACATGTTTGTCGTGTCCTGTTTTTAGAGAAGTTTTTCCAGCAAGCTGTGGGTTATAGAGACAACAAATCCCCTATCAATATCGCCCTGCAGCAGCGCCCTCTGCTGTCTGTTGTTTAACCTGCAGGCAACTGAGTCAAACTATCAGAAGCCAGGAACTGCTGGTACTGAGGGTGATGATGAATGTGACGTGAATGTTGTTTACCACCTAATTTGAAAAAAAGGAGTAGTAACAAAAGTCTGGGTGTGGAAATTTATTTATTTTATTTATTTATTTAAACCTACTGGACACCTCAGTGACTGTGTCAGCATTCATGATAAAGAATGAGGTGTGATCAGAGATGAGTGTGATCCTGTAAATGCGACCAGTAAAGCCCCAACCAGAGCCCCCCACGGTCACCGAGCACAAGCCCTGGCGGGGAAAGATCGGCAGCCGCCAGCCCTACGAGGCACCAGCCATCGAGGACAGCCAGGGAAAAAGACCCCAAGAATATTGATGAGAATTTGTAAATGAGTGTGATTGGGGGAGAGATGTCAGTGAGTTCTGAAAGAAAAGTAATACGTCATCAGCATAAAGACTTATCTTATGTTCTATATTTTTGGCATGGACTCCTTTAATTTCTTTATTTTGTCCTATGGAAGCAGCTAAGGGTTCAAAAGCGGGCAGCCCTGCCTGGTGCCTCTCTGAAAACAGAAGCTTGGAGAAGTTTGATCATTGGTCTTCACACATGCATTTGGGTTGTTATATAATATTTTTATCCAATCTATGAAAGATGACCCAAACCCAAATTTGTTTAATGTTGTAAAAATAAATTTCCAGTTTACTCAGTCAAATGCTTTTTCTGCATCTAAAGAAAAGACTGGATTCCAGATTATGCTGGGTAGAATAATCTGTTATGTTAATTAATCTGCACATGTTAGTAGAGGAATGTCTACCTTTTTTAAAACATTTTTGGGCAGCATGTATTATTAGAGGGGTTATTTTTTCTATCCTTCTGGCCAGAGCTTTGCTGATTATTTTAAGATCTACATTTATTAATGAAATTGGACAGTAACTGGTAACTCTATCACGCTTGTGCCTATGTCTTCTACCAGGAATCTTGGTGTCATGGTAGACAACCAGCTGATCTTTAAGGACCATGTTGCCTTGATTACTCGATCTTGCCGATTTGCTCTCTACAACATCAGGAGGATCAGACCCTACTTGACTGAACACATGGCACAGCTCCTGGTCCAGGCTCAGGTCATTTCACGCATTGACTACTGCAACTCCTTACTGGCTGGCCTGCCTGCATGCTCAGTTAAACCTCTGCAGATGATCTAGAATGCAGCAGCACATCTGGTCTTCAAGCAGCCCAAAAGAGCTCATGTCACTCCGCTCTTCACTGGCTTCCAGTTGAAGCACACATCAAATTCAAAGCTCTGCTTCTGGCTTACAAAACAATAACCCAAACGGCTCCTGTCTACCTCCACTCCTTAATCCAGAGCTACACTCCCTCTCCAGCAAAAAACGGCTAGTGCTCCCACCACAACGTGGTGCAACATCAGTAGCTAGACTCTTCTCCTCTGTTGTTCCCCGGTGGTGGAATGATCTACCAAACTCCGTCTGATCTGCAGAGTCCTTATCCACTTTTAAAAGCAAGCTAAAGACTCAGTTGTTTAAGGAGCAGTTCCGCACTTAGCCTTACTCTTCTACTCAACAGAATGAGTTAGAAAGAGTTGTCCAGCTCTTTAGCTCAACCAAGTACTGAATAAGTTGTGTGCACTTGTGCCCAAGATAATATTGTGTGATAAATTTGTGCATCTATGCCCAAGTTGATATTGTTCAATGAAATTGTGATGTTGTATTTAAACAAAATTACTTACAAAACAATACTAAAATAAAAAACAAACAAAACAACAACAATAAAATTATATGCACTGCCTTTAGCACTATATGACAGCACCTGGTTATGATGTCCCATCTTGTTTGAATTCTTGCTTGTGTTGTTCTTACTCTCAAATGTAAGTCGCTTTGGATAAAAGCGTCTGCTAAATGACTGTAGAATAGAACAGAATGGATGGAAGTGTTGGGTCTTTTCCTGGTTTTAATAGTAGTGTAATATTAGCTAGGTTCATATTTGAAGTTTTTTTTCTTTTTATTTATTTCTAATATCATATTGTAGAAAGTGGGTGCCAGCATTGTCCAGAATTCCTTGTAGAATTCTGCTGGATAACCACCTGGACCATCTGGACCTGGGGCTTTATTGTTGGGCATATGCTGGAGAGCTTCGTGGAGTCCACCGAATGAAAGAGGTGAATGCAAGGCCATTTTATTTTCGTGTTTTAATTTTGGAAAATTGATGTTACTAAGAAATTGAACAACATTTTCATCTGTTGTGTTTACTTGTGGTTTATATAATATATATATATAATATATCAATAGGTTTAGCTCATCTCCTGCTTCAACCCCAACTAGCCACACACCCTCCATGAGCCCACAGCTTTCCTGTCACACCTCCACTCTGTCACCCTGCAGCTCAGTCAA
>JBAFTB010000017.1:28658648-28670353 GCA_037177355.1 Melanotaenia trifasciata
AACACTCACACAGCATACAACCCTCCCACTCTCACTCCCCAGACACACTCCCACTCATCCTAGCACATGCATACACACCCACACAAACATCATCCAAAGCATAGACACACACAACATACAAGCATCCCTGTCTCACACCCCAGCATGTTCCCCTATAATCCCCCAAATCCCACTAAGCCCTCCTTCAAATCCCTACACCCCTCCTGCCCCCGGGCCATACCCTGGGTCCTAGGGCGGCAACCAGACACCAGGGCATGCACCAACCCACACAACGGCAGCACATTCGGGCAAGCCCAGACCCCCGGCACACACGGACCCCACCATCCCGGAGGAAGGAGGACCACCCCCAGGCACCAGGGCCCAGAACCCCCGCACAGCCCGCCCCGGAATAGCCCGGCTGCCCGGCCCAGGACCGACGCCCACCGACCCAGGTGTCACCAGTGGCCTCACCCCCCGCCACGAGGCGACTCCAACCGCTGGCCCCCATAGCCCCCGACAGGGCCAGACCCAGAGCCACACCCATCGCAGAGCAGCCCAGCCCCGCACCACGGGAAACCACAAAGAACCCACAACCACCAGTCACTCCCGGCCATTTTCCAACCCCCATAGCAACGAGGTCACAGTGCTCCACCTACACTAAGTGATGGAGCTAAGCACAAGGGACCAAAGGTAATGAGATTCAGCTAAATGGTTCTTTGAGGAGGCAGACATGGTCTCACTACTGATGTGGTCTACTAAGACATTCCTGAACTGCTGAATACACAGATTATTTTTGGTTTTCCAATTCACAAGGATAGTTTTCTTTGTGATGCATAATGCTGTCAGACAGTTCCCAGTCAGGCATTTCCCAGTCAGGCAGTTTCCAATAAGGCAGTTCCCAGTAAGGCAGTTCCCAGTCAGACAGTTTCCAATAAGGCAGTTCCCAGTAAGGCAGTTCCCAGTCAGACAGTTTCCAATAAGGTAGTTCCCAGTAAGGCAGTTCCCAGGAAGGCAGTTCTCAGTAAGACAGTTCCCAGTCAGGCAGTTCCCAGTAAAGCAGTTTCTAGTAAGACAGCAGCTTCAATACAAAACATGACTCAGTGACATTTATTGGAATAAAAAATAAACACATTTGTTGGAGCACATTTCCAACAATCAGTTATAATAATGTCTTTCTGTAAATATAAATAAATATGAGTACAGTCTGACTATATAAATTTTATTATGCTGGATTTTTAAAGCAAACCTCCAAATTTATGTAAGAGATCATAAGAAATCTATAATCTGATTGTCACTTTAAAGTTTTCTCTAACTTAAATCCATATGAATTTATATATTTGATTAGATTAGAAATTGTCTATTTGGATGTTTCACTTTTGTTTGACAACTCACAAAAAAGAGGACATATATTAAATTTGTTTTCAGTGTTTGTATGTTTCAGTTTCAGTAGCAGTTGTTTGGAAGCAGCAGTAACAGTTGGGTTAGCAAAGGGAAGCAGATGGAACATAATGCTGTTGATTATGTAAACATAACAGGTCTTTATAATAACAATAATAAAAAAAAAAAAATTCTGAGTAATGGGGGCCTGGGCCTCTGTAGAGCCCTATGTCTAGCAACGCCCCAGCCCTCACAGTCTCTGTAAGCATAATTTATTGATAACAAAAGTCTTTTTTCAGGTTCAACAAACAGATTCTGAATAAACTTGGGTGTCAGCAATGTGGCTGATATTTATTACTGCACATCAAAACAAAACATGAAGTCTTAGTTTTAATATTGTAGGGACTCCTGTTGTTTAAACATCATCATAAAACTTAAATCTAGCAGCAGGCAGAGGTAAATCACTTCCCCAAAAACCAGTAGCATTGCTACACATACAGGATCCACCAGCTCTACATTTTCTCCCTCTGATAGTACCTGATATTACTTGAGAGTACCTGATAGTACCTGATAGTACCTGATATTACCTGATAGTACCTGATAGTACCTGAAAGTACCTGATAGTACCTGCCTGCAGCACCAAAGAGTCAAAGTAATGTCTGTCTCCGCCCTAGCAGCAGCTAGCAGATGGAGCGCAATTTACCGCCCAAGCCCCCATCACAGGTTGAAGCGGGATATTTGCTTACCCTGTTGTGAGAAGCAGCAGCGATCAATAAGGACAACACGAGCATTTTCATTGACTCTCCACCACAAAGCTAGGTTACAGACCTGATAAATCCACTGCGAGTAGGCGTCGCCGTTGCTGCAGCTAGTCTCAGGCTCTGTTGTGGGGCTAACAGTAGCCTCCTCCAGATCCGGACCTCCGGCTTAGCTTTCACGTCTTTCTCTATTACTTCATCCTCATTTTCCTCCTCCCTCGATTTGATGAAGTACGTGTCTATAGAAGGTACACTTCATGATAAAAACGCCTCCCTTTTCTTCTTTTCTCGCTACCTACTACTACTTCCACAGTTCGGCTAGTTCAACGCTAGTTAATTTAAAGATGGCGGATGGGGGTGGGGCCGCGGGGCAGGTTACTATGGTTTCTACAATCCACCCCACCAATCAAATAATTTTGTTAAGGTTAAAAATTGTATTGATGAACTTCTTATTGGTTATCGTTTTCCATATCTAAAACTTAAAAGCTTTTTTTTTCCTTAAAACTGCTCATGTGGGCATGGGCCCCTGGGCCCTGCTCATTATGCCTATTGGATAATCTGGCCTTGCTCAGACAGGATGTTCCCCAGGCAGACAAATTGAGGCCTGTCTGTCATAGAGTTGGTGGTCCAGGAGACGGTGGTCGTGGTAAATCACATGACATGAGGATCAGTCAAGAATAATAATCCAAAATGGCCGCTCTCAGCTACCATACAAAACCTCAGATTCCAAAGCAAATGTAATTTTCCACCGAGCTGCCCATTAATGATTTGATGGATAAAAGGTCATAGTGACCTTATGACTGGTTGCGTCTATTTTCACCCTGTTGGTGATCCAACTTTGACATCTGCAGGAAAACTCACTTCCTCTTGTTTAAGACGCCTGTCTCATGTCTTCATGATGAAATAGACCTTAGAACCAAATCGCTGCTTCCTGTGTTTGTGCAACTCTTCTCAATTACGATTTTAAGCACAGTTATTTATAAAGATCATGATGTGGCTGAAGTTTCCAAGCACAGTCAGGGTAATGTGCTTCTTTTATCTCTGGTTCAACCACATACACTGTAAATAATGTTGAGTGTAGGGCTGAGCGATGTGGCATGAAACTGGAATCCCAATATTCTTTTGGCTTTATCCCGATACACAATATACATCCAAATGTTTTAAAATTGCCTCTAAAACATTGTAATTATTTAATTCAACATTATCAGCATAAAAAGACACCAGTAGGATTTAAGGAAACTGAGCAAAATTGATCTTTATTGTGATTTTTCCCTTTCAACAAACTTTATTTTGAACGAGGGACCTGCTCTTATAAAACCCAGTGTTTCCCCAGGGTGTTTTTAGAGGGGCACCCCAATGTAAGGTTCCCTTTCCACTAGAACAGTTTATATTTTGTTATTATAAAAACTAAACAGCCTGGTTTTATTTCTTATTCTCATGTTGACATGTAGTTACGTCACGCCATGCATCTACATGCTGCACACAGGTGAGCTAAAATCCCACCTACAGACAGAGAGTACACGTTGAAAATAGTTATATCAACCACCTGTAAAACAGACAAAATACCTGGTTTATGATCAGCTTACATAATAGGAGCAGCTGGAGGAGTTTCCTGGTCTGGTGTACTAAGAACTTCATGTCCATCAAGAAACTTGCACAGCTGAACAGTCTGTCTCCTGGTCATTGTCGTCATTTCTGAGGCAAATTACTGATACAGTGGACATCTCACATTCAGCTTCCATCTCTTAATCATAAACTAGCTTGCTAGCTAGCCTACTATCCACTAGCTAGCTAGCTAGCTAGCTGCATGTTCCATGCTTCTTCCTGTCTCACTGAAACAACAATGGACATGTGCTCAGAAGTTTTTTGGATGTGCAAGTGAGCTGTCTACTGTGACTGAGAGAAGCTAAACTATGAAGAAAATCACATTTAGATGCTTTAAAAGCTGTCATGTCAATTTTTTCTACATGAAGTTCAGTTCACACATTTTAAAATGAACTAGTTCAGTTCATAGTTCACAATTCATAATTCATATTTTTTAAATAAGTTCACAGTTCTAAAAATGAATTAGTTTATACTGTAGGTTTTTCCCAGTATGTTGCTGCGAACTACTACCCTCAGAATACAGCATTTTTCTGTTGTTCTCAACCATTCAGTCCATGCTTGTAGGTGGCTGCAGCTTTCACTCCTACAGTATAAAACATGAGGAAAACCTTGCTTGAATGATCTTTTTTTTAAATGAGGAATTATTGAACTATCTAAGGTAGGAAACAAAGGATGTTCCTCAAAGTGCAAAACATTAAAACATTACTTATCTTTTCATTAAGTCACTTTTCAGTTGTTTGTGAATGTATTTTTTCTGACTTGTTTGTCCAAAGAAAAGTTCTAGAACTTGGGTCATAAAAGTGCAGAATTCACTTTTAATGAAGAAGTAAAAAAACAAAACCAAAACAGACATGCAGACCATATGTCTGCATATGTCACGTTTCTGAAAGCTGAGGGTTCCTCTTTCCTCAAAGGCTGCCGGTCTCTGACAACATCCTGCAGAAGGTTTCCAGCTGCGGCTGGAGATGAAGCCAATGGAGCTGCTGCTGGATGCTGTTATTTAGTTCTGGCTGGTAGAGGATCTGTTTTAGCATGCCACGTTTTTAGATCATTCTTTAGTTCACATACCTTGGAGAGCTAGCCGGGTGCTTTATTTCAGCATACAGGTTTGCTGTTGACATTGTTGATATCCGGAGTTGCTTCTTGACACCCGGCGGGCAAAGTTTACACCAAAAGGCCAGATTTCTCATCACTGACCTTTTCAGGAATTATTTAAGTTATCATATGAAGATGCTAGAGTGATTATTGAGGCAGAGGTGGTGCTGCTGCCTTCACTGGATTTTACCTCCATGTTTCGCAATTTGATGACGCATGTGCGGTGTGACTCTGTGGTGGCTGGTGTTGCCAGGTTTGGTGTTTTTCACCTATATATTAAGGCCTGTTTAAGATGTTCTTAACCCGGGATTTTGCCTGGAAGGCTCCATGGAAATCTGTCTCTCTCTTGAACAAAGTTCAGCTGTGAGAGAACTCTGTTCAGAATGAGTGCGCTCACAATAAAGTCCATCAGGCAGAAATACAGAGCGTTCAGTTCATGTTCACCCAAAATATGAACCAGTTCATGAACCATTGTTCAATAAACTCGTTCAGACACAACATTGTCCAATATATCGCCCAGCCCTAGCTGAGAGAACTTTAAAAAGTAAATCGACCAACTTTTCTGGTGTTGCTTGCTAACCACTGTTCCACCGTGCCGACCAGAGACGAGCTAACTAAAAATAACAGAATCTCTGCTTCAGCTTAATTTATCAGTTTTGCTGATTTAAAAAATCCTAACAAGGTCTTAACTGTGAAGACACCTGACTCCCGGAACTCAAAACGAGTATCTCGTTATGGGTGATCATGGTTAATCCTGACCGGCTCTGCCTGCTTAGATGTGAATATGAAGCAGAAGACAAATGACTTGCATGTTCATACCTGTTTTCTAACTAATGTGTTTGTTCCAACTGTTGAAAGATTTTTTTATGGGTGGCAACTGGAGCATGGCGCCCGGACTTGTCTGACTAACGCAGGAATGTTTTCACATAATGGCGAGTTGCGACATAAATCTTTCAGCGAAAGTTTAACAGTCAGTTCATGTTTACGGAGCTGAAACTATACGGTATGCTGAAGAAGAGTAACACCATCATCAAGGACCATCAGCAGAGTACACAATGGCATGTTTTAATATCACAAAATTATAAAGCATATGAAAACAAAGATGAACAAATACAATTTCTTGGCTCAGTAGGTAGAAAAAGTTGAATATTTTTGCTTACATATTATAAACCAGTTTCAGAGAGCAGCTCACAAGATGGTTTACCAACCAGGAGCCCCTTGTCCGTTGCCCTTTATAAAACAGAACAACACAAAATAATGAAATATGTCCTGAAAATGATGCTGCAGCAAAATTGACAAAATTCCAGCTTTGTGTCTCTTCTGGTTGCAGCAGAATCACAGTTTAAGTTGGAACATTTTGGAGGCTTTTTCTGCAGAATTTTCAGGTTGGAGTGTGATGACCTCACACTAAATTTTTATCCTGTGAGTTAAAAGAAAACATAGAAGGTCTTAAAGTTGATTATACTGAAAATTTCTCATCAAAATATCTCACATAAAGTCCAGAACATTGACTTTATGGGTTTCTTTCAAACTGTCCCACAGAATATACTAACCACAACCCTAAAGCCCTGTTTCCACTGAGAGGTACGGGTCGGTATAGTACAATATGGGTCAGTATGGTATAGTACGGGACGGTATGGTGCAGTACGGGTTGGTATTGTACAATATGGGTCAGTATGGTACAGGAAGAAAAGGAGTGGTTCTGGCTGGTCGGGCGAGTGTTTTGATTTTAAAGTTGGACCCTCACTAGGAGGCGAGGTTTAGCGCAAATGGCCAGCATAATGTCATGCTAGTGCAACAACAACAAATGCGACACAACTAACGACAATGATGCGACAGCGAGGAATGTTTATTTTCAGACCCGACCAGACCTTACTTTTATTTTACTGTTTATTTTTTCAACATCGAGTAAACAGTGAAGTAAAACAACTGAACTCCCCCAGGATGTTTATCTCTGAAGCTTACTTTTGTTGTGATGTTTTTCTGTCCTCCCCTCACTCTCAGCTTTTTAGCCTAGTCTGTCCTCGCATCTGATTGGCTGTATGGTGTTCCTCATTATAATTAAACCCCATACACTGCCCGCATGGATTCCTGAGCAGAAGTGGCTGAACAGTGGCTTTTCTTATTCACTACAGAACTGACTCGTTTGGCATTACTTATCACTAACAAATATGAAAAAAAACAAAACAAAACAAAACAAAGAGAAACAGAGAAAACGTTTTTCAGCTTCTGAGCTGGACAACCCTTAAAACCTGCAGCCAGACGTTTTGGTTTTTTTTAAGTTCACATTAACTCTTTATTTAACAGTGATCTAACTTTTAGAGTCCTTCTGATGTCTGAAAAACTGCAGCATCATCACTGATGATGGGCTTGAAGATTTCCCAACAATTCACCTTTTGAACGATGAGAAACTTCTGTTTGGACCGAAATCGTCTCACAGTGAAAACTGAGGTGAAGAACACGATCCTGCTCCCAAACATGGACGGCTCATCAGATGGCAGACTACTGCCCAGCAGAACTGCAGCTCTTCTTCATCTCTTTACATAAAGGAAGTTAGCTTGAGCAGCATCTAGAGGACGTTAGAGGTATTGCAGCTTATTGAACCTCAACAATGGAAACAAGGCGCTGAAAGTTTAGGCTCAGTCCATCACAGAAAACTGTAAACGTCTTCATGCACCCGTCTTTTTATGTTGATCATTGCTGTCGAGCAGAAACCTTGTGTCGTTGTATTTAATTAAATTTATTTTCATGAATAATTTCTATTACGTGTCTCTCTTGTTCCATGAATTATCATGTAATGGAAAAAAAATGGATGAGCTTATCTTCTCTGCTGAAATTTAAACTCTTACAAATGGAAATAATTTGTGTTTTTAAAAAAGATTGAACATAATTTCCAGGTCTGTTTATCCCCAGCAGTAGGGGGCAGCATTAAGCCATCATTCCTGTAATATAATGAGCAACTGTTCTTTATACAGAAGACATGGACTCTATAAATGATGAGAGAGACATGGAGGTAGAATGGAGTCCAGTAACAAGAAGTTTGACAAACAGCCTGCAGATGAAAAGCAGGACTCTTTGACTAATATCAAGCGATATGTCTGGAAACATCGTTGGACGTAGGAGGTTTTTGTCCAACAGGAAATGCTGGAAATCTGCAGTGAAATGACTCTTTTCTTTTGATGAGCTTATCTCGCCCGTTTTATGCTTTTAAAAAAACTATTCTTTGTAAATGATGTTTTGTGTCCTTGTTTAGTAAAGAGAAGAAGAAGAAGTGTCTTTATGTTTCTGTCTGCTTGGTGGAAAAGCTGTGTGTCGTCACAGTTTCTGGGCATAGAGAGAAATATTATCTGAGCAAAGACGCACAAAACAAGGAGGTTTTCACTAATTTGCAGACAGACTGGCCCTTTATATGAAAGCTAGCTTCCATGTTCCCTTCCCTCCTTCAGGTTTTAATCCCGTTCTGTTCGCTTTGTCTGGATGAAAAATCCTGCAGCGGTTTCTCCTCCTCCACCTGTATGTATCCACTTTTCTCTCCAGGCTGCGAGTCCTGACGCCGGCCTCTTCTGTGGAGGATGACGGCCGTCACCAGGAAACAGATCAGCCCCCCAAACACAAAGGTCACCATTAGACCCAGAAACCTGCAAACACACACACACAGACTGGTTAGCATGGGTTTTTACTTTAGTAACAGGACCAGGCTGACGTCAGAAGCTGAGCCAGGACTATCTAAGCATTCAGAAGTGTCCAGAAACAAACCACAACGACCTCCAGACACAGACTAAACAAGATTAAAAACTGCTGCAGAGTTTTTAGGGTCTGAATGTGCAGCAGATTACATCATTTCCTCCCAACATAATCCTCATTATCATCTCACAGACTTCTTCTTAATGTTAGGGTACCAGAATATGATAACAAATGATAAACATAAACTGAACCTGACGAGTAAATAACGATCAGAAGAGATCAGATCAGATCAGATTAGATTAGATCAGATTAGATCAGATTAGAAGAAGGGGATCAGTTTTAGTAGCTTTCTCCTTCCACTACTGGGTTGGACCCCCTTTGTAATAAATCATTTTACTCTTTTTAATGCTTGTAAGGGAAATGGAGGGGACTCACCTTAGTCTGGTGGGCATCCTCTTAATTTCTATGCTTGTTATTATATTTCCACAGTTATTTATGACTCTGGTTTAAGGTCGATGCTGACGTAGCCACTCTGGCTATGCTGTGTCAGTGCATCTGGCGCTACTGGGTGACTTCAATCACCACAGACCTGCAAAGTCCTTCTCTAATTTTTATCAGTATGTGACGTGTCCTACTCCCCATGGGAGGCATGTTGACCTCTCTTTGGATCTGTGAAGGGCGCATACAAGTCTGTAAACAGAACTCTGCTGGGAATGTCGCACATGTTTAGTTATGTCATACAAATCTGTCCTGAAGAGAAACAAGCCAGAGGAACGTTTGGTTCTGGTTTGGTTTGAAGAATCTGATAGTTTGATCAACTATCTGATGCCGTCTCTTCTTATGTCTCTTTTTGTGAGACCGCTATCATTTCATGGAAGGAAAAGTCTTTTTCCACAACAACAGGCAATGGATGACAAAAGGTGTCAAAATATAATTAACCAAAGAAACATTTGCTTATTACACAACAGAGAGCTCTGTTCAGAAAGGTCTGATCTGGTGCTTTCTAATGAACGAAACAGCTGTTTTTAACTGTTTTAATGTGAAGAATTGTCTGTTTTTAGAAGTGCTTCTTCTCAGAGCAGTGTTGTTGTTGAAAGGAGCAACCAAGTTAAACTTTTCTGAGGAGTTAAGGAGAGGAAAAGTCCTGGTCCTGATGGTCCTGGAGGTGAGGTCCTTAAAAACTGTCCAGCTGGCAGATATATTTAGTTTTATTTTTTTAACATCCATCCAGCTTCACAAGGTCCCTTCACTCTGGAAAGATTCATTGTTCCAGTAGCTAAATCTGCATCTCCCAGACCCCCTAACGACTTCAGATCTATTGCACTAACTTCCCTGGTCATGACGTCATTTAACTGTAGTGGGTCCAGGATAATCTGGACCCACTGCAGTTTGCTTACAGAAGAAAGAGGGTACAGAGGTTCATCAGAACCGCTCCACAGATCGTCGGCTGCAGAAGAACTACACAGTTCCCCTAGTCTTAAAAAGCCCAGAATAGTTCATGCCCTGGACTCTCTGTTGGAACTGCTGACATCAGACCGACGTTACAGAGCAATAAAAACCAGGACAAACAGATTCAAAAACAGTTTTTATCGAACTTCACAATGCTAAACAACTCGTATACGGTGCAGCATGTTTTTAAAGGACTGAGCGCAGCAGGACGAAGGCAGGTGTGACGTCTCTGCTGGTGCTGCTTCTTATGGTGCGTTTATTTGTATGTTTTAAACTAACTTTAGCTATAAAGTGATTGGATGGCAAATTTACATCTTGTTGTACTTGTTACAATGACAATAAAGATTATTCTATTCTATTCTATTCTATTCTATTCTATTCTATTCTATTCTATTCTATTCTATTCTATTCTATTCTATTCTATAATACTAGAGTCCTAAGCAAAGCCCGTTAAGTCCTTGCGGATCAGGGAGCAGGTCCATCCTGACAACATGTAGGCCTAACAGACAGATATTCTTTTGTCCCTGCGGCCATCACCACATTGAACAAGTAGCTCTATTTTCTGTTTTTATCTATATATCATGGTCTTATTAGATATTTATTGTTTGTGTGACTGTGCACTGACTGACTGATTACCCCTAAGGGATAATAAAGATTCTGTGGTGGCTGAGGAGGCTGTTGGAGTCCAGTGAACTCATAGCCATGTTCTAGAAAACAGGTGGAGATGATCTGAGCTTTGTGACATGGTGCATTATCCTGCTGGAATCAGAAGATGCTGCACTGTGGTCATAAAGGAATGGACATGGTTAGCAACTATACTCAGGTAGGCTGTGCTGGTTAAACCAGGCCATGCTCAAAGTCTCTTAAATCTCCTTTCTTCCTCATCTGATGCTCAGTTTGAGCTTCAGCAAGTCGTCTCCACCATGTCTATGTGACTAGATGCTGCCATGTGATTGGCTGGCTGGATATCTGTGTTTACAGGAAGTTGAACATATGGAGCGGACAAAGTGGAGGGTTAACCTTTAGGAGCTGCTTCTCTCTTCCTACCTGTGTCTGAAGTTGTCCAGGTTGTAGTAGTGACAGGAAGTCTTCTCGCCGCACTTCTTGCCCCACAGGATGCAGGTGGTGTCGATGACGCTGCCGTACAGCACGGGGCCGGGCATGAATGCTGCACAAATACACAAATACACAAATACACAAATTGAGAAACTTTATCCTGCAGGGAAGTGAAACCAGCAGAGGTCTCTAGTTTGGTGGCTGTTAACCCATTTAGCTCCTGAGTTTTGGTTTAATAGCTTAATAAAATCTCATATAAGTTACACAGATCAACAGTCAATGAACAGCTGTTATTCTATTAACATCAATACTTGTATTACTTTACAGTATCATATGACGACCTAACATAAGAATCTGGTTCCAGCTCCTATCAGCTGGCTGTTAATGACAAGAGGGTCCCTAACTGCCAGGAGCTGTAGATCAATACACCGATTAATTCATCATCGTCAGCATGAGGGCCAAAGTCTGACACCACCTGGACCTGCAGCCTGGTTCTGTTTCAGTCTGTCCAGCTGCAGAACCAGGCTGGAGGAGAAACAGATCTCAGTGTGATCCAGTCAGAGTCCAGACCTCATCCTGACTGCAGGAACCAGACAGGCTGGAGGGGGAGGAGGACTGAATGTGGTCCAGTCAGAGTCCAGACCTCATCCTGACTGCAGGAACCAGACAGGCTGGAGGGGGAGGAGGACTGAATGTGGTCCA
>JBAFTB010000017.1:28675361-28688266 GCA_037177355.1 Melanotaenia trifasciata
TTAATTTAATTTAATTTAATTTAATTTAATTTAATTTAATTTAATTTAATTTAATTTAATTTAATTTAATTTAATCAGCTGAGTTGTATTTTGAGTAGAAACTGACTGTTTCCAGGAATTCCGGCCATATTGTGTCTGGAGAGACTCAGAGTGAAACTTGGAAAGATTTTCTGTCCCTGAAGAAATTTCCACGGAACGTCTTTGATATTGTTCTGTTGAACTGGGACATGGATGAATTTTTCTGGAACATGACATTGCTTCCTGCACCAGTTTTGGTGTCTGATGGTTTGTTTTTATGTTGATTCGAGATTAAAAAGAGAAATGAAACCTGCTGCTGAACGCGTCACTGGACCAGAGCCAACTATGAGTTATCAGCCCAGAATTGAAAGGTTTATGTTTGTATTCAGCAGTAAAGCGTTGGTCTTCTGGTCAGACTGGGAGGTAACTGAACATGAAAGTGAATCTTACTATGTGTGTGCTGCTGGCGTATGCCTGCATGGAGAAACAGCCGGCATGGCAGGGGGACCTGAACTCCACGCCATCAGAACCACAGACCGGGTTAAAGGCCTCCGTAGAGCATCCGCAGCCAGAACTGCAGGACGAGTTTTTCTCACTGAAAACAAACACAACATAAAGTTATTTTACATGTAAAGGACTTTAATTACAGCGTTTCAAACAGGAACACCAGCCCTGAGTGAAAAAAGCTAATTCTGAGAACAAGATCAGGAATATTCAGACTTTTCTCTGTAGTCCAGGTAACTAATCAGATCCAGTTCTCAATTCTTTGTAAACTGTAGACCCAGTTTTACAGGAAACACTTTCTTCGTTTATTTTAAGATGTTCCAACATAAACCCAGTGTCTGAGTCAGAATCAGAGTCAGTCCAGGTTTATGGAGATTGGGGAGGATCCATCCCGCCATCAGATCTTTTGAGGTCCGGGTACTGGGGAGGATCTGTCCCTCCATCAGACCTGTTTCCACTGATCATCAGTCCAGTTCTTGAGTCATGTGACCTACCTCAGCCATTCATCCTTGTTTCCCTTCTTTAAGAATGGCTTCCTGACAGCCACGTCTCCATGGAGACCATTTCTGATGAGGCTTCGATCAATAGTAGACGGATCAACTGAAGGTCCAGATGCATCGCTCAGGTTCTGGTTCAGGTCTTTGCTGGATTTCAGATCCTGTTCATCTGCTGTAGATGGTTTTTTCCTCTACATGTCCAGTTTCTGCCTCCATGCTGAGATGAGCCATGTTTCCAGCTAACAGCTGTTTGGGAATCCCCTTGTTGCTGCTCAAACCCTGTTTTCTGTCTGTGTGACTGTCTGATCTTTGCTGGTTTCACACATGAAACTAAAGAAATGGGAACAAATTAACCTAAAGATTCAGTTTAAACTGGTTCTTTGCTAAGTTGTCTGTTATGTGTTGACTCAACTCTGGTTCATCCTGTGAGTTAGAGGCTTTTTTCTGCCTGAAGAATTCAGAGGTCAGAGTTGAGTTCCTCTGGAACTGGTCCGGTACCAGGACTGGACAGGATCTGGTCCAGTACAAGGACGAGAGAAAGAAGCAGAAAACTTCTGAAGAAAAACTGATTGAGCATCGTTGTCTAAGAGACATTTAAAGTCTTCTAGGGAGGGAAATGTAAGGAAAGGAGGACCACCCAGATTCCTCCCTCTCTTCCCGTTTCAACTTCCAGGCCTAATCTTTGTTAAAGTTGTCAGAAAACAGACTAAAAACCACATAAGAGCATTAATCTGCTGATCTTATCCTTTTTTCCTGTTTTTAAAGAAACATGTTTTGTGAAAGTAGCTGCCATGTTGGTCCCTGTAAACTGGAGGATACCTGGGAGGGAAGATCCCAGCCACCTTCTGGGTCGGGCAGCCAATGAACAGCAGCGGCACGGCGGTGAACATGCAGATCAAGATGGCGGCCGCGCACAGCTTGCTGGCAGCTCTGACAGAAAGTCGTAACCGCCTCATCAGAGCTCCACCCAGGACGATTCCCAGCACCGCCATGGGGATCCCGACGCCTCCTGAAACAAGAAGATCAGGAAAACAGAAGCTTCGGTTTCATCCCGTTCAGTTAGACTCAACGTGGCTGAAGTTACATGTGAAATATTTCACATCAAGACACATTTTAGGTGACAAAGCTGTCAGGCGTGTCTCACCGATCATCATGGTGGAGAAAGGCACGGTCCGGGTGAACTGCTTCTCTATGAACTTGGCCATGAAGGTGGCGAGTCCGGACAGCAGCGCCGCGAGATTCACCTGTGCCAGGACCACCAGGATGTAGACCGGACTCTGCAGGGTCCGCAGAACGATACGAGGAAAGCCTGAAGGACAGCGTTGAGCAGGTTAACCCTGGAAGCTCTGAAGGCTCAGTTCATCGTCATCAACCTTCTGCTTTGTGGTTGACAGTCCTTCTCTCCTCAGGATGAGCTGAGCGATTCTTTGGACACTTAATGTTGCTGAACTGGTTAGTGGTTTTCTTTTGGCTACACAGCTGTTCAGTCCCTTGAGTTCCTTCACATTGTTCATGTGGATCTTTCTTTCACCAAGAAACATAGCTCTGAGTTCTACTGCTATTTTTCTTCCATCTGATTCCACCAGCATTTAAATGATGGATGGTAAAGAACAACTGAGAACCACTCCTCATTTAACCACTTACAATCTTACAAATAGAAAACCCCGTAAACACGTAAAGCTAAAGAGATGTCGTCCATCCAAAGATAAATTAGATGATTATTGCTGGTGGTTATCATGTTCAGACTGAAATGTTCATTTTGATGAAGAATATTTTATGTTGCATTTGGAGATCCAGTAGACCGTGTTATTAAAAGCTGCCTTGCAACATTCTTGGTTTATGTCTTATCATAACATGCAAGTTAATGTAAAATTTGTTTATACAGCACATTTAAAAACAACAGTTGACCAAATTGCTTCACAGATGCATAAGCAGTCCTAAAATAGCAAACAGCATAAAAATAAATAAATAAATAAATAAAACACAGAAGAGTGAAGATGTTTTGTCTCACACTCGGTCAGTAGAAGGCCAGAGAGAATAAAAGCATGTTTAACAGACATTTAAAAGCTTGCATGCTCTGAGCAATGCAGACATGTGGTAAATTATTCTACAGTGAACGCTTCTACATTTTTACCTTGACCCTTGCTGGTTGAACAGCATGCTCTCAAAGGTGTGTCGATGTCACGTAGAAAGGGAAAAGCAAGACCATTTAAAGCTTTAGAAATGAGCAGTAAAATCTTAAAATGAATGCAGTGACAGACAGGAAGCCCATGGAGAGATTTTCAGACTGGAGTCATGTGTTCATGCTTCCTTGCACCAGGCAAAAGACGAGCTGCAGAGTTCTGAACTATTTGTACAGCAGGGATGAGCTGCAGCCACAGACAGGAAGCAGAGAAGACGCTTACTTTTGAGGAACTGACGGAGGGAGAGGTCCTGCAGCTGACTGGTTTCCTGCTGATTTCTGTCCGAACTGGACTGGTCGTCGTCTGCACTGCTCTGCACATACTTGGAAACACAGCATCACATGTTAGACTTATTGTCATGCATTGTCATGCATTGTCATTCACTGCAGCAGTCTGCAAGGCTTCTGGGCTGTACGCTTACATCCACACCTCTATCAAGCTTAGATAAGACTTATCTTTGGGTAACTCTGTTATTCTTGTGTTAGGGTCAAGTTTCTCGGAAAGTATACTACTCACCAAACAAAGGCTAAAAAGCCTGAACTAGAAACAGCTTAGCTTACCAGTTAAATGATTATCAGGAATCTTTTAAAGGTTTGGAGTGGTGAAATTTAATCTCTCAGTCTGCTAGCGTAGCAGACAGAATGTGGTCTGCAGTCTCTACTCAAAGGGCTCGTTTCTGCTGATCATAGAAGCTGCTGTTCAGTCTGGCCAGAACATCTTCATGGAGCCAATTAGCAACAACTTTTAGTTCAGTTTAGAGATGCTACAAATCAGACTTAGCTAGCTGTGAATATTTAAAATGCTCCACAGGTTTACCTGCTTTAGTGAAAGCATGGCTTCGCTTCACTGTGAAATAAGCTCGTCATGCTCAACAAGCTGCTGCCATGAGCAAAACAAGCCAAGCTGGAGATTCCCAAAGGATTACAGCATGTTAGCTAGTGGAATTTTCCATAATTTTCAGTAACAGCTAGACGGATTGGCCAGAATGATGACCTGGAGCAACTTTTCTGTGGACTAATCTTTTCAGTTTTCATCTTATCTGCTGGAGGTTTACTTCCAATGCTTCAGGAGTGTCTGCTGCACTATTCACTAGTCACCCTCCTTAGCTGAGCAACGTTTTACCCTGAAAACCTGGAAACCTTGAAACCTCGGCCGTACACATATCTCAAGTTGGCATTTTGCTTTTATACATTTTCAGACTAAAATATATCCAAATTAGTAACATGATAAATTAGCAAAGGTCATTCCCCATCAGACGTGTAGGTACAAGTGTTCAGTAACGCTGTAAATAAAGTAGAAACTTGGAGTAATATACAAAAATCAAATTTAAATATTTATATATACGAGTTCTAGTGGAAATATTACATGACCTGATCCTGCATCAACATATTTTGTTTGGATTAAACTTGCATAACACTTATAATTTGTAAACACAGGACCATGAAATCTCTCTCGGTGAGGCAGGTTGGGGAAATCAGTCCGATATCCGGTCTTTGAATCATGTTGATGTCCGAGCCAGATATGGTATTGGATCAGATTGGCTCCACACTGTGTGCTGTTTAGGAGGCAGTTTCTGAGTCATTAAGTGACCAAAAACCTTTAGTTTATTGTTTTGTAAGACTGCCTGAAGCAGGAAAAGCTGCAGCATGAAGTGAGGGTTTGCTGAAAGGAGTCAGCTGCAGACCAGCTGGTAATCATCTTCAGCTTCATCTCCGTCAGGCATGTTGAATGTTCTCACTTTGTTATAATATTCTTTCATACTAGAAAATGCAAGAGATTGACCTTGCTCCAAACGGGGTTAAATAATTTCCTCGGTGAAACAGAGGGTTCACGACACTGAGCTGGGTGGCTTTAACTTGGCTGTCAGCCTGCAGCGGTTAATGATTCACAGAGGAATGTTGACTCAGTGTCACTGCATTAAAACAAATAAAGCAGTGGATCCAAGCCAAAAGGTTGGCTAATATACTGTTCAGCTCACAATACAATCAAAGTCCACAGTTTTTTTCTATTTCACTGCTTAGTGAAGCTCTTAATTTACTTTTGACATTAAAATCCAGTTTTATGGCTCATTCAGTTCATACTCATTCAAACACAAGCGATACCGACACTAGAGGCAAGAAGGGTGACGTGTATTTCCCAAGGACACAATGACAGTTGACTGGAGGAGCGCGAATCAAGCCGCCAACCTTCTGATTATTGCACAAATCCCTCTACTACCTGAGCCACTCAGCTAAGCTGAGCTACAGTTTGAATTCCAAACAACACAGAGCGTGTGTCGGCGTGCGGTTTCCGGTACACTGATTAAACTGAGACACATGTCAGAGCACGGCTAAATCAGTGATGCTAGTTTGGTTACGTTGGCACTAAATTTGACGAGTTTTCAGACCCATCCAGTGACTCTACTTCAAAGAAGTGACTAGCGACAAATCTACAGACTTTTGTTTGGTGTTATTGGAGACTTTTGGAAACAGAGATAAAAGCATGTTTACTTCTTCTCAATGAGCAGCTTCCACCCCTCTCCTGTCCATTAGCTTCCAGCTGCAGAGCAGGAGATGTTCCCCTCTGCTCCATAAGCAGCCTGAAAGCTGCTGCTGGCTGATCCCGTCCTGACTTACCGTACATATTAATGTCTACTGTAGACTTTTAACCAGAGAACAGCTGGAGCTGCTGGTTAAAAGACTCAAAATGACACTTTAACTTTAGGTCGGTTCATTGTGGACCAGGGATATTTTCTATTTTTCTTTCTAGTGTTTGCAGTTGAAATGCAATTAAATCCATTTTTCACTAGAGCTCAGTTTACAAAATTAATTTCTGTGTCTGTTTTTGATTCAGTTGTCCACTAAAATACATTTAAATTAAAAATGTTGCTTTTAGGGGCAAATATTGTTAAGTGATTAAAATGTTTTTAATTGAGATTAAAATACACAGCCTCTGATTAATGAGATATTTTTTAATAGAGTTCTACCCCTAAAATTGACTTATTAATGAATATTTATTAGTACATTTTTCATTCTTTTTTCTAATTACTTTTTTCTTAATTAATTCAATATTTAATTGTATTATTTTATTCCAGTATGTTGTTTTTCCCCTTTTTAAACCATATTTATTTTGTTTTCATATAATTGTAAATACATTTGGACAGTAAAGGTATAAACCTGATTTTGTATTTATTTGTTTATTGTAAAATGAACTTAACATAAAAACAGCGTAAAAAGAAGGAAAACATTGGAAATTTCTGCTAACACCAGTTAAATAAATGCACCCTCTTCATTTGAGAACAACACAACCTCCCCCACTCAGATCTGGTCTAAACCGAAACCAAATCATCCATCATGAGCAGAGCTGCTTGGAATCAGTCTCTTTCTTGAATGCTGTTGAGCAATCGTTGGCTTTGCCTCATTTAATGACTAAAACATGTGCAGAGCTGAACTTTCTCTTTGTTCTGGGGCCTGAGCCAAAACCCCAAACTCATTTCACCTCAGCTAGTAGGTTAAAATCTTCATTTCTAATCCTTTCAGACTTCTTCTTTGCTTTTCTTTGATCCAGATATTTGGAAATCAGCCTGGTTTACTTCAGTTTAATTCTGAATATCAATCACCCCTGGCCAGAACACCAGACTCCCTGTCTTTCCTTTCATTTACTCTCTTTTTATCAGATTAAATGAAGGTTTATGTGTTGTAACAAGAAGAGAAGCGACTGATGTTTCGTGAGAAATCCTGAAACTCTGACTGACTTGAAATCACTCCCATATGAGGGGGATATGAAAATACTGAGGAAATTCCAACAAAATTTCAACAATACACCAGATGATTTACTGTGCTAGTGACTGGAGGCTGGCACTGATTCTGCTCTTTGGAAACTAGAACTTTTTAAATTTTATTTAGCCTTTATTTTACCATGGAAGTCTCATTAAGATTATGAAATCTCTTTTTCAAGGTGGGGGCCCTGGCCAAGACAACAACAGTCCAAGTTCCATTACGAACAACCAATCAATAAACAAACTATATAAAACATACACTATAAAGCATATAAAATAAAAAGCTAAGAGGACAACAGATTACAGAAAGCATAGTTAGCAGGACAAGCAGTTGCAGACACCTACTGACTCAGCTTTCCAGTGTGACTCAGCAAAGACATTTTTAAAGCTCTAACTGAGACTAAGACAGTCAGTCGGCTGTTCCAGGCTGAAGGGGCAAAGCACTTAAAAGCCTTTTTGCCAAATTCAGTGTGAGCTTTGGGGACTATCAGTAAAAGAATGTCATTAGAGCGCAGACAATAGTTACTCGACCTAAATGACATATAATCACAAAGGTAAGAGGGAAGCAGGCCAAGAATGGATTTATAGATAAAACGATACCAATGTGAAAGTCTGTGTATGGATAAGGAAGGCCACTGAACTCTGGCTAAAGGCTGCAGTGGTGGATGAGAGCTTTGCAGCCCATCTCAAACCATAAGGTACTGTGTGGCACACTGTCCAGAGAGAGTGAGGACTGAACAGAGACATACATATACAGCAGGTCTCCATCATCTACCAAGGGAAGGAAAGTAGCTTCCACAAGCTTTTTTCTGGCAAGATAATGGAAATAGGACTTAGTTCTATAATAAAAGCCAAGCCTAAGCTTATGTTTCATTACAGGGTTCCTAACAAGGGAGGAGAGTAATTTCAAATCAAGCAGTTGGGACTGTATGGTATAAAAAAGCATTGCAAGGTAGCACTACAGTAAACCACAGTGTCATCTGCATAGAAATGAAATTGGGTATTTGAAATGTTTTGACCCAGATTGTTGACATGAATAGAAAATATAAGTGGACCCAATACAGAACACTGTGGGACCCCTGACTTAACATCTGAAAGACTAGAGAGAAAGTTTTTTAAACCAGCCTGCAGCCTGTTGTTATGCCACCGTCATATCATTCACAGCCTTTGGTGATGCTGTAATGGTGCTGTGTTGTTTCCTAAAGCCTGACTGATATGGAGAAAGAATATTATTGGTATTTAGGAAATCTTTCAATTGATTATTCACCAATCCGTTTGACAAAACTGATAAATTAGAAATAGGTCTATAATTGGTGATTGATGTAGGGTCCCCTCCTTTCAACAGGGCGAGTACATTTTCACATATGTTTTTACATAATTATACCATCATCAGAGAAAACAAAGAAATGAATCATCAAAAATCAGAACCAAGTGGATTAATTATAGAATTCAGATTTACTATGTAACTGAAATGATTAATTTAAGACATCTTAACCCTCTGATGCATGAATTATTACAAAACAGTACCACATTTTTTAAATAAAATCTTTTACTTCTACAAACATGCACATTGACGTTTTTTTGTTTTTTAAATCTTATTTTGACTTTTATTCAGTGTATTGATTTTTCTATTTGATCTATGAAAATATTTATAAAATAATATGTTGTCATATCAATATAATATAAATTTTCTATAAAAACACCTGGGACATTTTCTTGTCCTGTTTATTACTGAGGCAACCCTGGAAATTACAATGTATGTATACATAGCAGAGAATTGGTGACTCACTAATGTCCAATGAAGTTGAAGTCCAAGGGTTAATAGTCTTCATCCTCATTCCCTGTGTTACTTTCTGCATTCCTGGAACTACTTTCCTCATTCTGTTTTCACAGGTCTTATCCAGAGGCGTATTTTGGTATGTGCAACATGTAATTTCTGTGTCTTTGTTGACAGCATAAATATTGCGATTTAAAATGATTCAGCAGCAGACACAGAATCCATCATTGTTCTAGTTGTCAATCTGGTGCAAGATGACATGACAGACCTCATGGGAAAGATTACAGTTCCTGTTTACACAAGCAATATTTGCCTTATGTTTCAAGAAAATTTCACTCTGGAGCACATTCTCAAGCCTTTACTATTTATCGACTCCAAACTCTGTTACCATTAGCATTTAGCATTTTACATTCTCAGCACAGTCATGTAAACTAGGCCATAATCTCAGATGTTTTTGTTTATTTTGTGCAGTAAAGCAGCGAGCCCAGAACAGAACCCTGGGGAACACCTGATGACAAAGAGTCAGAGGTTGTAAAGTTCAACTTGCAAAAGGTAATTAATGATTCTAAGCTTAGCATTAAATGGATTTAAAGAGATAAAACTGCATTTATTGGTTTTGTCAGTTGCCAAATAGAAAATTTGCAGTTTAGTAAACATATTGACATATGTTGTTGGTGTTAAAATTAAATGGTGCAGCTATTTAAAATTTCCATATCTCATATGCTGCTTTTGCTTCGTTCTTAATGAAGTCCACTGGGGGTTGGTCACATCCCAACTCACCTCTTTGGGCATTTCTCTGGGGAAGAAGAAATACGGCAGGGCAGTGAGGAAGAGGAAGCAGGAGGCCACCAGGAAGCCAAGCCACCAGGCTCCGACCCAGCGCAGGTCTTTGGTGTCCAAGTTGATCTCATCTGGAAACAAAGATGGTGTTAAAGAGTTATCACCTGCTGGGTTTGTTTGTTGAAATAAAACCTGCAGATAACCACATATCTGCTCATGAAACACGAGTCTGAGGGTCAGCGGCAGGATTAATGTCTGTTCCATTGCAGCCGGATTAAAGTCATCACACTGTCATACAGTCACTAACAGCTGCATCAGTGTCAGACTGCCTTCATCTCACCACATCAAAGATCTTATGAGACTTCATGGGAAATGAGTTAGTAAAAGAAACAGCAAGGTTTTGGAAACATTCCTCCATATTGACATGACACCATCACACAGTTACTGCAGGTTTGTCGGCTGCATTCATGATGAGAATCTCCACCACATATCAAAGCCGCTCACACACACCCCATCAGTATTAGGAAACAGGCTTTTACTTTGTAGAAACTGAAGTTTCATTGAAGCAGATAGCGTGAAACAGGTGGAAATAAACACCAGAAAAGAAAATACTCTTAAGAATGAATAATATACTTTATTTTTATGAAATCAGACACCTTGGAGCTGAAACTCCAGAAGTGAGGCCCTGCAGCAACAACTGAAATTATTGTTGGCATGCCTCCATGTAACCTGATGTAAGAACATTAGCATCAGTTTTCAAAAAGCCAGAGGATGCATATCTGTGACAGTAAGGAACATGCCCATCCTCAAATGTTTCCTGAAGATATTGAATAGTGTGAGAAACTCTTATGCAATAAAAACAGAATTTCAGCATTACACAATCAGCTTTTGTCACCATTCTCATGCACAGTAATATTAGAAAACAGGTTTTCAATGAAGCTGATACCATCAGAGCATGGTTATAAAAACCAGAACTGAATAAACATTTTTGTTAACTGAAATAAAAATAAAAACAAAATTTTAAAAAAAGATAGCTAATTAAAACTGTATTGTGTGTTTACAAAACAAACTTAAACAAAGTAAAATTATTAAAATTAAAATTATTAAGTCCTTCTTTTATGTCTCTGTAAATGTATTTCATACATACATATAATATGAAAATTATTTACTTCGCTCTGACGGTTTCACGGCAGGTGTCTGCACCGTACGACACCTCATGGTCTGTGACGCCACATGTTGAAAGTCTGCCCACACCGGCTAGCGTGAAGGCTACTAACTAAACTGGGGAGAAAGCGGCAGTCTGATTTGGGATTTCTTTAACTATGACCGTGTCACAGATAAAACAAAGTGCCTTGTAGTAGAAGCAGGTGACACAACATGTGTCCCAAGAAAATGAAAGTCCATTTGAAAGTTCCTCAAGAACGCTAACCAGGAGTACATGGACAAAGTAGTCTCTCAGGACCCCTTCCTCCGAAAGAGAAGCTACAGCCAAATCAGGCAGCATTACAGGTACTGCATCCTGTGCAACCTCCCCCAACCTTGGAGAAGCCTGTTATAAAATTGTGATCTCTTAAGTGATTTCCCAAAAACTGCTGCAACCTTAGTTCAAATGTTTATGTATTTAATTTAATTTAAATTAATCAAACCTCCAGTCTAAAGTTTGTTGGGCTTTGTTTAGGTTGTTCTCCCTGAGACTCCAGACTGCCAAGCGTTGTGACTTCTCTCATGGATGAGTCCAACATTTAATGTCTGTCTGTAGTCTGTTAGCTGTGTTGATTTTTACCCAGCACACTATGTGCATCTAACTTCAGAAGCAGCACTGCACACATTTTGTACTTAGGGCTGCTATTTTGTGGGCTGTTGTATTTGATTTGTGAATGGCTGTCCATGTGTCCCCTGAATGCATTTTTTTAAATGGTATCTTTTCCTTAGTTTTTATTATACAATACTTATTCTGATTATTATTCATCTCACACCTGACAAATACCCTAATTTACAATAAGCAAAACTAAACTAAATCACTGAAACTAATAAAAACTCAACTAAAACTAAGCATTTAAAAAAAATAAAACTAATAAAAACTAGCAAATCTGTTTAAAAACTAACTAAAATGAAATGAGTTTGAAAAAACAAGAAGTAAAAAAGGAATTAAAACTAAAACTAATGAAAAATCCAAAACCTTGCATCAGACATTAGAAAACAACACTGAAACTGGATTAAACAACTTTGAATTTTATGGAAATGACACACCATAAAGACAGTTGAAAATCCAGAAGTGAAGCTTTACACCTAGAGCTAAAACTCTTCAAAATGTCATCTAACCTATATTTGACTTTAATCTCTCAACAATCCAGATTTAATCTTAATTACTCATCATTCCATGAGTCACACCACACTGACAGAAATAAATGAGCATGTTAGTCANNNGTTAGTCAAAAAAATACCGGTTTATAGATACAACAATGCGGATCTGAGTGAAAAGATAATCTTTAAATCCATTGAAGCAACGCAAACAGACTTGTTTTTTTTTACATATTTGTGGGAACATCACTAGCACATGCATTGAAAGGTCATAAACTTAATTTCTTATTTTCTACATAAAGAAAATAATTATCAAAATTAAACATAATTACAATAATGTGAAGTTAAACCTTAATCTTAGGCCCTAAACCAATGTTTTTCTGAGTTAAGATAGGGTCCTCATTATTCCATGTGTCCTCACTTTGGAGGTCAGGTTTCAGGTTCCCAAATGAACAGTCTAACACACACACACGCAAACACACCTACACACATACACACACACACACAAACACACCTACACACACACACACTTGGGATTTACTACAGATTTACTTTCCCACAGTGTTGTATATGATTCTTTTGTTATTAATGTCTTGATGTAACGATGTACGAAAGCAGATGTTAGCATCAGTTGTGAAAAAAACAGTTTAACTAGGTAAAAGGATTTCTGTGTCATTTATAAACACGAATGTCTTCAACTTTTTCCTGACAATAACTTAACAGCATCAGTATATAAAACTGAAATAAAGCAGAGGGTGAATAAAAAGAGTCTAAAAGAGCTGTTGAAATAAACACACATCTCTTCAAAAGCAGTTAAAAAGTCTTACAAAATGTATTAAAAACTTAAATGTGTTAATGCTCTTTAAAAAATATTTAACGATCTCAAGTCTAATAAATAATTTTCAGTGTGTTCAACTATTTTTGATTTAGATTTTAAATTAGAAATTAAAAATCAGTCTAAAATTTAATGATCAACATCAGCTGTTACTTAACAATTTAGCTTCATAAACAAGGGAAATCCATCCATCCATCCATCCATCCATCCATCCATCCATCCATCCATCCATCCATCCATCCATCCATCCATC
>JBAFTB010000017.1:28748149-28763465 GCA_037177355.1 Melanotaenia trifasciata
GGGATGATGGTTGATGGGGGAACCCAGATGACGAGGGGGGCATCCAGGTGAATGGGGTGATGCAGCAGGTGGATAAGACAACATATTAATGCTATTTGCAGGGAGTAAACATGTCTTGCATCCCTCTCAGAAACATGTGCTACTTTTTCCTTCACTGTCAGCAATCTTTAGTATTAAAAGTTATTTGATCTTAACTCGTGTCCTGTGTGTGTTGCTGGCTTTTATAACAATGTGAAAAATTTCCAACCTTCTAAGATCATATGGGTTTATATTCATTCATTTAGCTGCTCTTTGTATTGCTTTTCATTTATTAGTTTAAAACAATATCAAACACATAAGCTTGTGGACTCCTGTCATTACACTTACTGTCCACTGTATCAGCTCCATCTGTTCAATAGCTAACCAGCCAATCACATGGCAGCATCTAGTCATGTAGACATGGTGAAGAGGACTTGCTGAAGTTCAAACGAGCATCAGAATGAGGAAGAACAGGGATTTAAGTGGTTTTTGGTCTGAGTATTTACTGGGATTTTCACACACAGCCATGTCCAGGGTTTCCAGAGAACGGTCTGCAGAGGAAAAATATCCAGCAAGCAGCAGTTGTCTGAACCAGAAAGTCTTGTTGGTGTAAGAGTAGAATGGGCAGACTGGTTGGAGATGATGGAAAGGAAACAGGTAGTCAAATAAGCACTGGTTCCAAGCAGTGTTCAGCATGTTACTTTAAAAAAGTAATTAATTATAGATACTAGTTACTTCTTCCAAAAAGTAACAGTAATGGAGTTACAGCATCATAAGAGTAACTAATTACTCAGAAAAGTAATATTATATCGTTACTTTAAAAAAATAGTTAAAATATTTTTCCTTTAACAAAATTTCTGCTCATTTATTCATAATAAAAATAGATCTGACTATTGACTGAAATGGAAACCCAGTGGAATAAATGACTAAAAGGAAAATCCTGAACACTGATCTCAGGCTAATTTAGGGACGACTTCTGGCTCGGACATGTGATGCTGTTTCATTCCTGGTCACAACACAGCAACTCTTCTACTGAGTGTATTCTCCAGTTCCAACTGTATCCCTCCACCTCCTCTCCACTGTAGCAGCAGCACAAAATAGTCCAAACAAACGTGAAACTTCTGTTCACCCAAAACAAAAATTAATCTTGTCCTACAATAACGTCAGTCAGTAATGTTTTTTCCTCAGAAACGTTAACAGTGTTGCAACAATGGAAGCGTCATTAGTGTGATGAGATGTTACAGAAAAAGCACACTTAGAGACACTGTTTATTTTATCGCCATTCTTCCCATTACTGGTTCCAACCAAGGTCTGCAGAACAGCATCTCTGAACACAGCCTTGAAGCAGATGGGCTACAGCAGCAGAAGGCCACACCGGATGCCTCCAGTCAGCTAAGAACAGGAAACTGAGAGTACAATTCACACAGACTCACCAACGGTGGACGATAGAAGAGCCCACAGGACAAGGTGAAAATAAAAGGAATGAGTTATGTTTATGGATGAGTGAAAACATCTGTAACCACAATCCCTCCAAGAATCAGAAGCAGATGAAGAGGGCCCAAAAACAATTAGCAGCCACCAGGGAGCATTGAGTCTGTAGTCCACTGTGGGGTCAACCATACACCAACCCAGAAAAGGGAAAGGAAGATCCAATCCAGAGCTCCCATGGCCACTGAGCAAAGATCCCCGGAGACCAGGAATGAAGGTCCATCAGCCCTTCAAGGCACCTGCTACCCATCCAGGAGAACCGGGCCACCACCCAGCATAGGCCATCATCAATCCCAATTGCCAAGCACCCCAGAGGTGCACAGGTGGGTGTGGGATCGATCCACCTCCCCCAAGCAGCAGCCCTGATAGTAGAATTGAATGATGTTTGGCGCATTAGCCGTTATACTCGTAAAATCTCGTCCCACGAGACTTCACTTTGAGAAGGATGGAGATTTCTAATTCTTTGTAAAACTGGATTCTGCCATTCACTATCAAGGTGGTAGTTATATATTTTTAAAATTATTTGTGAAAATCATCGCTCTTAGTTTGAATGAATAAAAGGTTTAACCAACTCAGTAAAATTAACTAATAGAGATGCGTTTTTCACCTCCAGAATGAAAGCTTTGGGTTTCAACAACCCGAGAGTCGGTCACGCTGGCCTTGGTCAGACGGTTGTAGCGGTACTAACATGAGTTTGGTTGTTCTGTTATTGGTTAGGGATTAGAGAAATCTAATTGGTTAATCAGTAAGCATGTGGAATATGTGACAAATGTGTAAAACATGAAGAATTAATTCATACTTGAAGATTTAATTCGTACCTGTTGTTACAATCAAATATAAAGATAAAAGTTAAGTCTCTATCCTCCACACGTTCCAAATTAAACAGAAGGGAATTCATTCAACAGAAACACCCTTGGCATTGCTGGGAAATATATAGCGGTGGTTGCCAAGCAACAGTTAAGGTGTTAGCAAAGGGATGCTGCAACTGAAAGTCATCGTTACTCCAGATAAAAGCGTCCAGTGTTGGACGTACAGTGTGAAGTGAAGGGGGGTTGTTGCAGAGTTTGATGCTAACAGAAGCTTACTCATTATTTCTACTCAGAAAATGTTTCCATGTTTTCCCTGAAAGTTAATAAGAGAATATTTTTTATGCCTCCCCCAAGCTACAGACAGATGTAGTAAAGCTGTGTCTTTCCATCTGTTTCCTCTAATGCTGCAGAAATGACTGGACATGTGTGAAGCTCAAAGCAGAAATGTGACTCTGCTGCTTTGACTGTTTTTCTTGTACATTAAGGCATCATTGAGGCTTCTCATGAAGGATTTTTCTCTTATTTTAATGTTTAAATTAGAGGGTGTTATGGTTTTAGGAATTAATGGGAAATTGTTGGATATGAATGTTCAGTAAGCGGATTAAAGAAAATGACTGTAGAATAAATAAACCTGATGACAGATCTGGATTAACTTAACTGTGTATATCTATAGATTAACTGTAAGAGTCTGACCGAAGCAGATTTTATCAATAAAAACATCTTCTTTATCATGTGACAGATGAAACATGGACAACTGGACGCTAAATACAGACTTGCTGATCCTGGAGGCCTTAAAGGTGACCCCTCAGTCCTCACTCCCTGCCTTCATCCTCCTCCTGCTCATCTACGTCTTCATCATGGTGTCCAACATCGGCCTGGTGGTTGTGATCTTTACCAGCAGGAGCCTCCACCAGCCCATGTATCTTCTCCTCTGCAACATGAGTATTAATGATGTTTTTGGGGCGACGGTGATTGTACCTCATGTGCTCAGAGATCTGCTGGTATGGAAGTCAGAGCGCTACGTTCATTACATGGCCTGTGCAGTTCAGGCTTTCTGTGTTCACCTCCATGCAAGCGTCTCTCACACTGTACTGATGATCATGGCCTTTGATCGGTATGTGGCCATCTGCAACCCGCTGCGTTATGCTGCCATCATGACCCAGAGGATGGTGACGAATCTGTCCTGGGCTGCATGGGGATCGGCCTGCGTGCTGGTCCTGATCCTGGTGGGCCTCAGCATCCGCCTGTCGCGCTGCAGGAAGGTAGTCTTCAACCTGTTCTGTGACAATGCTTCCCTGTTCAGCCTCACCTGCGAGAGCATCCTCATCAACAACATCTACGGCCTCACCTATACGGTGGTGCTGCTGGGCTCCTCCACGTGCAGCGTCGCCCTCACCTACCTGAAAATAGCTGTGGTGTGTCTGAGCAGCAGAAACAAGGTGCTGAATAGCAAAGCGCTGCAGACCTGCACCACCCACATGGCTGTGTATGTCATCCTGCTTGTGTCTGGCTTCATCATCGTCATCCTGCACCGTTTTCCTCAGCTGTCAGACCACAGGAAGGTGGTGTCGGTGCTGGGTCATGTTGCACTGCCCGCGCTCAACGCTGTCATCTACGGCCTGCAAATTAAAGAAGTCCGGCAAAAAATGGCTGCTGTGTTCCAAAAAACTAAAATCGCTTCCATGAATGTAAAATGACTGAGAGGAGGATGAGGAGGGTCAACAATATGGTGCCTGTGTCAGAGGGAGTGACGATAACACTGGGATCTTTGACACTGTGCAGATGTGATCGCTTTCACTATAATTAGAAATTTTATGAAGATTCAACACTGATCCACCTCACAGTCTAAACCCGACTTTATGTGCTTGCACATCCAACAGGTTTAATATAGAAACATCACAGAATCTGTCCTTGTGCTCTCTGGATGCTGTGCACCACGGTGCGTTGAGGCTTGTGTCTCATCACTGCATCATTGGTATAATTCTATATGTAAGTCCATTCTTGGTCTGCTTCCCTCTCACCTTTTTAAATATATTTCATTACAGTCCCTAAAAGCTCACACTGAATTTGTTAAAAGGCTTTTAACTCCTGAAACAGCTACAGACATACAGGTTTTAAAGAGGCTGAAGGCTGACACAGTAGGTGTCTGTAATTGCTTGTCCAGCTAACCATACACTCTCTCTTCTTTTGTTCCTGTAGGAAAATTATATTTTATGTTTTATATATTATGTTTTGATTGGTTGTTGTAATTTAATGTCTGCTGCTATCTTGGCCAGGCCTACCTTTATAAAGATCTTGTAATCTGAATGGGACTTACTGGTTAAAATGAAGGTTAAATGCAAACTAAAATAAAATAATTCAGCTGGATCATGTTTTCCACCAGAGTCTCTGTGCCTCCATTGTTCTCTTAAAGCTTTGACTCCCAACCTGACAGAATCAGAATCAGAATCGTTTTTCAGTTATATTTAAACAACATTATTTTCAGAATAGGTCACAAATTTGCATGAAAATCCTGATGGGAAACATGAGAAAGATAAAATTACTATAACATGTTCATGTTTGTTCATAAAAACTAAAACTGAAAAGCGCAGAGACGTAAGAATGTCAGGGGAATTCTCCATCTAACCTCGGCTTACCATCTTTTCATCTTGTTTTCAGTGAAATAAAGTAGACAAGAGCAGAATGTATGAGATTAATCATCATGTCTTTTATTTCTTACTAAATATTAAAACCAGTTATTTTACATGCACACAGTTTAATCATCTCGCTGAGACTCAGATCCTCTTCTTATCCAGTTTTAACCGTAAGAACTTCTTCCACTAACTCATACACACAGTAAAACCAGCTGTCTGAGGATGAGGAAACACTTCCTGTCTGGGGAACTTGGTCGTCTTTGATCCAGCTGGCCTCTGGCCTGCTTGGGGAGAGATGGATCACTCCCACATCCACCTGAAGGTGGATGTCTGGGTGTTTGGCCCTTGGGACAGGTGCTGGCCTACGCTGAGTGGTGGCCTGGTTCTCCTGGAGGGGTAGCAGGTGCCTTGCAGGGCTGATGGACCTCTATCCCTGGTCCCCTGGGGGGTGTGCTCCATGGCCACAAGGGCTCTGGGTTGGATCTTCCTTTCCCTTTTTATGGGTTGGTGCACGGTTGACCCCACAGTGGACTGCAGAGGTTCCATAATCCCTGGGGATTTTCTGAAATAAGATAACAGTCTAGACTAGATGTGAGAAACATCTTAACAAGGTGGTTCTAGAAGTAAAAGCAACCTCTGCCTGATGCTTTGCCCGTGTTTCTTTTTTTACTCTCAGAGAACAGGAGAAATGAAAACACAATCCAGGAAGTGGTAGCACGGGTGTAGCTGGTGGCAGTAGCTCAGATGATAGAGCAGGTTGTCCAGGTGCAAGGCTAGTGGTTCAACTCCTACCTCACACTGGTCATTCTGGCTTTAGGTAAAACCATTTAACCTCCATTAGTAGTAACAACAGGAAAATGGTGAAAATTCAAAACAGTAATGGGATAAAACACTTAGCACATAGCCAATTCCAACATTAGAGATGGCTCAGGCAGGTTTTTTTTTGCAAGTTTTTACATAAAACAAACAAATTGCTCTACCAAATAGTAAAGCAGGCTGATAAAGGGTTTAAATCAATTTAGTTCTTTCTTATCTTCCAAAACCAGCAAAGATCCTGGACCTGGGCACCTTCAGAGTAGCTTCATTGTAAATCCAAATACACTTGAGTTATATCAGAAGAAGGAAGAGCTTTCTCTAGATGGAGGTGCTCTGCTGGGAATGAGAGTATCCGGGACGCAGGCTTGCAGAAGGGGTCGAAAAGAAGTGATGGTGACCCATGAATGTGCACAGCAGGCCTAGAATTAAAAAAAAACATTCTTGTTAACTGAAATAAAAATAAAAACGAGTTTAAAAAAAATGATAACTAACTGAAACTGTGTTGTGTGTTTACAAAACAAACTAAAATGAAAGCAAAAATGTCCCTGGTTTTCGTTTTTTGTAAATTTATTTCATACATAAACCCTCGAGTTTAATATGAAATCTATTTACTTTGCTCTGCCGGATTTATGGCAGGTGTCTGCATCGTATTGCACCTGAAGGTCGGTGACGTCACATGTCAACAGCGTGTCCGCCCGCGCCGGCTAGCATGATGCTACGGAGAAAGTTAGGAGAAAGCAAGGAGAGTCCTTGTAGAAGAAGCGGGTGATGCAATATGTGGAATAGAAAAAAAACCACGAATCTGAAAGTCCATTTGAAAAGCTGCACAAGAAGGCTAACCAAGAGTACCTGGACCGGGTAGCCTCTCTGCCCCCCTCCCCAGAAAGACAAGCTTCAGCCAGGCCGAGCAGCATGGAGAGGGAATATATTGCCAATATATTGAAATTAGGAACCAATTATTGCTGACTTTGCAGGGAGAAATGATTGGGGAACATTTAGGCCAACACACACAAAGACTTTATTTTTGCTGGAAAGCAAGCTAGCTAACAGTGACTTGAGAATTTAGTGGATTCGGTGACTAAAATGGGAAAGTGTAAATGTAATATTACACGGCTGGACAAAGTGTCATTCTCAGCCTAGCTGACACGGGTGGAGAACCCATTCATTCACACCATCTGGCCATGTGACAAGTTCAGCAGCAACATCGACTGAAGTCGACCCCTGGAAAACGTTTGGCTGTACCCCAACCCTGAGAGCCGAAGGGCTATGGACATTAAACACCGTTACCTAACACGTCGTACAATAGCCCAGTCTGGCCTAGCACTTTATATTAACACTGAATTGATCTCTCGAGTGAACAACGGAGCCTTCGTCCTGATGTTTGACGTGAACCTGACCGTGAAAACCAAGAAGCCATGTCCACGTTTGTTTCTGGGATGAGGGACAAGTTCATTCAAGGTACCTGGGGTCTCATGGGACACTCGACAGCACAGGTCCTGCTGGCCAATATCAAAGTAACTAATCTATTTTTATATTATTTACTATTATTTACTATTTTATTATCCATCCATCCATGGGGATCCTTGATATTATTATTATTATTATTATTATTATTATTATTATTATTATTATTATTATTATTATTATTATTATTATTGGTGTTGCTTAATAACATACAGGCCTAATAACCTGAATATAAATAACAACCTTAAAATAAGTACTGCTGAATTATTAATTTATGAACTCTGGAACTGGTAACCAACCCATTACAGCTGTAGTGTGGGTGGCACTGACACCCACACTACCCTGGTGACTACAGCTGCACGAGACGCCGCCCAGCCCCTAGCCGACGTGTCCAACCTGACCTGAGAGTTGATGTCCTGTCAAGAATCCCAGTATCAAGACACCACAGAGGGGTCTTGTCCTCAGACCGGGGGAGGATAAGTCTGATTATTTTAACTATACCCTATTTTTATGTAGTTATTCTATTGGATATCCAAATTATGTATTTTGATTCTTTTGACTCTATTAAAATTTATTATTTGACATTGTCTGAGTCGGCAAGCATTCAGAGAGGCAGCTAAACTGGCAGCTAGTGACCAGAGGGTTGTTTTACTGCTTACTTACAGTTGTAGTAGCTCTTCTTGAGGTGGTGTGGGAATGAATCCCCTGATTTGCAGTGTACTGCTGGCAGAAAGCCTTGTGTGCTGTGCCTCTTTGAGGGTGTGTGACCTGCTTTCTTTTGTGTGCAGAATTGGTGTATGGGACGTCAAAGGGGCTATCCAGCCCAGTGAAGTATCCTTGCTGATCCGCCAGCCAAGGCGTCTTACATCAGAAATTGACTTCATTAATTCTAAATAAACTTCTGTATTCAATTATTTTAAACAGCTTGTGGTGGGTCCTTCATTGCCTCTGAAACCGAACCAGACCGGATAAACAAAGGTGGTGGCAGCGAAAACATTTAAGATCAGAAAAATCATTACACTGGTGGCAGCAGTGGGATCCAGTAAATAAAATGTCAGAGGCAGAGGGTATCTCGACCCAGCTGGGTTTGTCTGAAATGGATGCAGGGAGTAACCCTTCTAGTAACTTGGGTTCTGCGTCAGTCCCAATGAGTCGAATTGGCCTTCCCGTGTTTATGCCTGAAGTTTTTACAGGGATGCCCTTTATGCTAAAGTGAGGGAGATTATAGAAGACCCCCATAGAACAGATGACCGCTTGGAGGTGTTAATAGGGACTGTTGAAGGCCTGTGTAAAGAGGTTAAAATGATTCAGGCTGAGGTACAGGTGCCTAAAAAGCCAACGGGTGCAGCAGCTTCTTCAAGTTTTTCTAGGCCATTTAGGGACCTTGATACCAGTGCATATTGGTATCAATTTGATTTATTGGCCCTAGTGACAGAGATTTTAGTTGCGGATGTCCCCTCCAGGGATATTTTGCTGGGTTTTGATTTTTTTGTCTAAATATGGGGCCGTGGTTGATTATAAGGAAAGGATCATTTAGTTGATTCGTAAAACCATACCTCTACTGTTCCAGGAGGGGTATGGTTACCACCCGGAAAGCCAGGGAGCATTAGAAAGGCGGCATCAGACCCTTCAAAGTATGCTATGGAAGTATTGCTGGGAGGAAAGCAAAAACTGGGACGAAGGCATCCCGTTTGTTCTTTTTGCCGCTCGTAAGTCTTCACAAGAATCACTCGGATATAGCTCAGTGGAGCTATATCCAGGAAGGAGAAGTTGTTAGATAGTGAGACCTCTCCAGAGATGAATGTGTGCTAGTTTCCTTCTGAGCCAGATTAAATCAAGCCCGTACATTTGCGTCTGAGGTGTTAAAAGCAGCACAAAGGACGATGAAAAGAAAATATGACAAGAAGACTGTAGTGCGACAGTTTAAAGGAGATCAAGTATTAGCAAGAGTCCCTGGAGCTCACCCTGCCTGGTGGAAATGAAACCCGACGGTTCACCTCGTTTCATTACCGATTGCAGAAAGGTTAATGCCCTAACTGTAATAGATGCATACCCACTACCACAAGTGGAAGATTGTGTGGATGCTATTGGATCTGCTCGCTACGTGACTAAATTAGATCTGTCAAAAGGATTCTGGCAAGTCTCATTAACAGCAAGAGCATCAGAAATATTGGCCTTTGTAACCCCTGACCGATTCTTACAGTACACAGTGATGGCCTTTGGTATGTGTAACTTGGGATGACCAGTTAACTGCCTTAGAGAAAGTGTTCACTCGGTTAAAACAGACCTCCTTGACATTAAACCTCGCCAAATGCGAGTTCAGTCAGGCCACCATCTCCTATCTCGGCAGACAAGTGGGTCAAGGAGTGGTGCACCCTCTCGAGACGAAAGTAGAAGTCATCAACCAGCTTCCTGTTCCCGAAAATAGAGAGGCGCTGCGTGGATTTCTTGGTATGACAGGTTACTATCGAAACTTCTGACGAAATGTTGCTTCTGTTGTCTCGCCCTTGACAGCATTAACCAGTCCTAAGCAGGAATTTATATGGACTGAAGAATTCCAGCACGCTATCGAAAGTGCATAAGCTCTGCTTCGACATGCGTAGTGCTAGCGGCTCCCGACCTCCTGAAACCGCTCCATCTAGAGATTGATGCCAGTGGAGTAGGAGCAGGCGCCGTGCTTCTACAGGCCAACGATCATGGGATTGATCACCCTGTAGGCTATTACTTGCAGAAGTTGATCCAGCACCAAATGCATTATTATACCATAGAAAAAGAGATTCCGTCACTGTTGTTAGCTCTGCAGCATTTTGTCGTTTACGTGGGTTCCTCTTCTGTGCCAACCCTTGTCTTTACTGGTTACAATCCGCTGACATTCCTTTTAAGAATGTACAACCAAAACCAGAGACTGATGCGCTGGGCACTCATTGTTCAAGAATACCATTTGGAAATTCGCCACAAGAGAGGTACCGACAATGTCTGTACTGACGCACTATAGAAATTCCTGAACGTGACTGGGATGGTGATGATGACACATGGAAATTAGATGTGTGAAAAATGAAAGTTCGAAAAATGTGTTTGTTTGAGGATGAAATAACCATTCTTTCTGTGTTTCCAGTGATGAAAAAAAATAATGTTTTGTGATGGACCTAAGATTTTAAGGGTGGAGGTGTCACATCCTCAGGTCTGTGGGATATCTTTATGCATCTTTACGTTTGGTCCGGCTCGTTTTGTTACTGATCCCTATCTACTGGATTGTGAGATGGGGTCGTAACAAGCATTACTGTGTTAATATGACACATGTGGCAATGACTAAATCATTTAAAGATCATATGACAGCTTGCTGGGAAGTCACATCGCAAATTCCAAACTTCATCGCTGGCAAACTTTCCATAAATGACTGAAATGCGGTGGTAAAACGTTTACAGAGAAAAAAAAAAAAAACTTGTTACACATCCGGTTTAACTGTTTGATTGAGTCACCACACATATTCTTGAAGTTCAGATCTCAGAAAATGCGGTGACGTTAACAAATCCTGTAAAGAACAATGAATCCATTTTACGCCGTAATAAAGCGTAGTAATAAAAATTATGGTAGATTCCGCCTGTTCAGCCGGGCGTGCTCCTGTGATGCGCACAACTTTATCAACGTAACACTGCAGTGAGAGAAATACTCCGGGTGTTCCTCGATGGAAAGCAAGTGTTTCACCTCTTGATAGAGTAAAAACCTTTGTGTGTGCTTTTCAGGTGGTAGGTGACTGTATGCGGTGCTGGCAGATGTCTGCACACATGTGAGTGCACTGGTCTGTGTACGGTGGCATCACACCAAACTCCAAAAGCACAAAACAGAGAGCAACTGACGTCTACAATGGGGGGCAGAGCCTTCATTCGCTCTGCTCCCCAGCTCTGGAACTCACTTCCACCTGAGATTAGGAACATCAACTCTCTTCCATCATTCACATCTGCACTCAAAACCCACCTGTTTAAACTGGCATACTCCCTATAACCCATGTATACTGACTGTTTTGTGTAATTTTTATATCAATGTCCGTAATCTCTTTTAACTCTTATGTAATTTATATTTTTATTGTCTTTTTATGTATTTTTTTTTTTTTTTCGTTTTGTGTATGGTGACCATGGGTGTTTGAGAGGCGCCAAGAAATAAAATGCATTATTATTATTATTACTTCATACTGCTTTGTTTTAATAAAAGAACTAAATAAAATGCTGTGTAGTTTTCAGCATCAGCTCAGTCAAGTCTGTTATTCCTGTAAATGATCAGCCAGCTGCTGCTTGTCGCTGCCTGAGCTCTACTGCCTGTGCTGCATTGATAAGAAGCGCTTTGAATTGCTGCGTGTTGTAAGGTGATATACAGACTTTTCAAGCAGTTTAGGTGAAGCATTGCACTTTTCATACACACACAGGACTTTCCCTTGGTCTGTCTGGGAGACTAAACTTTTAATTCTGAAAAGAAAAGAAAAGCACATCAGCATCCAGCTGAGATAGATCAGTATCTTAACCAGCTGCTGGCTCTGTGTTCTACCAGACACGTTCACTTTCAGTGTGTAAAATATTCACTGCTTTATCATGTCCAGTTTAACATGTGAGGTCCTGTACTGTAAATCAGGTACAGTGATTTGCACTAAAGCTGCTGCTCCTCTTCTGCAATTCTTTATGTAGTAAGTATGAATTGTTTCATCTGAATGAATTAAATCCCTGGTCTAGAGGTTGTTGGGTTTTTGAGGTTGTTCATGATTAGTTAGATTGAACTCCTTTAGACTCTTGGCTGCCAAGGACTGTGAATTGTCTCTTGAATGGATTCATGATGTTATGTTGATGTGTGTCTTTAGTATGTTGGTTATGTTGATTTTTACCTAGCACCTATCTCATAAGTAGGAGTGCACACATTTTATTTTATTCTTTTACTTAAGGCTGCTATCTTTTGGGCTGTTGTATTTCATTTGTTGATAGCTGTTCATGTTTCTTCCTGATACAGTTTTTAAAAATTGTATCTTGTTGAGTTTTTATTATACAGTGTTTATTCGGATTATTTTGAATTTTGCAACTGATAAATACCCTAATTTAGAAAAAAACAAACAAAAAACTGAAACTAACACTAAAACTAATAAAAACTAAACTAAAACTAAGCATTTCTAAAAAAAAAAAAAAAAAACTAAAACTAATAAAAACTAGAAAATTTGTTCTAAAAACCAATTAAAACTAACTGAATTTGAAAACAAAAAGTCAAAACAAAATAAAAACTAAAACTAATAAAAAATCCCAAACTATAACCTGGTTTGTAAACAACACAGGCAAAGAAAACATTGGTTTTTAGGTTGCTATAGCAATGCAACACCTTCCATGAATTCCAATGAAGGCAACACAAAATCAAAGAAGTAGGATGGGGACATCCAGCCAGTCTTTTTTATTGTCATGAGGCTTTAAACAACAATAAATCCTCGTATATGTAAACATGGAGCTGTTCCTGCTTTGCTCTTATTGCTGACACACAGGAAATGATTCTTTTGACTAATGGATTGGAGCCCCAACTGAGGGGTTCCAAAAGCTCAGATTTAATATTCTGGTCCTATACCAATCCAGACTCCTTTGGTGGAAACAAGGCAGGTGTATGTAAAAGGTAAACACGCACCTCACCCAGCTTATTGGACTTGGGTGTGAGTTGTTGCTGCCTACTTGTTGCTCTGGAAGCTGCAGGCAGGGTGGCTTCGCCCTAACCAACACAGCTAAAGCTCACGAGAGACCCAGACAAGCTAAGACATTCAGGGTGTTGAAATATCTTCAAACTAGAGACAAATGAGTCATGTATCCATAGACATGGATTCTTATTTAATTCATTTCTTCACTGATTTGTGCTGCAGCTGCAGAACTGAGGTGCAGTTGGTCCAGATAAGAGCTGTGATAGCCTACTGCTATTTCCTGTTCTCACAGCTCTGATAAAAAAAAAGTCCCAGAGTCCCAGAAGCTCATTGGTTACATGATATAACCTGAGCACCGACCTCAGGCTTGTGGAGAAGGTCTGCACCAGCACGTGAGTATGAGATTCACATAGTCTGCAGGTTGTCAAAGTTCAGGCTTTCGTTTTATGTTTGTTGTTGTCTGTTGTTGTCTTCATTTTTCACTAAATAATCCAGCATGTTTAGATTCTTCTTGATATTTTCTGCTCTCAGAAAATATTATATTAATAATATAATAATAAATGCTCAGCTCATTCATTCATTCTCTGTACCGCTTAGTCCATTACGGGTCGCAGGGAAGTTGGTACCTAACCCAGCATTTTATCAGGTGAGAGGCAGGTACACCTGGACAGGTCACCAGTCCATCGCAGGACCAACACAGAAAGAGACAAGCAACCAATCACACACACTCCTAGGGAGAATTTAGAGTCACCTGTTAACCTAACATGCATGTCTTTGGATGGTGGAAGGAAGCCAGAGAACCAGAGAGAACTCATGCATACACAGGGAGAACATGCAAACTCCACACAGAAGGGCCACTGTCCACCAGGTTCAAACCTCCCTCAGCCGAGGCTCAACCTTCTTGCTGTGAGGCTGCGGTGCTAACCACCACACCACTGTCCTCAACTAAAGTTAACCATCATGGATTGATGAGGCTTAGTTTATTTGGACCAGGCATCCCATTTCTGGATGTTACATTTTCTGCATTGCTCTTCCTGACCTTTTGACTTTTTTTTTTAAATTAGCATCAGAAACATGAAGTTTTTGCTTTTTTGATTCTTTTTTAAATAGTTATACTTAATGAAAATGAATAGAAACAGCTAAATAATTAATTGAATGTACAAAAATTGGGTGAATATTCAATAAAACCATGAATAATAATAAAGGGAATGTTATGTGCAAGAGGTTTGTGGTTCTGAAGCATCCCTGACTGAGTGATGCTTCCAGTTATAATACGTTAATTATTATACTACGTTATAATGTTTCATGGAACATCATTTACAAAGTACAGGTCAAAGGTTTTAGAACAACTCTGTTGATCTGGTTTGTTAATGAAAGGGCTGAAAGTGATCAGGATAAGCTGGAACACCGGACAGGTGGGACCACCTGTCGAGCTGCTGCTGTAGAACAGCTGGGAGTTGGAACACATGCTCTATGAAAAGGCCTGTTTGTGTAGAGTTTTCAGGTCTAGGAAACCAGCAGTTTTAACTTCTGTCAGGTCACCGCTTCCCTTTGTATCAGTACTGGGCTTGAACATCTTGAATGTAAATAAAAAAAACTACAAATAATGGGACAATTTTAAAAGTTTTACCAGTATGTACATGATCCTCTGTTCACCACATCACTTTTTATTTTTACTTTGTTGCGTTAACATTATGTCTGTTTTTCAATCGTTTCTTATTTATTGTTCATGTTGTTGAGTGTTTTAAATAAATAAATTGAAGCCTAATTAAATCCAACAAAGATATAAAGTGGTGAACTGCTGGAGGAAAAAAATAAAAAGTTGAGGTGCAAGAAACTGAAAAATAATGTAAATTTCAGAATATCAAAAAAAGACTTTTTCATGGAACCAAAAAACTCCTCCATGCATTCACCTCCAGTAGACTGGAGGCATTAAACATCCAGATGTTGCTGCTGGAGTTTTAACCAGGACTAAGAGATGTGAACACATCACACCAGTTAGTTTCACTTTTTACTGGTTTCCAGTCAGTTACGGAATAGATTTTAAAACCTTACTGATAATTTACAAACTGATCCACCAACTCAGATAAGCTAGTCCAGACCAGAATCCAGACCAGAGCAGCATTTAGCTGCCAGTGGAGCTTAAACTCGCACCAGATGTAAATCTGTAAACCTGTTAAATACCGGTTTTCTCAAATTAGCTGATATGGACTGAAATTGTCTTTAAATAATTTAAATGAAGTTATTTTATATGATTTTATTATAATTTACACGTCCTTTTAATTATGTCTTAATATAATTTTGTGTGGTTTTATGCTATTTTCTGTAAAAAAACGTTGAATTGGTTTATGCTTGAAATGAAGCATAAAAAATAGACATTCAGCTGTTTTGCAGCAAGAGATTAATGAAGCCATAAAAACAACAAGCCATATATA
>JBAFTB010000017.1:28767563-28778701 GCA_037177355.1 Melanotaenia trifasciata
TTAAAGGAAGCTCGAAAGTCGCTCAGCTCCTTTTTCATTTCGGTTTTCAAGTCGTCCATCTCTTTAGCCATGATTTCACTCATTACCTTGCGTATAGAGCTGATAGTAGCTACTTCACCCACTTCTTCAACGACAGCGCTGGCTTCTGAGTTGGTTAAGCTAGCGGAGTGGGCCCCACAGCTAGCAGTTGCACCTTTTTCAGTTTTCTTCTCCGAGGGTCCTTTTGGCCCGGACTTAACCCTCTTTTGTTTATCCCCGTTCATTATTTATGTGTTTCCGATAGGAATTAACGAAGAAAGACCTCGAGTTTAGGGGATAATATAGGCTGATATCAGAGCATTCTTTTATGCGTCCATCTAGTAATTCGCGCCACCGGAAGTCCGACAGATTTTGTTTTAATCTTTAAAATTGCTCCTGATCAATAGTTCTCCAGCTTTCTGAAAATCTTTTTCCATTGTCAGTCCTTGTATCTGACTATTTTCAGAGGAACTTAACTCCACAGGTTTAGGTGTGATTTAAACTTTTATGTACTTGTGCTTTGTTTTTATTTGGTGTATTGTGTTAAACTCTTGATATCTTGTGTTGCAAATGTAGTTGATTTAATTTATTTTTACATAACCAATTTATTCTATTTATGTTTACTTTCATTCAGTCTTGTCTATGTATTTACTTTCATATTATTTTGTTTCCTATTTATCTGTACTTGTTCATTGTTATTAATGTATTTTAAATTTAATTATAGTTTATTTATTTTATTATAGTTTTTTTTTCCAGTTTTTTCTCTCTGTCATTTTTCTTTTTTTCTTTTTTTTCTTTGCTGGATTTTTCCTGTATATTGTATTTTTCTATAATTGTAAATAAATCTGTTGAGGGGTTAATAGGTGGACATCTGAACAAGTAAAGCTTATTATGCAATATATTCTATTTAGGAGCAAGTAATTCACAACTTAAATTTATCACGCTAATGAAACACTAAAGGAACATGTGCTTATTAAAAGATATAATAACACAGTAATAAACTATTGTTACACCGAATATAATCATCTGTAATTATTTTTAAAAAGAAAATCTACATGTGGTCATTTTGACTCGTTGCAGCTGAATTTAATGTGTGATTTCAGAAGAAATGTTCACTTTTACACCATTATTATTCTCAGTTACATTTTAAAATGAATGTTGAATTATTACAATCCTTGTATTGCAGAAATTACTTTTCTAGTCTGTACTATAATAATACTAGTTTAATAATAATAATAATAGCTTTAATTAATTATGTGCCACAAGTCATGACTCAGTCAAAGTAGAGAGAATTATTTCCATGTGCCTTAAACTTTTACATTAACATACACGACCAGACACACTTTTTTTATTTCTATTTGATTTAATTTGAAAGTGTGTCCAACCTTTTGACTAGTGTGCTCAAACTTGACTGCTGATGTTCTCTTACTTGTCCTTACTCTAGCTACTAGCTACTAGCTGCTAGCTACTAGCTAGAAGCCCTGACGTTTTCAACAGAGTGAGTGACAGTGAGGGACTTATAGCTCCAAGCGTTTGTAACAGACAGAGCAGAACTGCAACCATCTCTCAGCTATTTGTGAAATGGAAAACAAAATGGACAACTTGGGTCTCACTGGACATTGGTAAGAACACATCCCTACTGCCCCCTAGGCAGAAGAAAGGCTCCTAACTCACAGGATGAATCAGAGTTGTGTCGACACAGAACAGACGACTGAGACAAACAACATGCATGTTAGTCTCTCAGACAGTCTGAGAGACAGAAAACAGGATTTAGCAGCAACAAGGTGAATTCCAAACAGCTGTTAGCTGGAAACCTGGCTTATCTCAGCATGGAGGCCGGAAAAGGACATGTGGAGGACAAACGAAGAAGAGTTGGGACTAAAAACAATCTACAGCAGATGAAAAGGATCTGAAATCCAGCAAAGACCTAAACCAGGATCTGAAAGATGCATCTAGACCATCAGTTGATCCATCTGCTGCTGGCCAAAGCCTCATCAGAAATGGTTTCCATGGAAACGTGGCTGTCAGAAGTCATTCTTAAGCAAGGGAAAGAGGGGGAAAAGGCTGAGGTATGTCACTTCAAGAAAAGTCTTTCAAGGACCCTGAAAAACTATTCCTGGAAAGTCCTTCAAGGACTTCAAGCTATTCCTGAAGACTTCTTAAAAAAAGTCAGAAAGCTTCTCTGAGGGTTCAGTGAAGTTGCTCAGTGCAAACATTCTCCTTAAATCTGGACCCACTGGTTCTGACTCACATCAAGGATTTATCTTTATGTTCGAAGATGTCTCAATAAATCCATGAAATTATTTCCTTCTTTCCAGGAAATCCATCTGTAAATGTTTTAGTTCAGAATGGACGTTGCTGACTTGTTTCTCTGTGATTCTCTGCAGGATCCTGCATGATGGAGAATGAAACCTTTAGTCTGCATATTATTCAGCTGGAGGGGTTGAAGGTCAGCCCTGAATACTCCATTGCCGTGTTTGTCCTCCTCATTGTCATCTACATCTTCATCATAGTGTCCAACTTCAGCCTTTTAATTCTCATATTCATGGAGAGGAGCCTCAATGAGCCCATGTACCTGCTGTTCTGCAACATGAGCCTTAATGATGTGTTCGGGGCCTCTGTGGTGGTTCCACGTGTTCTTAGAGATGTTCTCACGCCGATGGCACAGCGCTACATTCATTACCACGAGTGCGTCATTCAGGCCTTCTGTGCTCACTTCCACGAAGGAACCAGCCACACGGTGCTCATGATCATGGCCTTGGACCGCTACATGGCCATTTGCAACCCGCTGCGATACGCCGCCATCATGACCACCAGGATGGTGGTGGGGATGTCGGTGGCAGCCTGGGCTGTCTCCTTTGTTCTGATTGTGGTGATGATTGTCCTCAACGTCCGTTTGTCCCGCTGCAGGCACGAGATAAGCCATCCGTACTGTGACAATGCCTCCCTCTTCATGCTCTCCTGTGAAAACGTCCTCATCAACCACATCTATGGTCTGGGCAGCGCCATGACCATGATGGCCTGCTCCGTGTGCAGCGTGGCGTTCACCTACGTAAGGATCGCCATGGTGTGTTTGTATAAAAAGAACAAGGCTCTGTTCAGCAAAACGCTGCAGACCTGTTCCACCCACCTGGCCGTGTACATCCTGCTCTTAGTGTCTGGGAACATCGTCGTTATTCTCCATCGCTTCCCTCACTTATCGGACCACAAGAAGCTGGCAGCCATGTTGTTTCATGTTGTTCCTCCTTCCATCAACTTATTATCTACGGTTATCTACGGTCTGCAAATCAAAGCAGTTAGAGAAAAAATGCTCATCCTGTTTTCAAAGAAGAAGTGACTAAAATTTCATTCAACTTCAATATGACAGCCAGATCTTTGATGCAAGCAGCTTCCAGATGATTCCTGTGAAAAGCAAACATATATTCCTGAAATACTGGTAGAATATTATAACATTTCTCATCATGTTTCCATCGTTCAGTCTTTCATACAAGGTCAGTGTAATTTGTTTTAATATTAATTTCCCACAAAAAAACTAAAGAGACTTTTGTCCTCTGTGGAATGATCAAAACATGTGTAAAAGTCCAGCTTATGATTTCTGCACATTTCTTGTGTCATCTGATCGGAGCTCCTCTTTACTAGCCCTTGTTTAAGAATTTATGAGTTTTACTGGTCTAGAAACAACTACGCCTCTTTCTATCAAAGTATTACAGTATGGAATAAAGAAGAAAAAGGAGAGTTCACTTTACATGCTTCTTCCCTTCTGTAGATCAAGTATTTAATATGAAAGAGTCCCAGAAGGATTTTGTGGAATATTTTGTGATTGTTGTGACCTAAAATAATTTTAGAGGTAACTTGTTGATGCAAAAGTTTTGGTGGTTGTTAATGGTTTGATTTTTTTTTTCTTGTATGAGAACCTGAAATTTACTTAAAATATTATCTAATATTTTTATGATAATAAAATAAATTCTTTAGAATACAATCTCTGAAAAAAGCCTACTTGTAAGGCTTTTCACCATGGTTCCATTCAGAACTGATGAGTGGATTGATACCAAATGATCAATACTACTGTAAAACAATACAAATTGACAAAGGAGCGCTGTAGAAACGGCTGCTGCCTCAGTATGCCTGATCCTGTTTGGATGGGGTTGTACTGGAAACACAAATTTCCCCGAGGAATTCCAAAGGGATTATTGTATTGTATTTCTGATCTGTTCTGATCTGAAAAGTACAGTCTATCACGAATTGGAATCGAGTGGAAAGTTATAATATCAGGATCTTCTCTAAATTACACCCAGTTGCCCGGAACTACTTTTTCTTCTGCCTGCAATAGCCATGTATGAAATGGCCCAGCATAAGCATGATGCAGCAGCATCTCTCAGGCCGTAGCATCCATAGATATGTATAATAAAGGCTGGATGTCTCATCACCACTGCTGGCCAATGGCGTCAAATGGTCACAGCTAGCGGCCATCTTACCACAGGGAACTCACGCACTCATAACATTGTTTTAATGGTGCATGAACTTTATAAATAACCATAACTTGTTCAATTTTATAGCGATTTTCAAAAGGTTTGGTTTGTTATAAAGGCCAGAGGTGTAGCTATGACAACACATATTATAACTAAAGATTCTAAAGCAAATCTTTAACCATATGATATTAAACTGGTGCAGCGAATATACACACACACAAGGTATGTTAAATCAATATATACATACATGTTTTTTTATTTATTTATTTATTTTTTAATTATTACATATTTAGTTTAAACATGTAATCATTTAAATTATTTTATTATAATAGTAATATTTATATCATCATAACACATTATAATACTTTATTTGCATTATCTTCTACATAAAACAAAATAGGTTAACATTTAAGCATCTAGGAATGCAGCTTGTTGAAATCCCCACCCACTACAGAGAACTACACTATTTTGGAGATATTCACATGGAGACACACAAACAACCTAAAAAACATGGCTTGGCTAAAACCCTTGGACTGTTTTGTTAAGCTGCTTGTGCATGTTGTTTCTCTGTAAGCTAAGTGGAGTCATAATGTTGTGCGGCCTTAGCTTAAAAACACACAACTAATATCAGCAGCATGGTGGTAACTGTCTACGCCATACTGTGTGCAGCCGATGTACTCTTCGAGCAAAAACACATCCTCCGACCTGATCCTCTTCCGTACAATGTACAGGACCTCCAGCAGTCTGATGGGCTGATTGGCTGGAACTTGCTGATGCTGGCGAATGAGCCGCTCTGATGAGCCTTACTGTGTGTTCTAACAGAGAACACAACTATGCTGCATGTTTAAGTCGTTTTTCAAAGACAATAGCTACAATTTCAACATGATCAAGTAGAATTATAGCCACGTTAATAACTTTTGTAAGAAACCAAACCATTTGAAAATCTCTCAACATTTCAGTGAAATAAGAGTCTTTATGTTTGTGCAGATCACTCACCTTCCCTTAGATATAATAGATCCCGCGAGACAGCAACCCTGTGGCAAGATGGCCACCTTTGTATAGATATCTATGGTAGCATCACGTGTGGAGCTGAATAGCAACAACTTTATGTATGATGTGTGCAGAAAGCTCCACCCTGAGCCACCACCTTATCGTGGTGGAGGAATCTGTGTGTCTGGACGATCCTAGCGGCTATGCTGTCGGGGGCTCATGCCCCTAATAGGGTCACCCATGGCATACAGGTGTCTAGGGGAGGGACCAGACAAAGTGCGGCTCAAATCACTCCTATGATGATGAGAAAGCAAGGTCCAAGGTTTCACTTGCCCGGACGTGGTTCACCGGGGCCCCCCTCTGGAGCCAGGCCTGGAGGTGGGGCACAGAGGCGAGCGCCTGGTGGCCGGGCCTTTGCCCATGGGGCCTGGTCGGGCTCAGCCTGAAAGGGTGACATGGGCCTTTCCTCCCATGGGCTCAGTTGGAGTTGCTCCCGGTGAGAGGCGCTGAGCAGGTGTGGGCATATTCATTGCCCCCCGACTCTGCGCCTGTACGTTGGGGTTTACCCCAGTGGATGAAAGGGTAGCCTCCCTCTGCCTTCGGGTGGGGGGACGGGTCTTGACTGTTGTTTGTGCTTATTCAATAACTAGCAGTTCAGAGTACCCACCCTTTTTGGAGTACTAGGACAGCACTCCTTCTGGGAACTCCCTCGTTCTGCTGGGGGACTTCAATGCTCACATGGGCGATGACAGTCAGACCTGTAGGGGCGTGATTGGGAGGAACGGCCCCCCTAATCTAAATCCAAGTGGTGTTTTGTTGTTGGACTTCTGTGCTTGTCATGGACTGACACTAGGGTTCTGGACACTCGGGTGAAGAGAGGGGCAGAGCTGTCAACTGATCACCACCTGGTATTGAGTTGGCTCAGATGGTGGGGGAGGATGCCGGTCAGGCCTGGCAGACCCAAGCGTGTTGAGAGGGTCTGCTGGGAATGTCTGGCAGAGTCCCCTGTCAGAAAGAGTTTCAACTCCCATTTCCAGCAGAGCTTCAACCATGTCCCAGGTGAGGCGGGGGACATTGAGTCCGAATGGCCTGTGTTCTGTGCCTCTATTGTTGAGGCGGCCAGCCACAGCTGTGGCCGTTGTCAGTGCTTGTCATGGCGGTAATCCCCAAACACATTGGTTGACACCAACAGTAAGGGATGCCATCAAGCTGCCGTTTTGGCCTGTGGGACTCCAGAGGCAGCTGATGGGTATCGCCGGCTAAGTGGAGCACAGCTTCGGTGGTTGCTATGGCAAAAACTTGGGCATGGGAGGAGTTTAGAGAGGTCATGGAGAAAAATTTTCAGAGGGCTTTGAGGAGATTCTGGTCCACCATCTGGCGGCTCAGGAGGGGAAAGCAGTGCTCCGTCAACACTGTGTATAGTGGGGATGGGGGGCTACTGACCTCGAATCGGGACGGTGTGAGGCGGTGGAAGGAATACTTTGAAGATATTCTCAATCCCAACAACACGTCTTCTAATGAGGAAGCAGAGTCTGGGGACCCTGGTGCTGGCTCTCCTATCTCTGGGGCTGAGGTCGCTAGGGTGGTTAAAAAGCTCCTCGGTGGCAAGGCCCCAGGGGTGGATGAGGTCCACCCAGAGTTCCTTAAGGCTCTGGATGCTGTAGGGCTGTCTTGGCTGACATGCCTCTGCAGCATCGCGTGAACATCGGGGACAGTTCCCCTGATGGGTGATGGTCCCCCTCTTCAAAAAGGTGGACAGGAGGGTGTGCTCCAACTACAGGGGGATCACACTCCTCAGCCTCCCCGGTAAGGTCTATTCAGGGGAGCTTGGAAGGAGGGCACGTCGGATAGTTGAACCTCGGATTGAGGAGGCGCAGTGTGGTTTTCGTCCTGGTCGTGGAACAGTGGACCAGCTCTACACCCTCTTCAGGGTCTTTGAGGGGGCATGGGAGTTTGCCCAACCAATCTACATGTGCTTTGTGGACTTGGAGAAGACTTTCAACCGTGTCCCCTGGGAACTCCTGTGGGGGTACTCCGGGAGTATGGAATACCATGGAGGGAAGGATGTAGCGTGAGATTGACAAGCAAATCGGTGCGGCGTCTGCAGTGATGCGGACTCTGCATCAGTCTGTCGTGGTGAAGAAGGAGCTGAGTCAAAAGGAAAAGCTCTCAATTTACCAATCGATCTACCTTCCTACCCTCACTTATGGTCACAAGCTGTGGCTAGTAACTGAAAGAACAAGATCGCGAATACAAGCGGCCAAAATGAGTTTCCTCTGCAGGGTGGCTGGGCTCTCCCTTAGAGATAGGGTGAGAAGCTTGGAGATCCAGGAGGGGCTCAGAGTCGCTGCTCCTCCGCATCGAAAGGAGTCAGATGAGGTGGCTCGGGCATGTGGTCAGAACGCCTCCTGGACACCTCCCTGGTGAGGTGTTCCGGGCACATTCCACTAGAAAGAGGCCCCGGGGAAGACCTAGGACGCGTTGGAAGGACTACATCTCTCGGCTGGCCTGGGAACGCCTCTGGATCCCTCCGGATGAGTGAATGTGGTCGGGGAGAGGGAAGTCTGGGTTTTCCTGCTTAGGCAGCTGCCCCCGTGACCCGACTGCGGATAAACGGCAGAAAATGGATGAATGGATGGTGTGCAGAAAGACATAGAGGTTTCTATAGAAACACAACACACTTTCTTAAACATCTGAGTTGACCATAACACAGTATATAATTAAACAGTGATGAGGAAGAGGAGGAGAGTAGCAGGACAGGTGCTGCAAGGGTGAGATGCTGCAGGCAGGTACCAACCACTATTCAGAGGGAGAAAAGTGGAGCTGTGTACCACTGATGCTAGATTTGGGAAAGTGGTTTTCGTCTTTTAGGTTCAGGATTGTGTTGATGTTTAAACAGCAGGTGTTCCTCTCGTTCTAAAGACTATTACACCCTGCTTTGTTATGTACAGAATTAAATATGGCTATGAAAGAAGAAAATGCTGCAATAAATATCTGTGTAAGTTCAGCTTGAAATGAAATGTGTCAATGAGATCACCTTACATCAAACTCAACTGACCTAGATTTAAATAATTAAAAACAATACCCCTAACATAATGTAAATACAAATATAAACTAAGTAGCTGAGATACTGTTCACAGCTAAAACTCACTGGATTTTTCTGCAATACCACTTTGAACCAGCAGTTGGGCTCTGAGTCATTATGGTGTCTAATCTGCCCTGGAGCCAAAAAACGAAGAAGAAACCAGAGCCAGCACTGGCTGCAGCAGATGGATACAGTTAGCAAAGAGAGGACAGAGTCCAGCTGAACTCAGTGACAACCACAGAAATAAAACAATCATCTGGCAGGAGAACTTTACCTTGACCATCCTCTCCCGCTTTACATCCTGTCTGGTAAAGAAAAGGCTTGTCTTCTTAGTGTAAATGGAGCTCCTGTTATAGCTAAAACTTTTCTCAACTCCATGATACCGACTTGCTGCAGCATTGCATTAAAACAAAAACACCTCGTCTGGTGAAACTCTGGCCCCTTGTGGTGATCATTTTTCAAGGTCAAAGTTGTAAAAGTCAACTTTAATGGACTTGACAACTTGCATACAGTTGCTCTCATGATCTTTACTAGTAAAAACAAGCAACTGCTTTTCATGGGGTGTATTTATTTTATTTTTTAAATCATAATTAAAGGTTTTTGTTGCTTACTTTTTTATTAGGACTTTCTCTTCCTTTGACATACATTGCAGCATCAGAAGGTGAAACTATGGACAAATTCATCTAATTTTCTGAAAGTAACAATAACAAGTACACATAAGAGGGGAAAATATAATGACTGTTTACATATACCAGTTTAACCATCCAACGTTTTACAGTCAGGTCACGATGTTGATGGACTTCACCGCTGAGACGGCTGCAGGTCTGAACCTGCTCAGAGACCTCCTGATGGCCTCTTGCAGCTCTTTGTTCCTCAGACTGTAGATTATTGGGTTCAGGAACGGAGTCAAAGCAGAATGCAGCACAGCCACAATGATCCGTACCTAAAAAGAAAAAAAAAATAATAATATACAAAAAATAATAGAAAAAGGAATAAATCAGGTAAAATGACACAGATGTGACAGGTCGAGATAGCAGACATGTTTAGGCTGAATCCAGGCTACACATATGGTTTAGTTACAGCTGTGGCCAGTGTTGTGTGGACCAGGTGTCAGTCGTTGGCCTGGACGTGATCTCGGCAAGTATTTTGTGGGCCAGAAGAGTTCCTGATACGTGAAGCCTTGTCCTTGTTGGTCACATGTTGCAGCTACACTGTTACACTTAATCTCAGATTTTTTGCTATCTGGGTAATCTCATCTTTTAATGTTTTTTGTATTTATGTATTTATTTGTTTGGCATCTTTTTCTGGTTTTCAATTGAATAATAATAATTCGTACTAATTTTTAATCCCGATTGGTAAATTTGGTGTACCAGAGAGCAGTTTCACTGCCCGGGGAGCAGTGGGGAGGGTTCAGTGTTGTCACTCTGAGCACCCTAACTTACTGAGACCCGGGAGAAAAAAAGTATTTTGATTTGGATGTTTTTATATATATAAATCAAGTATTGGGGTGCTAAAAAACACATTCCAAACATTATTTTGTTTTTACCTAATTTTGTTTAAATTTCACAACATGTGCACTGTAGTGCACAACGGTACTTTATTGATTGTGAGCAAGAAACATTAACAAAGTTCAAAAGCTGATTGTGAATTTAAAATGACTAGTAAAATGTTTGTAAAGAGGATATCAACTAATATTTAACATATAAACACAAAAGCTTCATAGAAAAGAACTCACTGATTTTTCAATAGCCATGGGCCACTGGTCTTGGAACAACTAATTTCACCAGACTTTTCTATTTCACAAATACCATCTATTTACGATAGATGAGAAAGCACTGGGATTTTTTTGGAGACACAGAGGAACATTTGGCAATTCACACACCTCACCTACGTTTTGCTGTTGCACCCAAACATTCGTTACCTGAAAGGCCTTGGACCTGTAACCATTTCAGGCATGTGGGCTGTACCATATTTTCTGATCATTATTTGATCGTTTACATTTTTAGTTTTATTTCCGATCATATTTTCTGAAGTATAAGTTAAATCAATTAACTGGTGCACATTTCTATGTATTACCCTTTTTTGCTCAAAATCTAAAATCCCAGATCCCTACACGTCTGTTTTGGCCCAGATAGTACGATGACAGCTGGCCTGGTGTCTTTGTCCACTACATCTGGCTCAGCATCTTGGTCCTCCTCATCAGAGTTCTCACTCTCTCCTGTCTTGCTCACTGGGCTTTCATCTACTGAAAAATCTGAGTCTGAATCTTATTTATGTTTCTGTTAAGAATTCTTTCTGCCTCTGTTAGAGAGCTGTCCACTAAAAAAAAGTGAAATAAACACAAGAATAAAGTCCTGATGTGTACTACAGTATACATTGATAAATTAGTCATTTTCCCTATTAAAATAAATAAGTTTGGTACTGAAAACTTATTTAAATTATCTTTTAGATGTTCATTTTTGAAAATTAATCCAAATAAAACATTAAAAAAAACATTTTAAATATAAATATCATGCTTAACTTTCTTTCTTCCATAAAATGTGCTTGTTGAGATGCTAGCCATTTTGGAAAGACAG
>JBAFTB010000017.1:28950345-28967584 GCA_037177355.1 Melanotaenia trifasciata
AAGCCTTTCTTTACTCTCAAATATATATTTTTTTGCTATCAGAGTGAAAACTTTTACTCTCCCAATTTTTTCTCTCTGTCAAAGCTTTTTTCTTCTCTCTCTCAAAACCGAAGTCTTTGCTATCGTTTCAAGATTTTGCTGTTGATGTGAAACTTGTGTCATGTTACTATTGGTCATTCTCAACCGAACTGACAGCTGGGTGGCATCATTTCTGCAAACTGGTTACGCCTTTCTCATTAATATTCATGACTAACTGCTGCTGCGTGTTGCCAAGACCAGCGCCACATGGAGTCCTGATGGTCCTGATGAGGCTGATCCTCACCACAGGGCTCAGGTGCGTCATTAACATCACATAGAGGGACATCGCACGTTTTTAATTTAAGACGTTCCCAAAATATCCACAATGTAGTTGTTAACGGATTGGTTTTATATTTGTTGTAGCTCAGATGAGAGTAAAAATTATATGTAGAAGTGAATGTTCATCATTTACTGTGTGTTGTTGCAAAGGCAAAGGGAAAAGTACTTAAAGTAACGCCATACCAGCTCTTCTACCTCTTGTTCTTCACATAGCCAGAAGCCCACATTGATTTACAAGCGGGAAATTCCATATTTGGTGAATGAAAAACAGGATTCTGTTACACAATGGACCTCTCGGAGACAAGAGAAGGTTAAGGCTTTATTAATACACTGAATCACAGGAGGACAGATCTTACGACAGGCTGGCCTGGTGAAGTGAACAGAACATCCAGGATCCACAAAGCAGGGAAGACACAGATGAGGAATCCATTGTTGGTGCAACAAGGTCCAACAGTGAGTGACTGTGAAGCTGGTGCATATAAACCCCAGTGACTGACCTGATCTGGAGATTGGGGAAGGACTGACGGGAGCAGATGTTGTTAATGAGTAATCCAGGTTGTGGGGCCTGGCTGGGCCTGGTGAGGGTGTAACAGAACAGATCTTCTGTTCTTGCATTACACTCTCTACACGCTCTACATTTATATCCCAGTGCAAAATAGACCCATTATTTTTAAATAAAATATAATTCCTGGTACATAAGTAAATGCAATTAAAAAATTCAATTCAAATTCAAATTTCAATTAATTGTCTGCCTAATATTTCTTGGGCCAGGTGTTAGGTATAAACCTTTTAAAGCCTGAGCTTCTTAAATGTCCCAAACAATGTCAGTTTGTACAAAATGTACATTGTCTGTACTACTTTAATTCTGCTTATCTTTCTCAGACTTCCCCAGTAATGATGTTCACATATTCTTCTATGATCTGACAGAAAGTTGGAGCTACATTATTCCAACTATCATTCCAAAGAGTTTCATTTTCATCATGTTTGTTTCTTTCTGGCGAGCCTGAAAGCAATAACACATATACTGATATTTACACATATTAAGACATCCCCCTTTACTACGACTGCAAAAATATTCAAACACACCTTGTGGCTGGAGAGATTTATTCATTTCATTATGGTGACGTCACTTTCAAACAGTCCTAAAATATGTATACAGGATTTAAAGGGTTAAACATAAATTTAGATCTTATTAAAGCAGCAAACCTGAACAAACCCATTCTTTATTTAGATAAACTAAAACTATCAACCTGAAAACAAGAAAGCAACACTCATTAATATCTTGTTGCAGTATTAAACAAAATCACACGTTAGTATCAGAACAGAAAGACTTTATTCACTTTTTTGTGCACAGTGAATGAAACACTCATGCAGTGAGTTGATCTGAAGTCGTGTGGATCATAATGTGGTGCAAATCTGAGCAGGATGCTGTGTGCATGATCATTTATCTGTAGAAACAACACAAACTGTCTACTATTTGACCTTCCAGGCTGAGTGGCGGGTACAATGATTACAAGGTTTAATATCTTAATGATAAAAGCTTCATACGTCTCAGTTTTATATGTTTTATAAGTGATTACAAGGATATGTTACATTGCGTGTAGATAGTAGTAAAAAAAAACACTCAGATTAATTAATACGAACAGTTTAATTACCTGATATAGAAACTTGTATCTAAATTGTTGAATTCTGAGAAAAGATGATTCAAAACACACTCATGTGTAAAACATCAAAATGTGCTGCAAATGAAGTTTAGAAAACTTACTGAGTTCAGCTACTCAGCAAGTTAATAAAAAAACAAGCTTTTTATGGCAACAGCAGGATTTCAAGGCCAAAGCTCTACTTACACATTAGTCACAACAGACGTTATCAAGCCAGGACCTCTCCCTTCAGGATGCGTTTGCTCTTACATCCAATAAAACATTTATTGTTTTATTTGAAGCCACTTTCCCCTCTGGAGCAGGTTATATGTTAAAAAACTCTGACTATGATCTCAAAAACTCATTCATGCTGCTTCTTTTGACCAATCAGTGAACTGCAGTGTGTCCAGTTCCACTATTTTGGGTCACATCGGTAAGACTGGGACCCCAGCGGAAGGGTCCCAAAAACGTAGGACAACTCGGTTCTGATATTCTGGCACCTTCCCAGATGTTGCCTGTGGAAACCTTAGAAAACCGACCTGTACCTGTATGTGGTTATCGGGTCATTTTCAAACTACATGGAGTCCGTCATTCCACAGAGAAAGATTGGAAGTGGAAAACATTCAAGACAACATCCAAGGAGTGGGCGTCCCAGCAAGTTCAGCCCAAGATCAGACTATGCAATGATCAGAGAAACTTTAAAAAAACAAAGAGCTCCATCCTAGACACTCCAGGCCTCTGTTAGCAAGTTAAATGTTAAAGTCAATAACAGCCTTGTCAGAAAAAGACTGAACCAGTATGGTTTGTTGGGAAGGTTGCAGGAGAAACAAACAACATGGCAGTATGGCTGAGGTTGGCAAAGCTGTGTCTGAACAAACCACCAGACAAAGTTCTCTTGACCAGACCAAAGTGGACATGATTGGTCTGAACAAAGCAGCTGTTGGCACGGTGGTGGAGGGATGATGGTCTGGACACCTGGCAGTCATTGAGTGGACCATGAACTCAGGTACATGACAAATCTTCAGAATGAAAGAATCAGATGTGAGTCCGTCTGACAGCTGAAGCTTGGCTGAAACTGTTTCATGCAGCAAGTCTACACCAGAACCAAGGCTGACATGGTCCAGTCAGAGTCCAGACCTCATCCTGACTGCAGAAACCAAACAGGCTGTAGGGGGACGAGGTCTCAGTATGGTCCAGTCAGAGTCCAGACCCCACACTGACTGCAGTAACCAAACAGGCTGGAGGGGGACGAGGTCTCAGTATGGTCCAGTCAGAGTCCAGACCCCATACGGATTGCAGTAACCAGACAGGCTGGAGGGGAGGAGGTCTCAGTATGGTCCAGTCAGAGTCCAGACCCCATACTGACAGTAGTAACAAGACAGGCTGGAGAGGGACGAGGTCTCAATGTGGTCTAGTCAAAGTCTAGACTGCATCCTGACTGCGGTAAACAGACAGGTTGGAGGGGAGGAGGTCCCAGTGTGGTTCAGTCAGAGTCCAGACCTCACTGAAATGCTGTCGTGGGACCTTCAGAGGCCTCAGACCTGAATGATCTGAAGCAACGATGGAAAGAAGAGACCAACTATGTACGAGACATCATCCAGAAAACTTTTCCATCAACTTCCTGCTGCAGGCGGAGCTTCTGCAAGCTGCTGGATGACAAACGGACTGATTCTAACTTTGATTTTTAGCTTGATAACAGTGTGATGCTGTGTATTAAACATTAAAGTAAGCAGTCTCTTGCTGTAACATGCAGGATGGTCCAAAACCTGTTAATTTAGAAGCTATGTCCACCAATTACTAACTCCGCCCTGTAAGGCAGACAGCATCGTCGTCACGGTTAAACCTAACAGCTGAAACTGGACGTGGGCTGCACTCGATCCAACCTCAGGTTGAAAGTGAGTATACCTTCTTTTTTCATCTTTATTAAACCAAAGTCATTTATTATTTTTTATTTCTCTAATTTGACATTTTCATTTGGACAAGAACAAGAAATTTATAAATAAAATAAAAGCCTCTTTTTCGTTTGTTTATTAGAAATTGGTCCAAACTTCAACCTATCCATGTTCTTTGAAGAAAACAAAGAATGACTTAATGTTAAATGGGAAAATGAAATCTGTGTAAAAGCTCTGTGGTATTTATGAGACTGTGTATAAAAGATGGATGTAGCCTCCATGAACTAAACGAAACCGGTGTTTTGTTTAGTCAGATTTTCTTACTTTCCTACTCGTATGTATTTTCCGATTTAGTTAAAATCTTCATTTTGGTTCGTTTTGTAAACTGCGATCCTACATGGAAAAATGGGGAGGAGATACCTCATAATTCATAAGTCTAAGGTATAATGATGAAAATTAATGCCATTGGTGCACATTTATGTCACTACAGACTTATTTTTGGGTCTTATTCTTGTTTTCATTACCCTTTTTGTCGTGTTTAAAGGTAAGAAAAAAAAAATATCTAAAATACATTTTCTTGGGGTGAGAAGTTTGTATAAACATCTCTGTAATTAGCCATGGAATTAATATTAGTTCTAACACTTGTAATATAAGGTGGGAATGCATATTGTTTTTAGTTTTTAATCAAACCTTGATTCATTTACTTTTCTTTTGTTTATCCATTCATAAAACAAAGATAGCGTAGGAATCACACCAAGCTGGTCAAACTTTGAATTTGTAGTCCACAAACCAAAGGTGCAGCGGTGGCTACGTCCACGTCTTCTACACAGTCTGCCTCTGAAGCTCAATCAGATGGCTTTTCCCAGGATGAGGATGCTCATGAAGAAGAACATGATGATGAAGAGCCACATGAAGAAGCGATCCATCACCTTGGCAACCTTCCTCCACTCCCCGATGCTAAGCTGAGCCATTCGCTGATCCAGATACGAGTTGGCAATGTACTCAACGTTCTTATGCAAACGCAGGTGCTGGCAAACACACTGACTTCTCACCAACATCTCCTTCGGGTTCTCCCCAATTCCACCTCCAATGCCCTTCTTCTGCTTGACATGCTCACCTCCTCCTTCTGTAGCGGCCTTGTTGGGCTCATCTTCTCCACCAGCAGCTCCTTTCTCCTCCGAGTGGTCGATGGTGACAAATAGATCCTCCTTCCACACCGTCTGCTTGGTTAAATCCTGCTCCACCCTCAGAGATTGCCCCATCCCATCTTCATCCACCTTCCCTTTCCACACCTGTCCATTCACATCCCAGTTTGCTCCCTGGGAGCTGTTGCCGCCGGCTGGTGGGGCGTCCGGCTCTTCCCATGACTGGGTTTTTTTTCTGGATGAAGCCTCTCCAAGGCAGATGTCACTGACCTTGCCGACAAAGCAGATTCGGGCGAGGTAGTTGAGGACAAAGCGTTCGGCCCACTTCGGGACGGGACGGCCCTCAGGACCACAGTGGTGTATGTTCATGATGAAGATGGTGAGAGCTGTGGAGGCAGTGACCATCGTCATGGTGGCAATGTAGTACTTTCCTGGTGAAAAAGAACAAACATGTAGAGTTTGTTGCCTCAGCATTGCAGTTAAAATATGGATGTAAGAAATGAGTTTGATTGGTATTTCCTCAGCAAGAGTACCTCCCTCATTAACTCTAGTGTGGACGGTTGTATTCTAGCATTAAGGGCTATCAAGCAACTAAAAAATATCTCAATACACCCTCGTTGATGAATAAATCTGGATTAATGCATAAATCAGTTTTGCCTGTTATGGAATTTCAAATGACGAAGATAAATCCTGCAGTCAGTGATGTAATTATGACTGCTAACGTTTATATCCCCTGATCCCCAATCGGCATTATATTTGGTACCGCCCGCTGCGTCTGCCTTTGCTTTCTTACTATTAAAATAAAGATGCAGGACTTTAGACAGAGTTGTGTTCCTCGACATGCTCTCTGCAAAATCTTTGCTAACTTTCTGTCCTCCACCACCACAACTGGCTTGTTTTCTGTTGTTATTTTGTAAGGGAGTTACTTTGTTGGTTACAAGTAGACATACTCAGGTCTAGTGTAGCTGGATGGGGTGGCTGTTAATGCTAGTTAATGTTAGCATCAGCTACTGTGCTATCACAGACCTCTGGTTTAGCTGCTAGATGCTTTGCATTGAGGTTGTAGTTCAGGGTTGAAGTACTTCAATGTTCTGAAAATTCTTTTCTACAGAACTTTAAAAGAGCAATGCTCCTCTCCACAGTCCCACCTGGTTGCTTGGGGAGGCTTATCCCATTTGCCATGTAGTGAGAGGCAGGTCTGGTCTGGACAGGTCTGGAGTGCGTCACATGGAGACTAACAAGCACTCATCTTGATTCTTAGGGACAATTTATAAACACCGGCTGACTTAATGGATGTTTTTGGACCAGAAGCTGAAGAGTGCGAAGAGATCCCGGCTACTCCAGCTCAAACCAGAAACCTTCCTGGAACTGGAATTTAAACTGCAGGTGTCTTGGCCAGGGCTCTCTTGAAAATGAGATCTTGTATTCCCACTGGGACTTACCTAGTAAACTAAAGGTAAGATAAATAAATAAATTCCTGCTGTGAGGCAATAGCAGTAACCACCACACCACCATTCAGCCCTGATAATCATGTCCTCCAACCAAAACAACCAAATATGTCAGCGTATTGCTACTACAGGCAGTAAGAAGGAAAATATGAGTGTTTCCACATCAAAGCAAACATAAATCTGTGTGGTCCTAAACAGCCCCTAAACTGTGCTTATCTACAAAAGAGGGGAGGGTTGCTGGTGGTGCCATTACACAACAATTCCATTTGACAAGCCCACCATGTGCTATCATGCAAACAGCAGAGCGATCAGTGCTTTCTCTCCTTTGTCTGCAACAAGCAATCAATGCTATAAGTCCTGCCTTTTAACCCATTTCAGCTTATATGACTGTCTCTCCTCCTTTGCTTTTTGCTAATGTGTTTGGCTGCTTCTGCAAGCGGTGCTAGCTAGCAGCAGAGGGGGTTTTATTTTGGTTTTATAAACTCATCCACGTTGTGCCTCTTCTGTGTGATGGGATGAATAAGGTGGCTGTCCAGAAAGCTGTTTAATGAACAAGCTGCTGCTGGCAGCCTTGAAACTCAAAGGCTGTGAGATCATTGATTCCTGAGCTGTGATTATTGTATTTTAAATACCTGCTGACAGAACTTATCGACCTGCAGGACTCCTGCTCATCACAGAGCCAACAAACATAAATGTGAAGTTCAAAGCCCAGAACTAAAATCTGATCTGTTTTATTTGTTACAAGATGCAACAACAACAGATCTGCTTGCTTTGCAGCTTTCTCCTGCATCTCAGCATATTCACACTCTTTATTGTTCTTCCATTCATGACCTCTGTGCTGAGGAGAAAAGCCGCAGAGAAACAACAATCCAGCCTGCACGTCAGATCCCAGGTTAATGTGTTCTTTTAACTGAGATCTCAGGACAACATGTCTGCCAGCTGATACCTTGGGATTACTGGATGACTCTATTAGATTTTAAGCATCTACGTATATTTCCTGGGTGTACAGATTTATGCATTTATTTGATCAAATCATTTGAAAATTTTTCCTTTGCTTGAAAGCATATATATTTGTATCTGAAGTCATTACTCAAAGTTCCCAGATTTGAAAACAGGAAGAGTCTCATACAGGAAGAGATGAATAGTTGTGGGTCACTCCACATCCCTGACATGAAGAATAAATTAACAGTAGAAAAGGGAGTCTGTTATTTGGAGAATGTCAAGACTTTTCATAAGGACCTAAGAAAGATGAGTCAGCTCATGAACAACAAAGCAGACTTCACTAAAACGGTGACTTTCTAAATCAAATTAGGAAGCTGATGTCAAATTGTCTCTAATAGAACTGTTAAAATAGAACTGTTAAAAGTTGGAATGAATGACCTTAGAAAGCCAACAGATGGCAGAGGAGAACAGCTATCTAAAGCCAACACTGAAGCCAAACATTGAGTCTTTCAACAGCTTACAGGAGTCTGTCTCAAACTAAATGAAAGAAAAGGGGACTCTGGTCTTACCTTTACCTTCATGGGAGGATTTTTACAGCCAAATGATGTTAATTTTAATGGAGGTAAAACCTGGAAGTTCACGTACTGTAGTTACTGCATGTTTGGGAAAAACTAATGTCTACATTCTAAAAAAGAAGAGACCCTCCGGCTGTCATCAAAGAGCTGTGATGCTATGGAGGACATTGGTGTCCATGGAGGACTTTATTTGGTGTCTATGGAGGACATTATCAGCTTCAGTGGAGGACATCGGTGGACATGGAGGACTTTTTTCTGTGTCTATGGAAGACATTTTCGGTGTGAAGGTACCACTGATGAGTGCTTTCTACATCGTTTATAGAGAGTGTGTTTGACTGTCCTGCTTGCCATCCACATCCCAGATAGACATGTTTGGGCTGAATCCGGGCTACCTTTGGTACTTACAGCACTGGCAAGCATGGACGTAGCACCCGCGTGAGATGTGGGTGTTTTGACACCCACACTTTTCATGGTTAGAGGGTTCAACACCAACACTTTTTTTTTGTTTTAAATTGCCGGTTTCTACATTCAGTTCTGTTCTCCTAGAACCATGCAGTGCTTCTCAAACTATCCAAACAAGCAAATGAACATCTGAGGGGGGCTTATCTCACCTATCAGTGGGACGCTCTCCGAGGGCGGCATGCTCTCAGCCACCAGCAGCTGAAACACTGTGAGGGCCAGCAGCACCGTCACACCCAGAGAAACCTTTTCACCCGAGTCCGCCGGCAGGTAGAAGCCGAGCGGAGCCAGCAAGGAGATCATCATACAGGGGATGAGGAGGTTGAAGATGTAGAAGGAAGCACGTCTCTTCAGGTGGAGCGTGAAGGTGATGTCTGGGTACGGCTCTTCACAGCAGCCGTACAGGATGACATTCTTCTTGGCTGGCATTCCCAGAACCTGGGGAGGCAGAAGATATTCTAATATCTGTTTCAGGAAGGTGAGGTTGTTGCTTGCACAGAGAACTCTCACCTCCCACTCCACATTGGGGACAAAATCAGCCAGATCTGCGGTGGCCAAGGCATTGGACAGGTCCATCTGGTTGCCGTTGTGCGTCCAGGAGCCGAAGGTGAGGTGACACTGCTGCATGTCAAAGGGGAAGAAGGCCACATCCACAGAGCAGGAGCTTTTAGTGATGGCTGGCTGGTCCCACATGACCTGTCCGTCATTGTGGAGGACAACGTTTGTCTCCATGGAGCTGGAGAACTCGTCATCTGCACTGTGGTTAAAAAAAGGAGGAATTTATATGATGGTGAGATGACAGAGAGGAGTTCAGCCAGCTGGAAGCTGCACCTACCTGTTATACAGCACAATATCAGGCCGCCATACGTAGCTACTGGGTATGCGGATGGTATCCAGGCCATCGTAGTCCTCCGTATTCCAGGTAAGGTAGGCATCTTTCCACACCTGGCGGATCCACAGGTAGGTGGTCAGGATTTGGTTCCGCTCATCCTGATGAGGAAACATAGAGATTAGTCCAGGGCTCAAACGGCACCATACCCTGAATCTGCAGGTCTGGTTGGGTTACCATGTCGATGATCTGGGAGAGGGTGATCTGCAGCGTGACGTTGATGATGTGGTTGGTGTCCTCCACCGGCCGCAGAGCGTTGGTGTAGTTGGAGAACAAGTCGGTCAGCAGCTTCTGGGCGTAGCGACCGTGAGCAGCGAAGCAAGCTGGGAAGAAGCAGAGATGGGGTCACTAATGTAGCATATCAGTGGGTTTTATTCCATGGAGTTACCCAGACGACAAACCTGAGAGTTTTTCGGCATTAGTGGTGTGACTTGTAGAACACGTAGGAGATATTTACAGTAACTGATTTATACGAGTGAAGGACTTTAAACTCAGCTCACCAAAACTTTTATGATTTAAAACTTCTGATGAATACAGATAAAACCAAAGTCCTGCTTCTCTCATATGCCAAGGCCAAGCCACAGAACCGGCCCCCAGTTGCCCCTTTGCAGGGTCCTCATATGGAGTTTGTCTCATGTTACAGTTATCTTGGTTTTTCATTGATGAATCTTTTTATTTTACTCCACATATTCATTAGCTGGTAAAAAGGTTTAAACTGAAGCTGAAGCTTTTTTTAAGATTAAATCCTGCCTTTTATACAAATTTAAAAAAGGTTGGTTGCTGCCACCTTCATGTGGTTTTAGATTGTTTAGATGTTCTGTACGTGTAAGCGTTTATCATGGAGCTTTAGCTTCATCACAAGCTCTAGAGCTCTTATTCATTTTTTAAACAAACATTTTGGATGGTCTTTGTTTATAGAAAGATGCAGCATTTTCTTATTTATAATGTAGTTATTGGTCTGCTTTCTTCCTGCCACTCAGCTTTTCTCCATCTAGGAAGAAACTGGGATGGGCTTTCTTGTCCGCTGCTCTATGGAACGACCTGCAGAACGGCGTCAGACTTCATGACCGGGTCTAATTGGATGCTTTTAACATCATTAGATGCCAGTTTGAATGTGTGTTGCTGTTGTGTGATTGTAATTTTTAACTGTGCTTCTGCTGTCTTGACCAGGACAGACTTGGAAAAGAGATTTTAATCTCACTTCCTGGTTAAATCAAGGTAAAAAATTAATCTACCAGGTCCCTTGGAGCTTGAAGGTTCTGCTCACTGTCATAGCTGATCCTAGGACAGACATCTCTGATGGTGTTCTTGGCCTCTTTTGGAGCCAGGTCATTGTCCCCAGTGCTCTGAATACCACCATCACCACTGCTGCCTCAACTCCTCACATCTCTTCAGCTTCCTCCTTCAGTTCTTGGTATTTTTCCACCTTTTCTTGCTTCTTCTTCTAGATGTTTCTATGATTCTGTTCCGTGTGGGGGTGGTGGTGAGGACTCAAATGCAGGCAGACCAAGCAGGAGGCAGAATTGGTGCAAAGGGTTTATTTTCCCAAAAACACAGGAACAGGAACACACACATTACAGGGTATGAACCACATATAAGGATCAGACAAAGCAAACTGAAAACCATGGGGTATTTGTATACACAAGGAGAAATTAGGAGCAGGTGAAGAGACTGAGAAATCAAACCAGGTGAAATAACAAGCCAGGAACAGAAAACTGAGCACATGAGGAAAAACAGGAAGACTGAACTAAACATGACGAAACCAGAAACCAAACCATGATCTAAACAGAAATTAAACACGACAAAAACCTAGACCATAGTCATAACAAACACCAGAACTAATAAACCAAGATTGAGGCATAACAAACCAAACCAGACAAAAACCAAACAAGAATCAGAAACCACACCGTGAACCATGACAGATTCAGGGTCTCTACATCTGTCATTTCTGTCTTTCTCTGTAGCCGTCACCAGTTTATCAACCTGGATCTGGAAGGATCTCAGCTCTATCATTCTCCTTTGATGGTGCCTCTCATCTTCACCCTAGGACACATGTTCCTGGGCATTATTCCAGGTTATGGTGTTCCATGTCTGCCTTACTTTCCTGCTTCTACGATCTAGACCAGGGGTTTTCAAATTGTTGAACCATGACCCCCAAGATGCATTGGTGTTCATGACCCCCACCCCCACCCCCACTCAGTGATTAATTGTGTGATGTGTCAGATGGGTCATCCTGCAGCATCCTCTAAATGTAAGGCTGGAAAACTTCAGAGTCTTCATAAATTAGGAGGATACAGTTGTTTTTGCTGGCTCACCACTGTGACAAGGTGCCTACATGTCCAAAATCAGCTTCTTTTGAGGATTTAATGTCAAATTCAGATTTGTAGAATGGCATGTGTACTCACTTTGTTGTTTATGACTTAATGTGTTAAAAATATTAACATGCAAATTTTAAAGATTTAACTCTTTTTAATGGTTTAACTATGACAGCCCTGGTAAAAAGAAAAAAAAAAAAAAAGGTAGGCTATATGGTTTTAAAAATCATCTGAAATTATCCCACTACCCACAGTTTGAAAACCACTAATGTAGACTGTCTCAAGGGGCCTCTCTGCACAGCCTGGTAGACCCCAGCCATAGTTCCTCTTCCTGTGTGGCCTCTCTGTGGTCTCTTTTAGACCAGTCCTTTCTGAGCTCTTTCTGAGAACTTCTCATTTATCTTAACCCTTTACAGGCTGTTCAGGTTTTACATTTAACTGCAGTAAAATACGTCATTCTTCTTGCCTGAAAGTTAATATTTATGAAAACAGTAAGAATAGTGAAACAGCAGAGTGGTCATATATGGTGGATAAGGGGAACAGAAGTCATTCAGAGGTCAGAAGGTGCCATGACAGACACAAAATCTGCACCTACAGAAACAATCTACAGTCTTCATCAGTTTGAGTTGGGAGGAAGATGGTGAGTGCTCATAACATTATAAAGACACATGAGCTGTTATTTCAGTGTCTTACATCATGGCAACAAGACATAATGTGCAACAGACCCTGATCTGATCTTCCAACATGTGGAGGTTGACCGATTTGGAAGAGGATGTAACAGAGTTGGAAGAAAACTGATTACAGCCCCTCTGATGATGGATGAAGAGGAGCAGCCAGCAAAGCAGGTGTTGTGCTGTCGGTTGGTCTTCTCCTTCAAAGGACTGCACATATGCAGAGACTACTTTATAATAAACATATTATTTTTGTCTTCTAAGTGATGGATATGCAATTAATATTGATTTGTATGGGATGTTATTTAGCACAGTATGTTGAAGTGTGCATGTGCAGAGGCTACATCTCTTCAATGAGGCCTCACTTTGGGCCCTGGCATGCATGTTTCACCCCCTCTCTGATCATCGTTTCGGCTCATTAACTAAAAATAAAGACAAATAGAACCATGAAAAAATGTAAAAGTTTATTTTGATATGATATACATAGCAATGAAGATTGTTTAATGGCTGCAATGTCTAAACGTGGTTCTATTATAAATTCTAACAGGTCCAGAAAGTTCTTAGCATTTTTAAATAAAGTAAAATATTTCTAAATTAAAACAGCTTTATGTATTTTGTATACAGGACATGGTACTGTGTTATAGTGGGTGTTGTTTTTTTTGTTTTTTTTTATCAAAAACAATTGTTTTAAAACCTAAAAAAGACATCCATCCCTGCTCTGTGAAGCATTGATTGGGGATTAATTGTGCATTTATTAATGTGATAAAATCTATTTAGATAGAAAATTAGGTAAAGACGCTTGCTAGGAGAAAATTCTTGGTCCAGGTCAAAATAGACCCAGACAATATTCTGAAGATATAATATATGAACAGTATGTAAGAGTAAAGACTCTTTCATTTGATTCAGTCGACCAGAACATCTTACTAAACTGGCTAAATGACTGGATAGGATTTTCTGGCACTGTAATTTTGTTTAGTTCAATGCTTAGCTCCGTTGGCATGATGGGCATCCATCTCCCATGCGGGAGACCGGAGTTTGCATCCCACAGGGCAACACCTTCCACTTGGGTTTGTAGGCAAGACCCCTAACCCTTCTGCCAAACCACTTAAGTCACTTTGGAAAAAAAGCATCTGCTAAATGACTGTAATGTTATGTAATATAAACTAAAATAACCTGTGTGGTTCCCCAAGGCTCCATCCTGGGCCCACTGCTGTTCAGAATAGAATAGAATAGAATAGAATAGAATACCCTTTATTGCCATTATATATGCCATTATAGTACTATGAAATTTAAAGAGCAGCTCCATAGATGTGCACACATAATACTAAAATGATAAAGAATCAGTAATATATGAAAAATAGAAAAGACATATAATACACAATAAAAACAACCGAGGTAACTAAAATAAGGTGGTGAAGTGTTCGGTGCAAATTATTTATGTGCTGGTTATGCTGATGACACACAAATCTACATACGCACCTCACCAGGAGACTAAAGTCCGATCCAAACTCTGATCAACTGCATCGATCAGATTAAATGTGCCAGAACTTCCTTCAGTTAAATGAAGACGAAATTGAAATAATAGTTTTTGGAGCCAAAGAAGAAAGATTAAAAGTCAGTTCTCAGCTTCAAACAGCTAAATTCAAAACAACAACCAAGCCAGAAATCTGTGAGTAGTCCTGGACTCAGACCTGGATTTTAGCTGCTATATTAAGACAGTTGTGAAGTCGGCCTGTTTTCACTTAAAGAACATATCAAGGATTAAAGGAATGATGACTCAGCAGGATTTAGAAAAACTGGTCCATGCATTTATCTTTAGTAGACTGGACTACTGTAAAGTAAAGGTAAAGGTAAAGTAAAGTAAAGTAAAGTAGATAATAGAACTCCAGTCCTCACTAAGACTAGGAAAGTAGATCCTAGAACTCAAGTCCTCAGATCTTTACACTGGTTTCCTGTCTGTAAAAGAAATGACTTAAAAATCCTGCTGTTAGTTTACAAAGACCTGAATGGTTTAGGACCAGAATCCATTCAGGATCTTGTGGTTCGTTATGAAGCAACCAGATCCCTAAGGTCATCAGGGTCAGGTCTGCTTTCTGTTCCCAGTCAGAACTAAACATGGAGAGGCAGCGTTCAGCTTTTATGCTCCTCGCATGTGGAACAAACTCCCAGAAAACTGCAGGTCTTCTGACTCAGTAGTTTTACATCAGGGCTGAAAACTTTTCTATTTTATTTTAGCTCTTTTCTTTCTGTTATAATGCACATTTTAATGCTTTCTGCACCCCACTGTAATGCTTTTAATGTTTTAAAAATGTTTGTGGTTTTGAGAAATATTTCTGCTACCTCTCTGTTCTGTTCCTCACGGTTTTCTCTTATCTTGACTAATGGGGTGAATATGAAAAAAGGAGGAAAACATCATCACATCATCTATTTTTCATGGAGGACAACATAAGCATGCAGCAGGTGATGAAAGGTTAAAAATGCTGCCTGAGTGACGCCAGATTTCATACCTGCAGATCTACTTATATGGTCTCTGAACTTGGTCTGAACTGTCGGCTGTTATCAGGCTGAGAGCGAAGATGAGTCCTCAGCTTCATCAGCGCTCAGATGGATGATAACTTCATTTGTACGTCTGACTGTCGGCCAAATCCAAACACTCTGAAGGTGTTTTCATGGGTCTGATTTACAGGATGTTTTCTTCACAGCGTGGAGGTTTATTTAAAGTCTTTCAGTCATGCAGATGTTCTTTGTAGCTTCTTTCAGACATACGGAGCCGTGCAGAAGTCTTTATCCACACTTCATTAATTATGTTAAAACTAAGATAAACTGGTCTGGTCACAAGTTTTGTATTTATAAAACATCATTGTTATGACTGTATGTTTGTTGCCATATTAATAGTGTGACAGCCCCAACTGTGGTGTTCAAATGTGAATATAAATCCAGAATCTGAGTCAGAACCAGAATCATTCCAGTTCTAAGAAACTAGAAAGTCAATATTTATATACACTACCGTTCAAAAGTTGGGGTCACTTCCCTATTGAATCCCATGGCAAAGTGACCCCAAACTTGTGAACGGTAGTGTATAGCTTTACTGACCCTCATAGACAAGCTTTGTCATTTCTTTAACCCTTTCAAGCCTGACCCAAGAAATAATGGACAGAATTTTTTTCCCAAATCTAGTCTTCATTTGGCTCTTTAACAAAAGGGAAGTAAAATATAATTTTATTTGCATGTGTTTACCATTTATTCCTGTGTCAGAATTGGTGTAGTGCAAAAAGAAATCAACAGGGGGCAGAAGACAAGAATCAAGCTGTATACAACAGGGTTTGAAGCTAAGTTTTTTACCATGAAATTATGAAACAGGTCTCAGAAACTGGATGTCTTAAATATGATACAGGCGGCGTTAAAGGGTTAAGAAGTCTTCAGGATTCTTGAAGGACTTTCCAGGAATAGTTCTTCTGAATTCTTGAAGGACTTTCGAAAGTTCTTCTTTGGATGTTTCTGCTTTATCTTCTGTTCTCTGTCCATATGATCCCACACTCCTTCAATAATGTTGAGGTCTGGGTTCTGAGGACATCCATCCCTCCATCAGACCTGTTTCCACTGATCTTCAATCCAGTTCTTGTGTCATGTGGCCTACCTCAGTCTTTTCATCCTGTTTCCCTTCCTTAAGAACAGCTTCCTGAAGGTCACGTTTCCATGGAGACCATTTCTGATGAGGCTTCAGCCAACAGTTGATGGATCAGCTGAAGGTCCAGATGCATTCCTGAGATCCTGGTTTAGGTCTTTGCTGGATCTCAGATCCTGTTCATCTGCTGTAGTGAGTTTTTAGTCCTGACTCTTCTTTTGTCCTCCACGTGTCTAGTTTTTGCCTCCATGCTGAGATGAGCCAAGTTTCCAGCTAACAGCTGTTTGGGATTCACCTTGTTGCTACTAAAATCCTGTTTTCTGTCTGTTGGCCTGTCTGATCTTTGATGGTTTTCACACATGAAACTAAAGAAATGGGAACGAATGATGCGTTTTTGAGTCAAGGAACCTAAAGATCTAGTTTAAACCGGTTATTTGCTGAGTCTTTTGTTATGTGTCGACTTTTTAGGCTTTAATCAGTTATTGGTCAGAGTTAAGCTCCTCTAAATGGTACCGGGACTTGACCGGAACTAGTCTGGTACCAGGACTGGACTGGAACTGGTCCGGTACAAGGACTGGACAGAATAAGACCTTCAGAAAGCTGCAGAACTATAAATGAAAACCACTTTAATAGATTAGACCAAAAGACTGTTGTGGGTTGTTACGTCCACGTCTCATCCAGTCAGGTGTCATGAATTTTATTATCCTCTATTTTTAAACACACATCTTGTCACTCTTGGAACATTCATATTAGTCTGGATATTTTGTAAAGTGGCGTTTCTCACTGTTAATCCTGAAATGTGTCTTATCACCATCAGAACATTCTGCAGCTGAACGGCTCAACACACACACTGTCACACACATACATCCACTAACCACATTTCCCAGCCTAATTAACCTGCTAATCACCTCAGCTTTTAATCACAAAGCATCTGACTGATAATTCCTTTAAATCCTGTTTACAGTTAATGATGGAGGTGGTGAAGGAGAATGCTGCGGTAGCCCCGATGATTCCACCACAGTAAACTGCTGCCTTTAAAAAGGTCATTGTTCATCTTCACATGAGCTTTTTGTTCCACGTCATTTTGAGACTTTCATTATGTTACATTTTTGGTCAAAAGATAAAATGAAGCTCAACACTGGATTGAAACTGCAACTAAAGATGTTGATTTAGACCCTGAAAATAATGAGACTTTAAGCCAAACTACTCTTCTTTAGACTAACTTAGTTAACTAATGTTGTTAAAATTTGTACAAATCTGAATTAAATATTTCCCTTTTCA
>JBAFTB010000017.1:28970523-28981501 GCA_037177355.1 Melanotaenia trifasciata
ATACAACACAATCTAAAAACCTAAACATAAAAGGCAGAGTGGCGAGGATGTGATTGAAAATAATGTTACAGACAGTAGGCTGTTCTGAAAAGATGGGTTTTGAGTTTGGAGATGAAGGTGATGAGAGAGTCGGTATTGAAGAGGTCAGGAGGAAGTGCGTTCCAGAGCTGGGGAGCAGAGCTTTCAGTCGCTCTGCTCCCCATGGAGCTGAGACGGGCAGGAGGGACAGAGAGATGGATAGAAGAGGAGGAGCGAAGACATCTGGAAGCAACATTAACTACCTGCCTGTGGATTGAACCAAAGCCTGGGGAAGTCAGACATCATAACCTTATCTACACTTTAATTGTAGCATTACTTTAACATTTTCCTCCATGTGCAACATCATTTGAACCATTGAATCATAATCTGATGTGTTTTCAATGACCAGAAGAGGTATGTTTAATGGATTAATAGAGATTAAAAGAGATTAAAATGTTGTGGTTTCAACAACAGGATAATGATTATAAACACATCTCATCAAAAATAAATAACACATCAAGTTTTTTTTTCTGTCTTTCATTCCTGAAACTTCAAATGACAGAGATAAAAACAGCTGAAAGGACCAGTACTGTGCTTCACTGACCATTAAAATCTTATAAAATACTTTGTTAATGGGCTACTCCCTGAACTACAGGCTACACGGAGCACTAACAAGATTCACAGAAATCTTCAGTGCTGACTAGAACCTCTGAATTACATCAATAACGATCTCAAACCTTTTTTTGTGTGTGTGCCTACAGACTCCCTCCAGGACTTATGATCTATGTTAAACATGCATACGTATATGGATGGAGTCTTTTGTCCGTCTTCTTCATGAGTCTTCATGAGCAAATGGAGCAGTACCACCAGAAACCACTATTGATGTACTTCTTGTTTCATAATTTTATTGTTTGCACAGGTTTTATTGTAAAGCACTTTGGTCACCTTTGAGTGTTGTAAAGCGCTATATAAATAAATACTGATTGATTGATTTTACAATGTTTGAAACGGATGTACATTTACATATAGAGCAGAAACAAAACTTTAATGAGTTTAAATAAAATCACAAATTCCTTGTTCATAAATAAACCTCTCAAATGACTCCTTAAATCCTTGAATGGATATAGTTTATACAATTTCATCTATCTCCTGCATCCTTTAGTACAATTTGGTCCATTTCCAGGGCTCTTGCAGATGCAATGCCTAACACAGCAAATTGAGTAGTACCATGGGAAACCATGGGGGGCAGTGTTGAGCAGTATAGCCAATTAAAGAAAAAGAAGCTGTGATAGATTTAATGACTGTACAGACCAGCACTGTCTACTGTGTTGCCTCTTTTTATGTCTCTTTCTGAGAATGAACATAATCATAATTTCCTCCACTGCCACAATGTTTGTTATTCTCTGAAACTGACATCAGTACTCTGAAGGGAACGTTGAACCCTGCACTGCCCTCTGGTGGACGTAGTGGCTAACAACCATAACAACGCAAAGGACGGTTGAAAGTACAAAAACTGTGATGTTTGAAACAGACGTGTCTGTGTGTGTATGTATGTAAAGGGAGCAGAAATGAGCCTTAAAAAGGCCCAGATGGTGGCCGAAAGTGCAAAATATTACCCAGTTATTTCCAAAACATGTCCCATAAGCTAAACACCCCCTGCAATCCACTTTATTTATATAGCACATAATAAAAAAAACACATGGTCACCAATGTGCTGGACATATAGAACATAACCCTTTTCTGAGACCTTTTTCATCACTTTATGCTTAAAAACTCAAAATCCTGATGTATGCATTCGGTCTTCTGCCCCCTGGTGGACACATTTTGCACTAATAATTTGACATATCACACTGTAATAAATGGTATATAAATATATATATATACATATTTACAGTTTGTTAATGGGACAAATAAAGACTTTCACATTTTTTTGGGGGTCAGGCCTTCAAGGGAAAATTGTTATACACTAAGAGATGGACATTCAACACACAGCCAGAAATTATGCACCTGCAATTATGCAAGACATTAAAAGACTTGAAAAACAAAAATCCACTCAAATCTAGAAGAGTGGCTAATGTCTAAAAAACACTAAAAGAAATTTTAAAACTATAATTCACTAAAAAGCAATTAAAAGTTTCAAATGCACTAAAAGAAATGTTTTAAGACATGATTTAGAAATTTTCAGAGTGGAGGCGGGTTTAATGTGTGAGGGAAGCTCATTCCAGAGTTTGGATACCAGTACTGAAAAGTCTCAGTCACTTCTTGTTTCCAGTCTGGATTTAAGAAGAACACAGAGGTTCTGGGGCCTCATTTATAAAGCTGGCGTAGGTACAAAAACTGGTGTACGCCAAATATAGTCAACTTTTGGGATTTATAAAAACCAAACTTAACGGGAAAATGTTCCTGCCTCCATGGCAACTCTGACCCAGGCGTACGCACAAAATCTGGGAAAACAGGAAACTGCGACACCAACGGTACAGAATAAAATTGAAGAAATGATGTGAGACATTTGTGCACAATCCACTATTACCCTTCACACCACATGTTAGATATTAAAGCTGTTTGCAGAAACAAATAAAGAAGCTCATTCCATTTGAATTCTCCTAAGAGCGCACGCTCGGGGGAAAAAAAAAACAGGATTTTCAGGAAAAAGGGAGATGATATTAATAAGAACCTCAATCACTAAAATATGTTCTGTCATTGTGAAACAAAACTTCCATGTTTTAATATCCATCCAGCTAAATAAGGTGACAGTCTGCTGCCAGCATGTAGCAGTCAGTGTGGAAAGTAGCTTTGGTCCTTCATTCAGCAGAGCGGGACCAGACTGGAGGCTGTTGGTCTAGAAGTGATGCTACGCTAATGAAACACACAAGACGTGGATTTCCTTTTATTAATTTATTCTTACACAATGCTTTTTTTAAATTGTTGTCCCAATGTCTGTCCAGACGGTCTTTATTTCCCGCAACTCCTTGTCCACCTGGTTAATAGCAGGGATTGTGTCCCTCTGCACCGCCCACCCAGCTGGAGCACCCAGCAACTAGAAAGAAATATTATTTAACACTAAATAAACTGCTGCCAATCTCAGACGTATCTGTACATATTCATTTTAAAATTAAAACAAATTACTGGCATCATTACTGTTATTTAGCAGATGCTTTTCTCCAAAGCAATTCACCACTCTGGAATTTGAACTTCAATCTCCAACATCAAGTTAAAGTTTAAGAAGCTTTATTGTCATTTCAACCACATATAGCTGACTCAGTACATAGTGAAACGAAACAACTTTTCTCTAGGATCAGGTGCTACAGAAACACACAACAAGGATCAAAACAAAAGCTCATAAAAAACAAAACAACACAGAGTTAGGACCAGTTTTTGTCCTAGTCACATAAAGTGCAAAGTGTGTGTCTATGTGCAAACAGTGCAAGACTGTTACAGACAGTACATGGCAGACGGATGCTCTACCGACTGAGATATCCAGCCACATGTTCCGATGCCTCTGGTGTGTCTTGTGTTCTGAAACTGCAATGACAGCATCAGCCACCTGCTGCCACTATTCTGCCTTTCGGACACCAGTAATGTGGTAGTTGTGCTCACCAATTAAATATTTTTACGTTTGTCAACGTGGTCCATCAGGATCTCTGTCTCACACCCTGAAAAATTCCACTTCTTAACTCTTTTCCCCTCCCGAGCCATCATACAAATGATGTGATGAATATGTATTACAGGCGTCTACCGGACCATTTATAGCCACCATGTGTGCGTGGGAAGGCGTTCTCCCACGTGCGCCCGCTTTAGGGTTGATTCTGATTTATAAACGGAAACAGGTGTAGGACGTGGTTGTGCAGGCTTTTATAAATCTGAAAGTAGAAGTGCACAGCGTTTGCTTCGCCATGCAAAGTTTGATAAATGTGGACCCTGATCTGCAGGACTCAGTAAACTTGATGGAGTGTGATGTGCTAACAGGTGGATGTGTCTGTTGGTCCATTTAATGATTTAATAACATCACTGGGGTGGCGCGTCTCAGTGGGTAGAGTGGTCATCTTGTACCCTGAGGGTTGCCGGTTCGATTCTCGGCCTGTCGAGCGCATGTTGAGGTGTCCCTGAGCAAGACACCAAACCCCAAACTGCTCCTAATGGGTTGTGGTTGAGCTCCTTGCATGGCAGCTTCTGCCATCATGGTGTGAATGTGTGTGTGAATGGGTGAATGTGACGTGTGATGTAAAGCACTTTGGGTATCATTCCAGATAAAGGAAAAGGTGATGTATAAATATGGACCATTTACCAAAAGTAAAATCTTAAAATGAGGTCCAACATGTTTAGGTAGTCAGGATGTGTTCATGCTTATTAGTGCCAGTTAAAAGCCCAGCAGCCACATTTTGGACCAGCTGTAGGTGAGCTCTGGAGGTTTGGTGAACCCAGCACACAGATCATTACAGTGAATCACACATTCAAACTTTTAAAAGATAAATACAATTATTTTTTTTTCTCATGGAATAACTACATAATTAATGCCACTTTCACACCAAGGTTTTTAATAATCCAAACCTGAAATAAAGCGTATGTCCTCGGTCACATGAAAACCCTCCTGATTGTTTTATTAACAGCCTCAGTCTCCTCAATCATACATGAACCACCAAAAGAACCCACCACCCGTCCAACTACGAATAAAAACGCCATGAGTGGCTACAAACACATCTCCAGCAACCTTAAAATCTTCATTCACGCTAAAAACTACAATTTAAAAAAGAAAACAAGAAGCAACAAAAGAGCTGGAACTCTTGTTAAAAAGCCTCATGTCTGTTAGACACCAGGCAGGCAGCCACCGGGTACATGTTGGGTATCAGGGACGTTTGTCTCAGCCTGTTTCCATCATTGGACGAAGTCCCGACTGATTGTCTGCTCGGCGCAGCTAATGGGTGCAGCGGAAGGCAGAAAGCTAACAGCTAACTTTAACTTTAAAATATCTTCTTTTTAAATCAAACTTGGCTTTATTTCTCAAGGATCAGATAAAACCCCAGTGGGGGATATTTTAAAACCGGCTGCAGATAAAGCAGAAAACTGCTTGAAGCCTACAGGGCTTGGATTATCTCTACTGGAATGGCTGGAGGTTACTCCTGCTTTTATCTGGATGCTGGAGGTGATTGACATCTTTAATGCTCACATAAAGACTCTCCAACCTGCAGTCTGCCTCCAGCCGTTGTTTGAACATCAGCTCGTCAGACATTACACTGACAGCAGAGGATGAAACTTGGTTCCCCCGTCAGCTGATGTTCAGGTTTTTTAAACCATGTTGTCTGACTGTAAATACTGAGGAAGTTATGGTACAAGGCTCTGCCTGAGAACGCTGGTTGTGCTCATCTAAGCCACATTTAGCTGACTGTGTTGTGTTGTTGCATCCATGCTTTTGGTTTGTGACTGTCGTACTCTGCTGTGTGTCGTGCCCACGTTCGTATTTTCTGAGTTTAGAGCAGCTGCATCGTGTTCTTTAGATCCTCATAGTCAGTCGTTTTCAGCAGTTTCATCCAGATCTACGAAAGCTGAGAGCAGATGTCCTGAAATGATTTATTTTCAATGCTGATCATCAAGCTTTTCACAAGAAAAGTAACATTTTTTCATTATCTGGAGAATTTGGTCTTTTCTCAAGATAAATACTGTAATGGTTAGCACAACAAGATTTGTTTTATTTAGATCACAAGAACTTTATCATAGTTTAGAACAAATAATTAAACCTTTATTTTAAGATAATGATGATTCTGATAAATAACACAACACTTAACTCGTCTTCAGTTAATATTATTGAATAATAATATTCAACCATTATCGGCTTCCAGACAGTTCAGTGTGGGACGGCTGCTTGTATCAATAAATTCATGTTAAACATTCACGTAACCAGCAGAACTTCAGCTAAAAGCTCCACAAAACCAGTGTCAGGAAAACAGAAAACAATTCAAACCACAAGCAATTAGAGAGACAAATAATCATACAGACCTAAAACTGGTTTCTATGGTTAAAAGACTCAGTGTGGAGCCATGGTTTTTTTATGTGGCCGGCAGATCTGTGACGGTCCAGTCTCCCTGTCTCCTTTCATCCTTAAGTCTGTCTTGTCCTGGTCTGAAAACTCAGGACTACAAAGGCAGAATTTGTCTTAATCAGGAGCTTCATCAGAACATCTTCAACATAGTTTAGACTCTTTTCCATGAACCCATGTGAGCAGTTTGGATTATCTGAGTTGGCTACAGAATGGATGAGGAAGATACTTGATGAGGTTTTCGGGGTTTTGTCTTCATATTTAGCTAGTTTGCCATATTTTTCAAAGCTATTTTGGATTTTTTTTTTTTTGTTTTTGTTTTCATTTTTTGCTAGCTTGCCATGATTTTCCTGCTTTTCTCGTTTTTTTTTTAAACTTCTATCTTCAGTGACCACAAACATCTGAAGTATTTTAAGTTGTTCTCTTCAGCACCATGACAGCAGAATGATGGTCAGTGCTCAACAAGAGAAGGAATGTTTGATGGATATCGTGGAAATGAAGCGGTGGATTTAGGGCTCCCTTTGGTGCGTGATTATCCGTCTTTTTTATGGGTTATAGTTACATGCTGTTGCTGCACCTGACAGGAGAAACAAAGGAAGGAGTGTAGGGAGAGGAAAAAGGAGACAGATGCACCAGATGGAAAGCAACAGGAACAACTGCACAACCGAAAAGACAAACAAGACACCAGGCTGCTACATCTGTAAAGAAACTTAGCAGAAAACAAGAAAATAAAACAATCATCAGGAGCACCTATAAGAAGACAGACTGAGAAAAACTTGAATAATAAAAACACCAGGAACAAATATCCAGAAACAGCTGTTAAACCTGTGTGATATTAGGGAAGTTGAGTGGAAAATATAAGGAATTAATTATCTTTTGTGACTCTGTCCCATTTGAGGACAAAAAGCAGACAAGGAGGGCCGAAAGACTTGGACAACCAGCAGCCACTACAGAGGAAGAAACCCAGCCAGTCCACCACATGGACAACCACATAAGACAAAGGTCCCTACAGTACAGGTGAGACAGCCACCAGACCCACCCAGGGCCCCACAAGCTTGACAACCTGGATAACCAGCATCCAATTTTGACCTTGTCCCATGCGCACAGTGATTCCTATTCCTATTCTAGATGGTGGATCTACAAAGTCTAAGAAACATTTTTCTGAAATTGTTTCACAACTTTAAAATCCAGTTTGTCTCAGATTGGTGAACTTCTGTCCATCTTTCCATCTGAGAGACTTTGGCTCTCTGAAATGCTCCTTTGATACCCAGTCATGTTACTGGCCTGCTGTTAATCAGGGTTGCAAAGGGGAGGAAAATTTCCGATAAATTTCCAGAAACATTCCATGGGAAGTTAAGCTGGGGAATTTTGGAAATATATGTTTTGAGCCTTCAGGACCGTTTTGGCACTGAACAATATGCTGCTACTTTTTTGTAGCATTTACGTCTGTCTTTGCACAATATTTACACACATACAAAGACTTTCCTTTAACAGTTTGTGTGAAATGCCTCCACACATCAGATGGCAAACGTGGTATTTTTCTGTAAAATAAGATAACAAAAAAGCTTTTATGAACACTAATGCAACGGCATGAACAGATTCATAGTTAACTGGAGTTTTCTTCAAAATATTTTACGACTGATGTATAAAATAAATTTACCCCATAATATTGTGAAAACCTTATGTGGTTGTAAGCTTAAGTGTGGCCTCAGTACTCCAGGGCTGAAGAAATCACCAGTTCATGTGATAAAGGAACCACAGTGCATGTAGGGGGTGTGGCCTAAAAAACCTGCAGTAAGCAGTGTGCATGTGATTGAACGGCATAGATATTCTCTGCTTGTATTAAATCTGGTTGTTTAAGCCAAGATTATGCTACAATATATTTTCCTCAACTATATTTATGTTCCCTGTTAAGTAAATAAACCAAAATTTCCGGTTAATTCCCATTTATTTCCATGGAAAGTTTCCAACTTTGAAAATTTCCAGAATTTTGCAACTCTATTGCTAATTAATCTAATTAGTTGTCAAATGCTCCTCTATGTGTTTCTAATTTGTACCACTTTCTTTTTCAGCCTTTTCTAGCTCCAGTTTTAACTTGTGTTCCAGGCAGCTCATATTTTCCATAAGATGATGAAATGTCGGAATGTTATCATCTGACATGTTGCTTCTATTCTACTGGGAATAAAATCAGGTTTGATGAGATCTGGAAATCATTACATTTTGTTTGTGATTACGTTTAACACAGTAGTCCAACTTTAAAAAAAGAAAAAGAAAGAAAAATTGTGGTTGTAATTAAAATCTTGTGACATTTCTGTGATTCAGGCAAAAGTTAGTAAAAGCAAAAACATCAACTTAGTTACTGACTTTAAACTGGATGATTTGTTCAGGTTGTTTTTGTCTTAAAACTAAATAAACAGAAAATAAATCATAATTCTCCATCATCAACATCACAAACTGCTTTTAATTTAATGCCTTTAAAGCTTCGAGCTTCTTTGTTTGTCTTCATTTTTGAGCATCCGATTTACTTCACTATACAAAAAATACTCCCAAAGGATGAAAGCATGATGTCAAGCAACAGAAAAATACAGGGTGAAAGCTGTTTTTCAAGGCATATTTATACATTTCTTTAGATTTTAGATTCTAAGTAATAAGAACTGACAGTTTTTTTTTTTTTCAACAGATATGATGATAAACTGAAGGTCTTTGCATTTGCAGTTTTACAAGGTTATTTTAGGATATTTATTTTAAATTTCACTATTTCCAGGCATTCTGTTTAGGACAAATCCAACAGAAAATAATCTTCATATTTACCAGTTTAAAAAAATTAAATGTTAGTTCTGGTAAAATGGGAATTAAGATGGAGAATGACAAATAAAATGAGATGAAATCGTATCATAACTTCACATCATGATGGCTGTCAGTCACTGAAATGAAGCTGGAGCTGGTTGTTCCTCAACAGAAATGCTTCTCATCCAACATTTCAGATAAAACAGCCCCTCTGCTGCCCAGACTCTCATATTCATTCACCTTAAAAGTACTGAAAATGTTTTTACCTGGGAGGAAGAGGAGGAGCAGGAGAAGCGCCGGTGGTCTGCAGCAGGGGAGCTCCATGCCGTTCTGGTTCTGTTAGTTATTGATCCGATAAATTCGGGTGGATTGCAGATGTGTGATCAGACTCTGAGCAGTGGCTGTGCAGAGAGGACAAAGCACACTGAGAGGGAGGAAGCTGCTGATGCGGGTCACTATGTTTGCTGTAGTGCGGTGGTCTCTGATGTATGAGGGGTCATTAGTGCCACTCAGGCTGCAGGCTGCAGACCATGTTAGGAGAAAACTCTGCTGCTAACTTGCTGCTGCACTTTGTCAGATCAAAGCTGTTTTAATGACTTTCCAGCAATAATTTACAAAAACTGCAGAAGCAGAGAGTCAAACATCTGATCATTAATTGTATTTATGAGTGATTTCTGAGTTAGTCCAGGAATAAACAGGAGCTGTAGATTTATCCTGTTTTTGAAGAATAAAACGAGATTTGTTTCCTTCAGCAGGTTAATTACTGTGTGTAGTCAGCAGGTGGCGCTACACACTACTGAGGACTGAAATGAACTAGTTCCTAACTGGAAACTAAACATGGAAGAACATGCAAAGAAACTAGCATCCTTGGTCATACTGGTGCAAAATCTGCTGATCGACAATGCTGAAAGTTGATTTGCAACTTGTTGTGATTTCTGAGACATGATTTTCCTCCGCCCTTGTGACTGATGTTTATCACGGTCCAGTTATTACGCGAAAGAAACGGGTGCTGCAGTTTGTTTTATTCACCTGTTATCGAACAGAATGGAAAGTTTCCTTTTGTTTTACCTCCTGTCTGAAATGGCACCTAAAATAAATTAAGTACAGCATCAAACCAGAGCTGTATGTCTAATCCTGCTCTCTACAGAAAGCTGAGACATGTGAGATTTCTACAGACATGTCAGAATCAACACATGTTCAACTGTTTCAGAGTAAATTCCCCTTGGACACAGTAGAATATGTAAATGTCCTAAAAGAAAACCACATTACTCATCCGGGAATTAGTAAAGCAGTTCTAGGAATTAAAAATTCACAACCAGCAGTTATCACTTAATGAATTGACAGGAAGCTTCTCTGAGAGGTTTTTTCCAACCTGTTGTGTCCAGCATCATGACAGCAGAGTGATGGTCTAACTGCTGTGTTGTGCTGAACAAACTGTGCCAAGAGGAACCTTTTGGCTCCCAATTAAGCTTCTCTAAGAGGTTTCAAACTGTGTTAAAGGATCAAGCTTCTCAGACCAAATGTTCAATTTCAAGCTTCTTAGAATGAGACCGACTGGTTCTGAAGCAGAAACTGGATTTATTGTCATGTTTGATCATGTTTCAATAAATTGCTGCAGCTGTTTCCATTTCCCCAAATATATATACAAAGAAATCAGGGAAGATTTGAACAGTGCTGAAGGATTTTCTGCTGTTTCTGGTAAATAAACCAGCCCGTAGCAGCTGGAGCCATTAAACCCATTTTGAACCAGTTTGTAGCAGCTGGAGCATTTGATCCAAGTAAAAGCCAGTTTGTATTAGCTGAAGCTTTTAACCCCAGTATTAACCAGTCTGTAGCAGCTGAAGCTTTTAATCCCAGTCAGCATCAGACATGATGTTTCTCAGCTGTCAGACTGGGAGGTAAAATGATGTAAAATGAATGTATGAATAGATGTAGCAGCATAAAGGTCGACCAGAAGAAGAAAGCAGAATTTTTACTAACAGAACTTTGTAGAAATAACACACAGATCAACAGTGACCAAACCTTTTCTCATCTCATCATTCTCTCAGGTCTTGGCTTTCAGGAGAAAAATATTGGCATTGAAACAAACACACAACAGAAACTATTTCCATGTTTCCACTTTTTCCTCATTTCCAGTTATTC
>JBAFTB010000017.1:29008938-29026533 GCA_037177355.1 Melanotaenia trifasciata
ATCTTCTGTACAGTCCTCTGAGACAACTTGTTGTGATATAGGGCTATACAAATAAATTTGATTTGATTTGATTTGTTGACTGTGTGATTTCTGTGGCTAGTCTTTTGTACGTAGTAGAACTTCGTATAGCTTAGCGTTTTCAGCAGGGTTAAACCTGACTGTGTGTTTTGGTTTCTAGAGTTAGTCTCGGTTTTAGGTTTGGTTTGGTTTTTGATTGTACTTAGCTCGTTTGGCTGCTCTTTAAGTTCTTTTTGTTTCCCGCTTTAGGTTGAGTGTTTGTGTTTATTAAAGATAAAATGTGTTGGGCTAGAGTAGAATAATTTGTTTTGGTTATAGTTTACCTTTCTCAGTGTATTGGAACTGCTGCACTATTTGTTTAGCTTAGTGTAAAACGGCAGTTTAAGTTCCACCTTTTTTAGTACCTTTTTGTTTTGTTTATCTGACACAGTTTTGAGATTAGAAGTAACTGTTTTGTTGCCACTATTGTCACAATTCTTTGTTTTTGTTCAAAGTAATAGACTTAATTTTGCTTAACCATCTGCCCACCATTTGTACATTTTTTTGTTACACCCTCTTAAACCCCTACAGTCGGTCGTAACAAACACCATAACATTTCACTTCAGTGCTGCATTAGAAAAATATTAGTCATTTATCCAAACTATTGTGCATTTAGGTTTATTGTAGCATAAAAAGCTGCTGGCTATCCTACAGGTGGTGAAACGTAGAGAAATAACAGCAGACAACACGGCCAATAGATAAGAGATCAGACAGAGATAAGTGTTCTATAACACCCAAAGAAATCGCTGGATTTGTCGCTGCTCCTGCTTGAACAAATAGTCACTATAAGGGTCTAAATATAGCGACAGTCGCTAAATTGGCTGCATTGAGGTGCAATGGGGTTAGGTCTACTTCCGGTATTTGCCCAGATTCACCATCGGAAGCGGCAGAAGTGTGCTGTCTTTAGGAACATGTGAATTAGTTTGGTTTTTGTTGTTCGAAGCCAAAATCAACATTCTTTATATTTACAACTACACCCTGCTCTTCTTGTTCACTTGATCAGCAGAGCTCCACAGAGTGACACTGTGCCGCGTTAAACGACGTCATCAGCCTGGAAAAGTGTGATCATGTGATATCACCATATTACATTTTCTATTGGTGTCATAAACTATATCGGTATCACCACGAACAATATGATATTACTCACCCCTACCGACAAGCATGTCTTAATCCGTTTGTTTGGAGGAAATAACTCTTCCTCTGGCATAACGTCCCACTCAGGCTGCCGTAGCGTCCCACTATGGCAGTCTTCTGCAACCCTCACAATCAAAACAAAGCAACACAAGCAGAAACACGAGGAAGTTGTGGAACGCTGTTTTCTTTCTGTGCGGAAGTTGCGCTGATCTGCTGACATGGTTCATACATATTTTATTTAAAGTGACGATTTTGAGGGATTTTCATGAATGATTAATGGTAGTGTTGACTACTGTGAATAAGTGTAAAATTAATTAAACGTGACATTCCTAGTCGTATGAAAGCAGAGACTCTGCTGGTTCCAAAGATGCCTGTCTCATCACTGTGGGACAGAAACTCTGGATTTGGCAGCCAGAATCAGAAATCATATCTTACTTTTGCTGTTTTGTGGTGAAAAGTTTGATTCCAGCTCTTAAAAACGCTAAATACTTGATTCATTCCTAGAATTACTTTACTCATCCCTATGTAGGGCTGCAGCGATTAGTCGACGTTGTCGACAATAGTCGACAATAAAAATAGTCAACAAATTTACCTGTCAACTATTGTCGGGGAAAAAAAAAAACTACAGAGTGAGACTTCGTCTTCTTTCCTATCTCTGCTGAGAGGTGCACATGCGCAATAAAGTCCGTCAGGGGAAAAATATGGCAGCCGACCACTTAACAAAACAGCAAACGTCAAGTCTGGGATAACTTCATGTTAAACTTACAAAATAAACTAAATACATGTGATTTCTAAAGCGGACCTTGTGTACTACGGAAGTACGTCTGCAATGCTCGAACATTTAAAAGAGGAGGCACGTCGGATGTTGTTACATAACAACCTCATGCAAAATTTTAAAGCTGAATGTGAAATAAGATCCAATAATTGAGATACGTAATCCGATTAGCTGACTAGTCGTTTTAATAGTCGATGATTAATCGACTATCAGAATAGTCATTAGTTGCAGCCCTATTCCTAGGATTACTTTACTCTTTCCTAGGTAGGTAGGTAGGAAGGTAGGTTCAGATAGATATATGGGTGTAAGAGCAGCAGAGGGCGCTGCAGAGTTAAAACAGATGTGAGGATCAGCTAAACATCTTCTGTAAGCTGAACGATGACAGAGTTCCATTTCTTTCTTTATTTTAGCCTTGAATCATTAAAAGAGGCCAGAGTAACAACAGCTTCTGGTTTTCCTGGAAACTGCTGCTGAGTTTTGACCTGCAGTTTATGAATAATTAATCCAGTAAAGAAGCTCCTGCTGATCTGTTGGCTCAGTTCCTCCCAGATTGTCTCCTTTTCTTTATGATCTTCATTACTTCTGCAGCTGACATCTATCAGGGCGCATAAAGACATCGTATTTAAACAAGATTAGTTCTTACAGTAACTAATTTTGACACAATTATTTTTGTCAATGTCCAAATATCAGTTTCTATATTTAAACACTCACAATTTTTTATTTTTTTTTGTATTACCTTATATTAGCCAAATGTGGATATGATATTGGTTATAGGAACTGCATGCACCGGGGTGCACATACGCTTTCTGTTATCAATGCAAGAGAAGCAGCAGGAGTCGGGGAAACTGATTGATTGTTGTTTGTTTGCAATAGGTGAATAAAGCATCAAAAGACAAAAGGAGACCTAACACCCAACAGGGCGAAAGTTAGCCTGCAGTATAAGAACAATAAAGCCTTTAACTCTTTAGACGTGCATTTAACATATTAGGTAGAATAATTGCTTTTATTTGCCGTCACATTCTCCTCATCACTTCTGTGTAACAGGAAGTGGTGGTCAAACAGGTCATTGGAAACCAGAATGTGTTTGGTGAATGTGTTGTTGGTCTCAGGATCAGGTCTGGGGCAGTGTTGAGTCTCCATGTTTATCCTCTGAAACTGGCCCTGGAACTCCTGGGTGAACTCTGAACTCTGCACTGCCCTCTGGTGGATGTATCAGCTAACAACCACACTAACAAAAACGAAGCATGAGAGTATGAGTGCAATAACGTTTGAAACAGGCATACATCTTTTGATACATAAAGGGAGCATAAATGGGCCTTTACCTTGAAGGTATCGTGTCAGTTGGCGATAGATACATGGCGATGCAACACCTTCCTTAACTTATAACAAACAAGAGCACACCACTGAAACAAAGGAGAACGGTGGACATCCACTAGTTGGTCTTCTTTCTTCTTGGCTTGTGGCTTAGTAAATAAATTTAAAAAATGGACCCGTTGGTTGGTGGAAATTATTTTTTTCTGATAAAGACTGGTTTCCTATGAAGAATCTAGATCAGGGGTGCCCAGCGCCGGTCCTTAAGGGCCACAATCCTGCAGGTTTTTGTTGTGTCCCTGCTCCAAAACCACCTGACTCAAATTGCTGAGTCATTTTGCAAAACTTAATCGGCCGTTGGAGCTATTTCATTTGAGTCAGGTGTGTTGAAGCAGGAAACATTGGAAAATCTGCGGGACAGCGGCCCTCGAGGACCGACTTTGGACACCCCTGATGCAGACCATAACAGTAAAACAGTTGGTCGTGGTTTGTTTGTACCGAACACACGTAGCTACGTCGTACTTCCAGGATCAGAAACAGTCCAGGATTTGTGACGAAGGGTCTAAATCCCACCCGCTTTCACCCATTTACACACCAGGAAAATCTGTACTTCCAAGATTTTTTATGTTTTCGTCTTCTTGGCTGTGTGGAAGCTGGTCTGAAGCATCAGATAGTTCCAGATACCAGGAGCTGAACTGAACTGATGGGTAATTATAGGATTCAAAGATGAAATCTTTCCTGGATAACGTAAAAAATCTATATCACATAGATGGACTTTTTAAGGTGAATTCACATTGAAACTGTGGAGACACTCTGATGTCGTCTTGCGTCTTAACAGTAATTAGTTTGGCCGTCTCTTTGTTGATAGGAAGTACAGTATGCGAGCCGGCAGAAGTCACACGACTGGTATGTTGGTACCAGTTTTCTAACATTGTAATGACTGCAGCTTGTTTTGTTTGGGACTGATTCTCCGTGTGGTGAATTTTTTTCCCAGCTTTTCATTTATCACCGTCCGACCCTGTAGCGTACATGTCGATGATACGATGAGCGTTCTGAGCAGAGATTGTAATTCTGAGCTGATCCATGAGTCTGCTTAGACATCAAATTTCCTTTCAATTTTTAAATTTTTTTTATTTCATTCCTGGTTCTTTCGTGCTTCCTTGTAAATGACTTATTTTCCATGATTTGTCGCATCAAATGTCCTCTCCCAGCAGGGTTTCTGATCTGCTGTACCCCTCTGGTCCTCTGATGTGTGGCTCATTGACCTGATCAGTAATCCATCCGTGAGTCTGGTTCTAGTCTGTGTTGTTTCCTCTCCGTGGACAGATTCTGGGTCAGCTCCTTGTCATCAGTCTGCTGCTGTAAATAAGAAATGTGTCACCAGATCTGAGTGAACACAAACAGGCTAGAATTATATATTTATGAGTAAAACGAAGCATTCTCTCAGTGAGGTTCTTCATCTGGCCGACGGACACATCCACTTCTGCAGTTCATTTCTCAGAAGGGTTTTCATACATATTTTTATCCAGTATCTGTAGCCCCTGGTGGTCCCACGACCACATAATTTAACTGGCAAAATAACCAGAATTTCCTGCATCTGTCTACAATACGAAACTAGTCGAATCTGGTGGAATTCAATAAAAATGTCAAATATCACAACTTTTCTTCCAGTAGGAATGCTGACATTTAAGATTGAATGGTTTAAACTGGATTGACTGGGATAGTATAATTATAATCATAACTGTATGTAGTCTGTGTGTATAGCTGTTTTTATTTATTTGTGTTTTTCCTTCAGACTTCCCTTGTATATATTGCGTAAATTGAGTTTATTTTTTATTTTTTTCTCTATGTTTACTTTTTTCTTATATCTGTTCTTTATTAATTTTAAGATTTCCATCTGTCTGTCTGTGTTGAGGAATGAGGAGTGATCAGAGATGAGTGTGATCATGTATATGTGACCACGCCTCTACGGAGGCTAGAGGCAGACTAGGGCGGCCCAGAGACCCGGGCCATCAGTAGCAGTCCCCTAGCATGAACCCAAGCTGTCCCACCATGAAGACCACCCTGGACCCACCCAGAGGGTGGCAGAGGAAAGAACCAGCCAGGGCCCCCCACAGCCACGGGACACAGGCCCCAGCCGGCCAAAATCGGCATAGGCCAGAGTGACGGGCTCAGGTGGGATCGTTGGTTAAAGGAGGGTTTATGTGCAGCTGCAGCCTCAGGACCATCCTGATGGAGAGATTCCTTCTCTGTTTTAACATTACACAGAAATTTATTAAATTCACATTTAAAATGAACTTAATACAAAGCAGTGTGCTCTTGTTCCCTGCATGTCCTCCTAGTTTAAAAACAGACATAATAAATCCCATCAGCTGAGTGTGGAGTGATGAGGAAGCTGACCTTCATCACATTAACTCCTGGTTGTCTCCTCTTCTTCTATGGTTCAGCAGCACAGACTGGAGGATTATCACCACCTGCTGTTTGTCATTTATTATTTAAAAAAATCACTGAAGGTCAAATTAGCATTTTCCTTATCAAATTATCAGCTCATAAGTTGTGGCACGTCTCCATGGAAACGAGTAAATAATTAATTCCTAAATGGATAATCTTGAGTCGAGTTGAAGCTGAAGGGGAAATAAGTTATTCATTTTAAATATTTTAATCCACATTTTGACAGATATTTTCTGACAGCCTGCTGTAGAGGCACTTCACTGTCCCGAGGCCAACCCGGCCAATCAGCACGCAGCTTCTGAACACATGGTGCCTGTCTGCACAAGGCAAACTGAAACTGGTGGAAATGCCTGCTCTTATCTCCATGGCAATGCTGCCTCCCCCTCCCGCTTCCTCCTCCTCATGTTTATGGATGTTTTCTCTCTGAAACGTCACCGCCTGCCTCCATCTTCCTCTGATGCTGTGGCCTCAAACATCTCTCCTCATCTTCCTCCTCAGCACCCTCCACAGAGAGGAGGGAGGAGGAGGAGGAGGAGGAGGAGAATCCATTTATCTTGACCTTCATTTCAGAATATCATGAAGAAAGCTGCAGCCATGAAACTAATCTAACCACAGCTTTCTATCCTTGCGGGGACCTTCTTTCACCTCATGTGTTACATAATTTTAAATTGTTAATTTACTAAATGTCCCTTATCGTCCTGCAGAGGACAGGCATGTCCTCGCAGATTAGGACCATCCTCAAAAGGAATGAAAACCGGCTTGTAGTGGTTATTTCTCACTTCATCTAGATCATTTGAGTTAAAGTCCAGGTGGTTTGTACAGTTTAACGATGCACATTTTAAAGGTGAAAATCATGTTTGTCATATGAACATGTTCATGGTGTGTTTATTATACATCAGACACCACACATGAGCATTCCCATGACAACATTTACATCTCAAATAAATCAAACGTGGAGTAACACTGGAGTCTTTTAAGATTTAAAAGCATATAAAAATGTTAAACAGGAAGTAACTCCTGTCTTTGTCCTCCTGCAGTATTCATCGGCTGGCTGCTTGCTGACTCTCCACCACAGCGAGAAGCCCGACCACGAGGAGGTGTGCGAGTTCAGGCCGTACACCTGCCCGTGTCCTGGAGCTACCTGCAAATGGCACGGCTCGCTGGAGGCTGTCATGCCTCACCTGATGCATGCCCACAAGTCCATCACCACACTGCAGGTCAGAACCAGCACCTAGTCTGTGGCCAACAGGTGTGTTCGGCTGGTGGCCGATCCTTCAGTCGTTAAGCAGAATTACTCAGTATTTTGCTTTAAAAATGTTGTGATACATAGGCCCAATCATTTAACCCCACACTTTGATTTTAAAGATATAGGGTTCATCAAGTGGGCCTAAATGAGCCCCATAGAGAAATGTGTGAAGTTGCATTTGCACCAGTATAATCTCAGGAACCCGGTTGGATTGTGCAGAGAATGCCAGGACACAACCTGTGGCTTGCTTTCACGCTTTCCTCAACCGAAGCGCCTGAACAATGTCATGCAGTTACAACAGCTGCTCGTTAGGGGGCGGTACCGAAACAGCTACTGACCAAGAAGAAAGAAAGCAGGAGGTTCAGGACAGGTGCCAGAATATCCGATTTGACCCGTCCAACTTTCTTGGGACCCTTTTGTTGGGATCATCATTTGACCTACCAACCAGTCAGTAAAAGAAAATGCAAAAAGAAAGCTTTGGTCATTTATTCTGAGATCCAGCAGAGTGGGACAGACTGGAGGTCTAGAAGTGATGTAACTCTTATGAAACACACAAGAGGTGGATTTCCTTTATTTATTTATTCTGACACCATCTTTTTTTAATAGTTGTCCCAATTTCCATCAAGACAGTCTCCATTTCCTGCAACTCCTTGTCCACCTGGTTAATAGCGGTGGTGGTGTCCCTCTGCACCTGCAGGACTTCCTCTGAGGACACGGCTGCTGTGGTGCTGGGTGGAGTCCCTGGCCTCACCCTCTCCAACCACAGCTGCAGCACCGCCCACCCCGGTGGAACACCCAGGAACTATAAAGAAAATATTATTTAACACTAAATAAACTGCTACCAATCTTAGATGTATCTGTACATATTTATTTTATACATTTATACAAAAGACTACATTACCGGCATCATTACTATCAGTTAAACAGATGCTTTTCTCTAAACCGATTTACTGTGGGCTGTAGCATCTTACCTAAGGCCCCAAATGGAAGGTGTTACTGTTCACCCCTGGGGGATTCGAACTTTGATCTCCCGCATGGCAGACGGATGCTCTACCGACTACAATATCCAGCCGCATGTTCAGATGCCTCTGGTGTGTCTTCCCTTCTGACCCTGTGATAAGATCATCTGCCACTATTCTGCCTTTCTGACAATAGTAATGCCCACGCCGTGCCCACCAATTAAACATTTTTATGTTTGTCAACATGATCCATCAGGATTTAGTTTCATATTCTGACAAAATCCTCTTCTTCCCTTTTCCCTCCTGAGCCATCATGGAAATTATGTGATGAATATGTATTATAGGCGTTCACCTAAACATTTATAGCCACCATGTGGGTGTGGCAAGGTGTTCCCTCATGTGCAACCACTTTAGAGTTGATTCTGATTTATAAACAGAAACGGGCGTGAGACGTGCGTGCGCACGCTTTTATAAATCTGAAAGTTTTTGTGTGCAGCATTTCCTTTTATCCCCGCGGACACCACCTGTAGTTTGCTTTGCTACGCACAGTTTTATAAATGAGGCCCCAGAACACAAAGGTTTAGTGGACACGTTGGGGGGTAGAGATTCTTCAGTGGGAGTCTGAATTAATAACATGAATATGAGAAAGATTATTTTATATAATTTCTGAGAGTTAAACAGTCGACTCAACTCCTGTTAAAGACCAGTGAGCATCCATAGACAGAGGATTGATAAACTATCAATCCACCGGCTCAATATCCACAGATACAGGTGGAAACAAAAGTATTCTCCAGCACACCCGGTTTTTATTTTCTTAATACACATGTGAAACAAAGTTAGGAAATACTTAATTCTGGATGGATTTATTATAATGATCAGATGAGTTCGGACATGTAGTCAACACATCATACACAGAGCAGAGCGAACTTCCAGCTCATGGAAGAAAATCTAATTAAATGGAAGCACTTGATATCTGTCTCTGTTTCTGTTCTGAGCACAAATTAAAAAAAAAAAGATCCTGGTTTGTTGTCTATCATAACTCCCTAAAACCTCTCCTAGAAAATTCACACCTAATAGATTTAGGATGATTGGGGTTAGCATCATTATTCACGTTATAATGAGTCAAACAAACCAAACCTTTGTATCTTGTGTTTCCCTCCGTGCTTCCTACAAAAAGAGCAATATGACTCAAGTCAGCTTTACTCTGTTTTTATCTTGGACAGAAAGATATCCAAAATGAAGGGCTCCATCATGGTTGCCGTGGTTGTAGCTTGGTTGGTTAGGTTCTGCAGTTATTTGTGAATCACGAGCTGATTCAACAAGGGTTCATTTATGAGCTGGACATGAAAAACAGATGTTTGAGAGTCTGACCTTCCTGTCCTCTCTGTCTGCAGGGGGAGGACATCGTCTTCCTGGCGACGGACATCAACCTTCCAGGCGCCGTGGACTGGGTGATGATGCAGTCGTGCTTCAGCCACCACTTCATGCTGGTCCTGGAGAAGCAGGAGAAGTACGAAGGCCACCAGCAGTTCTTCGCTGTCGTCCTGCTCATCGGAACCCGGAAGCAGGCAGAAAACTTTGCCTACCGCCTGGAGCTCAACGGCAACCGACGCCGGCTCACCTGGGAGGCCACACCACGCTCCATCCATGACGGAGTGGCAGCCGCCATCATGAACAGTGACTGTCTGGTGTTCGACACCTCTATCGCACACTTGTTTGCAGACAACGGGAACCTCGGTATCAACGTCACCATCTCCATGTGCTGAGGAGCTGAACGAATCGGTTTCATGAGTTCAGGAGGAGCTCAGTTGACATTCTGTCTGGTTCTGTGGCGGCATGGACGGTAAACGCCCTGCGGGGTCGAGCACACGGGTATCTGCGCTCCTGTGGGAGGACGTTCGCCCTGAGTTGATGGTTGATTTCTAAGTGGGACAGAACTGCTCGTCTCTTTGTCCTCTCATAGACGAAACCCAACGGTGAGCATCTCAGAGCCTTCAATTGTCTGGGAAGTTGAACCTGCTGCCTGTCAGAACCGGTGATTAAATTCTCTGAGCGGAGCAGCGCCGTCAGGTCCAGTCGGACTTCCTGTAAGCCCGACGTTTGCTGCTTCCAGTCAGGACTGCAAAGTCTCTGTAAACCACGACTGTTCAACACCAAACCATCATTCAGGAAAAGATCGGACAGCTTTATATTCCACAGTCACGTCTCCTCAGACATTAAAACTTGAACATGAGTTCAAGAAGCTGTTTGAACCGTTGAGAATCTGTGTCTTTATTGATTATTGATGGATTATATTTGTTGTTTCATCTGCAAGGAAAAGGTGAAAAATACTGTTTTTTCCTGAACTGAGGTGGAAAATACCAAAGATATTCGTTTTCATGTCATGTGCAACAAAGCAAAGCATCAAGTTCTCATTTGGGAGAAGCTGCAAACAAAAGATAAATAGATATAAACATAAAGGCTATTTCTCAACATATCCGCAGATAAATCTTTAATATCTATTACAGCCATTCAATCAGTAACATCTACTACTTACTGTATGGTTAAGAGGCATAAGGAACATTAATTTAACCCCTTATTATTATTATTATATTTATTAGTAATATTTATTAATAGGACCTTTGTAAAGCCACAAAATCGTGTGGTTCAGAAGATAAATTGATCCAAACCCCGTCTCTGGCTGGGAAAGCCTCTGAATAAACCTCCAGGAGTAAAAGAACTGGTGGACATCCACAACAGGAAAATGGAAGAAAGCTCTTATTTACTTTAATCTCTGGAAATATCTGGAATATAATATCACATCAGGGAAGATGCTGATCATGTTAGCTTATTGTTTGGCAGCTCAGACCAGAAACAGCTGGTCAGTCGGGTCAACACCAATGTGCATCAAAGTCTTTGAAACTGGCTAAAATCACCCCGATTAAGCATAGTTTTTTTCTTATTTTTTAATTAACTTATTCTTATTGATATCTTCTAGATGCAGTTAGAGTGTTCAATGAAAATCAAGGTCTACTCTTCCTAGAAAAGGTTGTCTATTCTATTCTATCAAACGGCCACCAGGGGGCGACTCCTGTGGTTGAAAGAGTAATCACATAAAATAGATGTTCCTTAGTTTATTGATTAATTATATATAAGGGATATTTTTTCATGAGTTTAGGTCCCAATTGCCAAAACGGACAATAACCGATCACTGTTGCTAGTTTTTGTTATTTCAGACTCAAAACCCTGTTTGGGAAGGACAGAGGATGAATTACTGGGTCTTTTAGTTAGAACTACCTTTTTCCCCTTTTCTGGAAATCTTGCAAACATAATGACTTGCATAGAATATAATGTAGAGGTTTAACATGCACTGCCACCTTGAGGTTTCCTTGACATGTTCTGGAGGTGGCATAGACTATCCAGAAAGAGCTCTGATGATTATAACTGGAAAATGAGTGCGTTTAGGTGAACGTACTTAAGGGAATCTAGTGGAGTACTTACAGCTAGCTAGACTCATTCTCTGTACCTGATAATGGTATTACAGTTTGAATAATTAAGTTTTTTGCTTCTAGACATGTTGATGGCATTTGTTTTCAAGACTGTGATTAAGGGGTTAACTGTGATAATATACCCTCTGGAAGTATATCCTTTGGCCAGTCGTAGATGCAATAAAAAGAATAAATATTTGCCTGTACATGCACATTTTTCATGAATTGCATCAGTCACAAAATCATTAGAAATAACTTGCTGAAATGTGAAACTGGATAAAAACAGATTCATTTTTACAAAGAAAAGTCATTTTTGTTTTCAGCTTCTCTCGTGTGATGTTTTTATTTTCATGGTTATATTTGATAACTTATAGATTGTCTGATTAAAAAATACTGAAAGCATCTTTAATAGGAAATAATCAGATTAAGTTTCCCATTTTTTAAGAAAAGTTTAAGTAAATGTTTAGGAAAATGAAGTTGAACAAAATGCTATGATGTGTCTCCAAATACGCAACTCTTGTGGTTCTTCGGGCAAATCGGAGTCGTTTTAACGGAGCTGTTTGATGGAACTTCTGTGGTCGACTTAACAGCGACGTTTTTGATTGGGCCGTTTCATCTCGGCTTTGGACCATGTAGGAACGAGCCGACTTGTGGAACCCTGTTACTACTCAGACCTCCTGTCTCATAAAAGCAGGAAATGGAGGAGTAGTCCTCACATCCCTCTTCCTGCAGCCCGTTCAGCCGCCAGCGCCTTACTTTTCTACCACTAACCTCCTTTGTTCACACTCTTCCTGAAGGAGTTTTGGTGCTGATGTGCTTTTCCCTCTGAAATCTGTCAAATGCAGCTGAGATACCACGGAGACTGATTCATATTGTCCTGTTTGAAGCCACAGGGACACAACAGAGTCAAGTCACTGTAATGATTTAATTCTGGATAAACCAACAAACATTCCTCATTATAAAACCATAGAAGTAAAATACCTCTGACCACAATCATGTCTGTAACTGAAACCAAACTCCTCAGACCTCCTTGGTGTTTCCTTTACTCTTTTTATCCATTTAAACTCAACACAACCCACTTTTACCACAGTAATAAAACAATGTGCAGCAAACTAATGAAATAAAATGGTTTTGCTACAAGATCCTCAGTTTGATTAAAAACCTATTCATTCATATACACTGGCACACACAACGTGAACATGCAACATCTGGATTCGGATCAAGGTGAGCCCTGTCTTTCAAGGCTAACTTTCTCATCCGCTACTGTCTGGCAGGTACAGTGGGTGGCAATGCCCTCTAAGTAGTAATTTCAATATGAAAATGGCACTAAATATTCTCTCTGTTAATTTTGTATATTTCAGTGCTAGCTGTAATATAGAAGATATAAACTAGCATGCTAGTGACATGCTAGCAATCTGCACTATGTTTGTTTTGTGCTAATGCTAACAAAGACACATCTGAACATAACATGAATGTGTTCGGTTTGTGGCCTCCTAAGCTTCTCATTCGTGAAGACGGCCCATTCTGTGAAACCTCCTAGTCCTCCTTCAGTTAAATCCAGTTCTAGCTCCTGTTTCTTTAAGGTTCAGAATATGCTTGCCTTTAATCACACGTTTATCATGGCTGCCTCTTGTATTCTGCATTTTCATGAGTCATCTGTGCACGCTCAGAAATGAACACTACTTTTTCACAAGCTGCAATTTGAGAGTAACCAGTAGGGGTCAGTGTAGGGCCAGATGTCGATATGGTAAATGGTAAATGTACTTGTACTTATATAGCACTTTTCCAGTCAGCTTGACCACTCAAGTAGTGTAAAGCGCTTTATCACATTTGCCCATTCACACACACTCATACCCTGATAGGCACATTGGGAGGCAATGTGGGGTTAGGTGTCTTGCCCAAGGACACTTTGACATGTAGTCAGGGAAAGCCTGGAGTTGATCCACCGACAACTGCTCTTCCTCCTGAGCTACAGTCGTCCTCGATATCAGTGAAGATGAAGGAAAGTTTCCAAGAGAAAACAGGGCATGTTTGGTTTAGGGGCTTTATATATCATCTACGCCAGTGGTTCCAAACCTGGGGTCCCCCAAAGACCACAGGGGGTCTCCGAGGTTTTGAACATTGAGAGTCATTGTGATTAATGTCCACAAACTGTCCCTATTTAAAGGAAAAAAGTAAGGATGTATGTTTATTTAACTTCGGCTTTATGGAAGGACGGGACGCGGGCTACATTATTATTGGTGAGAATCTGACTTTTGAAAGCATAAAACCAGCATGGGCTCAGCACGGGGTGGGGCAGGGGGTCCATGGCTTTTTACTATATGCTTGAAGAGGTCCCTGAGGACAATAGGTCGGGAGCCACTGATCTACACTATAGTGATGGACAGATCGATCCAAATGTTGATACCAGCGTTGGTATCGGCATTGATTAGGGATGGGAACTGAAACGTTTACCATTTGAAACCCGGTTCCACTCACAAACCAGTTCCAATCATGCTCCCCTGGGTTTTATCAATGTTCTCCATCGGTGCTGACAGGTGCAGTGTTTTGTTTTGTTTTGTTTTGATGAGGTTAAAATATTCTGGGTGTTATCACTACTGCTCTCTCTCTCTTTATATATATATTTATATATATATCCCGTAAAAAACTACATTATAAATGGTGTGGTATCAAAACAAGTCAGAAACAGAGTTTCACACCCGAGCTGTGGCTGATTTTCTCAGTGGTGCGCGGCTCATCGACGGCTGATCCGGCATCCACCTTCATCCTACCTGTAACTCTGCAGCCAGTAAAAGATGGTCTGATCTTGATTCTTGTCTTATCTCTTTCTTTTCCTCTCTTCCTCTGATACTGTCTACTTGCAGTTCTTTGCTGAATCAGCCAGGGTGCATGTTCAGTGTGTTTATATGGACTCGCCAGCATCGCTCTGCAAAGTAAAACCAGCTGCAGCGTCAGGCGGCGTCCTGGAAGAGAAAGCTGTCGTTTCGCAGCCTTGGCTGCTGCGCAGTGACCGCTACAGAAATGCACATAACGGACCGTCCCAAACGAGTCCAGAACGCAGCGTTTTCAGGTCTGAGAGTTGCACTGTGCTACTTTACGTCCATGAAAGGATTTAATTCTTTGTGTTGAAAACTCTGGAAGGAGAGTTTGAAGGGAAACTGATGAGTGTTGAAAGGGATTAATATGTGCTGGAGTGGGAATTAAAACTAAATCTTTATAAGAAGTGTTGGTTTTATTCCAGATCAACAACAAATTTTTTCACATAAACATCATTTTCTGCAGTAAAATCAGTTTTAAAACACTGAAGCTCAGGAGAGAATATTTTATTTTATTTTAATACAAACGAATTTAAACAACATAAAATGTGCAGGATGTGTGTGTGTGTGTTCCACTTTGACTTGGGAAGAAGTCCAACATGTGTAGGTGTAACACCAGCAGCAGCCAGCAGGGGGCGGCTCACGTCCAGTGTTTTTAGGGTGGACAGTCTGTAGAGGACAAGCAGCGAACACGCTCATACAGCAGGAATCTGATTACTTTCTTGTAAAGATTTTATGTTGTTTAACTGTTTTCTGTCCAAAAACCCTCAAATCCATAACGGACTCATCTGAATCTCTATCTTCTGCCATTGTCTCTGTCTGTCTCTCGTCTCCGGTTGTCTCTGTCTCCATCTCTTCTTCTCTCATTGTCTTTGTCTCTTTCTGTCTCTCTTCTTCTGTTGTCTTTGTCTGTCTCTTTTCTATCTCTGTCCCTCTCTGCGTCTCTTCTTCTGTCATCCCTGTCCACGTCCCACCTTCTGTCGTCCCTTCGGTCCGTGTCTCTTCTTCTATAGCTGTCCATCTCACGGTTTCTTCTCTTGTCTTCATCCCTCTCCCTGTCTGTCCATCTCCGCCTGTCCTCGTCCTCCCGGTGTCTCTCCGTCTCCCTCGCTCTTTGTCCGTTCTGGTTGTATTTGTCATAGGCGGCGTCCTCCTTCTCCTCTTTGACTCTGATGGCTGCAGGAGGAGGAAGAGGAGGAGGAAGAGGAGAGGAAGATGACGATGCCCGGCTCCTCTTCTTATTCTTCTCCTTTTTCTCTTTCTTCTTTTTCTTCTTCTCTTTCTTGTCTGAGACAGAGAAAAAGAGTTTTACGCCCGGTCTGGTATCGGGTGGACTTAAGACAACAGGAAATGAGCTCACCTTTCTTGGGCTTCTTCACAGGTACGGCGTACTGCTCGTCTTCCTCTGAGGAAGAGGAGGGTGGGGCATCAGGGTCTTTGGGTGCACATCCCTGCTCCCTCAGACTTTTGGTCACATCATCAATATCTTCATTGTCTTTGGGAGGACGGTAGTTTTTAACGTGATCGACCCGAATGGTTCGACCTTTAATCTGCCACAAAAGACAATAATTTTAAAATATTTTAACAATTTCTTTTAATTAAAAGTAAAAGTCCTTTATCTGTCCAACTTTTCTTCATCTTAAATACTGATAAACTTAATGTTTCTGGACTAAAACGTCTGTAGACTTCCTGTTATGTCCTGCAGGGAGCAGAATTACCTTGATGCCGTTGAAATTGTCCACAGCCAGGATGGTGCTCCTCTGGTCCTCGTAGCACATGAAGCAGAAACCTTTAGACTTCCCCGTCTTCTTATCGCGTACCAGGTTGATGTTGACAACCTCTCCATACCTGACACGTTAGTTCAGGTAGAAAAAGGGAAAATAATTTAAAACTTATATTAATAAGTAAAACCTCAGTTGCAGAAAAGTTAGGATGCTCAATAAAATCTCAATCATTTTCAAATCTCATCAACTCATATTTTATCCCCAGTAGAAGATAAAGATCATATCAGATAATGAAACTGAGACATTTCACCATGTGATGGAAAACATGAGCTGATAGTGAATCTGATGCAGCAACATGTCTGGAAAAAGTTGGAAAAGGAACAACAAATGGCTGGAAGAGTAACTGGTACAAACCAGAAACACCTGGAGGAGCATTTGACAACTAATCAGGTTACCTGGCAACAGGTCAGTAACATGACTGGGTATAAAAGGAGCATTTCAGAGAGGCAGAGTCTCTCACATGGAAAGATGGACAGAGGTTCATCAATCTGAGACTAACTGGAGCTAAAGATTGTAGAACAGTTACAGAAAAATGTTCCTCAGACTTTGGAGATACACCATCAACAGTGTATAAAATCATCTATAGATTCAGGAGGAATAGGGTTAGAATCAGGAGGAATCTCTGTATGCATGGGACAAGGCTGGATGCTGGTGATCTTCTGCATTAAAAGCAGACTTGATTCTCTACTGGGAACCACTGCATGGACTTCCACAAATGCAGGTTAAAGCTCCATCATGCAGAGAAGAAGCCAGATGTGAACAGGATCCAGAACCAGCACCGTCTTCTCTGGACCAAAGCTAATTTAAAATGGTCTGAGGCAAAGTGGAAGACGATGCTGAACCACATCCTGCATCCTTCACAGCAGCATGGCTTCACAGGAGAAGAGTCCGGCTGCTGAACTGGTCTGCCTGCAGTCCAGAACTTTCACCAATACACAACATCTGGAGCATCATGGAAGTAGAAATCCAGCAACCAAGGTCCAGGACCAGCATGGGACAACATTCTTCTCCTAAAACTCCAGCAACTGCTCTCCTCACTTCCCAGACGTTTCCAGACATGTTAGAAAAAGAGGGGATGCTACACCATGCTAAACATCCCCCTGGAACTACTTTTTACACCATACTAAACATCCCCCTGGAACTACTTTTTACACCATGCTGAACATCACCCTGGAACTACTTTTTACACCATGCTAAACATCCCCCTGGAACTACTTTTTACACCATACTAAACATCACCCTGGAACTACTTTTTACACCATACTAAACATCCCCCTGGAACTACTTTTTACACCATGCTGAACATCACCCTGGAACTACTTTTTACACCATACTAAACATCACCCTGGAACTACTTTTTACACCATACTAAACATCGCCCTGGAACTACTTTTTACACCATGCTAAACATCGCACTGGAACTACTTTTTACACCATGCTAAACATCCCCCTGGAACTACTTTTTACACCATGCTGAACATCACCCTGGAACTACTTTTTACACCATGCTAAACATCCCACTGGAACTACTTTTTACACCATGCTGAACATCACCCTGGAACTACTTTTTACACCATGCTGAACATCACCCTGGA
>JBAFTB010000017.1:29091359-29113032 GCA_037177355.1 Melanotaenia trifasciata
TACACCAGCAGCAGCCTGAAGCGTTGATCCAAGGCAGGATGGATCCATGTTTTCATGATGTTTCCACCAGATTCTGACTCGACCATCCAAAGCCCACCTAAGGTGGATGCAAACTTTGGGGCCCACGAGAATGTGTAAAATGTGGAAATATTTTTAAATTAATAATAGCAACAAAAATATAGCTGAATAAATAAAAGTGGAAATGTGCAAAACTTCATTTTTTACTATTTTCATGAGGGTTGTCACACAAATGATGCTGGTGAATTCCTTCCTGGACCACACTGCCATCCCCCTGTCACATCTGCACCAGGAACATCAGCTCTGATCCCACCTGGACCTGACCCTGTTATACCTCTCTATCAGTTTCTTTACTTTAGTGTCTTCTATTTGAGATTAATGCTCGTTTTCTTCTCCTTTCTTAGAGAGTTTTTCACCATCTATATCACTTTCATACTTTTACCCAGAAAAGTCTGTTAAACCACAGCTGAGTGTTGTCTAATGGTCTCACTGGGACAAGATTATTCTTAAACAGGAAGAAAAACCTCCATCAGAACCGGAACCAGGAAGGAAAACCTCCATCGGAACCAGAACCAGTAGGGAAAACCTCCATCAGAACCAGAACCAGTAGGGAAAACCTCCATCAGAACCGGAACCAGGAAGGAAAACCTCTATCAGAACCAGTAGGTAGGGAAAACCTCCATCAGAACCGGAACCAGGAAGGAAAACTTTCATCAGAACAAGAACCAGGAAAGACGGTCATCTTCCTGGATTGGTTGGAGGTGGAGAGGACAGAAAAGAGGGGTGAACCAGCAGCAGAACTCTAATCTAGGGATTCCTGAAAAAGAAGAAGAGAAACACAAATGAATGACAACAGCAATGTCAGATGTTTCTACATGGAGAGTAAAGAGAGCAGAGAGGAGCCCAGTGCATCATGGGACGACCCCCAGCAGCCTCGGCCTCTAGCGGCAGGACTAAAAGATAGATCAGGGTCACCAAGCCAGAACTGCTATAAGATTTATCTGGAAGGAAAGTTAGAAGATGGAGGTGGAGAGGGGGTCTGCTTCAGTCTGAGTTGAGGAGAAAATTCCAGTCTTGGTGTTAACAGAAGCAGCACCGGTTCTTCTTGGACCTCATTCAGATGTGGACTCTGATGGACTCTGAGGGGCAACAGTCAGCGCTGCGTTTATGACCATCACACTTTCCACCGAGTGGAGTTTTATGGCCGTCAGTGGGTTAATGGTTTACCTGTGGACAGGTGACAGAGGGAAACAGAAACACGGTCATCTTATCTCTTCTTCAGATTCTGCTTTTTCTGACTTCCTTCTTCTTCAACTCTAATCTTTCCATCCAGAAAAAAAAAATAAAAACAACTCATGTTTAAAAACTAGTAGAGAATAAATCTTCTTCTTGTCCTCTTCCTCAGTATCGGTTGATCTGGTCTAAATGCGTTTGTTGAGACGTTATTCAGTCTAAGTCCAGGACCAGGTTCAGAAATAATCTGGATCAGTTCAGTCTTATTGATCATTAACCAGCTGAGGCTCCGATCGGTTTGACCTCCTTCAGTTTTATTGCTCCTTCCTGGACCAGGTGAACTGAAGCGTCCAGTTTCCTGAAGTCAGTAAATGCAGCATTTGTTTGTTTTCTGGATTATTTTCCGATGTTTGTTGCTTTCAGTTTGTCTGTTTGAACGTTTTCATGTTTCTGCATCAGAAGAAGAGAAATTTTCATTAAAAAAAAACAAAGACGTTTTATTTGAATTTCTGTTAAATGTGATTCATGGTAGTAAAATGATTTTTGCCAGAATATGATTTTAATTTAATATATTTTATATTCTTTATTTGAAGCTGTTGGTTTCACCATAAAATAAAGTAAACGGCTAATCTAAAAATCTGAAAAAATTAATACTCAGTATTTCTAGCAGTTTTATTCAATTTTTTCAGGTAAAAAACAAACAAACAAACAAACAAACAAACAAACAAACAAACAAAAACATCACATGGAAGGTTCACATAAGATGACCAGTGTGAGTTTGGTTACACTTTTATGTATTTGTGCTCTCTTCTGGTTATTATTGTTTTATATTATCCTTAAATAAATAAATAAATAAATAAATAAATAAATAAACAAATAAATAAAATGATAACAAGAAAAATAATAATAATCCATCATACTGTTAGATTCCAGTTTAATGAAGTAAAATAATTGTTCATGAGGTTAAAAAGAAAATAAAGACAAATCTAAATATATTCGTTCATTAAATAAAATTTCATGTTGATAAAAAAATAAATTAAGTCAAGACATTTATATATTGTACTAACACAATAAAATTCCAAACACATAAACCAGACAAGACTTCCAATAAAATTGTATAAAATCCCCAATTAAAAACAAAAAGAAAAGAAAAAACCTAAAATATGGTGACTCAAGAAAACACAAAGAGGAAAAAATGTCACATGTAGTTATTTAAACAGCAACTAGACAGGAAACAAATGAGGGTTGTTGTTTTATATTATTACACTAAAAACAGTGACAGCAGGTGTTAGCAGACACCAGGAAGCAGCAAGCTAACATGTAGCAATGCTAACATGTAGCATAGCAACATGACGGGAGAAACTCGGCTAAAAGACTCCACCAAGCATCTGCATCCAAACCAACCAGTTCAAACCCCAAACAGTTATATAGGAATGTAGAAAACCATGAGAACAGCTCTGTCCACAGGACTTCTGCTAATTTCTCCACACAAACAGGGAGCCACGTGAAAGCAGAGACTCTGCTGGTTACAGAGATGCCTCATCACCATTACTTTACTCATTCCTAGTACTACTTTACTCATTCCTACTTCACTCATTCCTAGAATTACTTTACTCATTCCTAGAAATACTTTACTCATTCTCAGGATTACTTTAGCCATTCCTTTACTCATTCCTATGATTACTTTACTCATTCCTTTACTCATTCCTAGGAATACTTTACTCATTCCTAGGACTACTTTACTCAATCCTAGGATTACTTTACTCATTCTTAGGACTACTTTACTCATTCCTAGGATTACTTTGCCCATTCCTTGGATTACTTTACTCATCACTAGGACTACTTTACTTATTCCTAGGATTACATTATTCATTCCTAGGATTAGTTTACTTACTCCTACGACTACTTTACTCATTCCCAGGACCACATTTTAATCATTTCTAGGATTACTTTACTCATTCCATGGACTACTTTACTCATTTCTAGGATTACTTTACTCATTCTTAGCACTACTTCATTCATTCCTAGGATTGCTTTATTCATTCCTAGGACTACTTCACTCATTCCTAGGGTTACTTTACTCATTCATTTGATTACTTTACTTGTCACTAGGACTACTTTACTTATTCCTAAGATTGCGTTATCCATTCCTAGGATTAGTTTACTCACTCCTACGACTACTTTACCCATTCCCAGGACCACATTTTAATTATTCCTAGGATTACATCACTCATTCCTTGGACTACTTTACTTATTCCTAGGATTACGTTACCCACCCGTAGGATAACTTTACCCATTCTTGGGATCACTTTACCCATTTCTGGGATTACTTTACTTATACCTAGGACTACTTTATTCATTGCTAGGATGATTTTTCTCATTCCTTCGATTACGTTACTCATCCCTAGGACTACTTTCGTCATCCCTATTATTACTTTACTTATTACTAGGACTACTTTACTTATTACTAGGATTACTTTACTCATTCCTAGAATTATTTTACTTATTACTAGGATTACTTTACTCATTCCTACGGTTATTTTACTCATTCCTTGGATTACTTTAATCATCCCTAGGACTGCTTTACTCATTCCTAGGATTACTTTACTCATTCGTAGGATTACTTTACCTATTTCTAGGATTAATTTACTCATTCCTAGGACTACTTTACTCATTCCTAGGATTATTTTACCCATTCCTTCGATTACTTTACTCATCCCTAGGAGTACTTTACCCATTCCTAGGATTACTTTACTCATGGCTATGACTACTTTAATAATTCCTATGACTACTTTACTCATTCTCAGGATTACTTCATTCATTCCTAGGATTGCTTCACTCATTTCTATGTCTACTTTACTCATTCCTATGACTATTTCATTTATTCCTAGGACTACTTCACTCATTTCTAAGATTACTGTACTTATTCCTAGAATTACTTTACTCATTTTTGTATTAACGGGGCTGCTATCTTCTGGTTTTAAATTACAGTAATTTGGTTTTATTTAGGATTAAATAACATTTACATTTTCTACTGCCTTTAGGTGAATTTACTCTGACACAGTAACACATATGCTGATTTTGACAGGTCTGTAGTAATCTCACATGTCTCAGCTTTCTGTAGAGAGCAGGGGTATACATACAGGCCTTGTGGTTGTGAAGATATGCTTCATTTAATTTGGGTTTGCCATTTCAGATTCTTGAATAAAATGTTAAGTGGTTTATTTTTCATTATTTAATGAATTAATAAATTTAATAAATATGTGCTTCCGGGTTCAATCCCCAGCTTCGTCAGCCTCATGGAGGGCACTCATTCCTCAAAGAGGGCACACGTCAGGAAGGGCATCCCACATAAAACATTTGCCAAATCTATGTGCGAATACCTACAACTTCCATACCGGGTCAGATGGAAGTGGATGATTCGCTGTGGCGTCCCCTGCAGGGATAAAGCCGAAAGGAAAAAAGAAGAAGATTTTTATATGACATTATTTTTTCTGGGTCATCATCACCATCAGGAAAACTACATCTATAAGATTTGACTTTAAAAAAAAAAACAACAAAAACAAAAAACAACTTTTTTCTTGATTTGTTTGGTTTCATTTCAGATTCACAATTTCTAAAAACAACAACAAAAAAGAATTTTCAGAAAAATCTAACTGAAAAATTACCCAGAATAAAAATGTTGGGATGTTATTTTGGAAGCTGCTGAGCGTGAAGCTGCAGCATCAACATTACGTCCATCAAACACTTGAGTGCAGAACGGCTCGTGTGCACATCAACAATTATTGTGGCTTTTATGTGATTTTACTGCAGCCGACTAAACTAAATACTCATCAGCGTAAAACAATAAATCTCCCATAAATCCATAAAGACGCAGATAATTCCTCTTCAGAAGGCAGATGAGGATGGCTGCTACTGCTGGGGGTTGTGGGTTTGAATCCCTGTGGCAGGATACTCATCAGCAAGATGAACCTACAGATTCTGTTTAGAATCTCAAGGCCCCGAAATAAGTTGAAATAAGTTCAGACTGATTTACACGTCAAATCTGCCGCAAATTTTTAACCAAAAATGGAAAAGAAAAACAGTCAGAAAATTATCTCAAAATGGAGAATTAGTGCTCATTTACTGACTGAAAACAGAATCTGGAAAACTGAGACGACCGCCACATGAACTCAAGTACTTTGCAGAAATCAGGTTTTCTGTCCAATATTCCCCCAGAAAGAATTTGGTCCACGTGAAAACGCACAGACACGATGGATTCCTGACAGTTTCACACCAGAAGGTGGAGATTTTACCTTGTTTCTATTGGCCAATTTAGTTTATTAAGTTTTTCTTCTATTGTGGTCAAAAATTAAAAAGAGAAGAAAAGAAAAGAAAAACAAGAAATAGAAGTCCACACGTTATAACAAAATTACAACTAAACAACTAATTTTAAAACAAAAACATTTTCAGATGCTTCCTTTAAATTACTGTGGTTTGACAAAAAGAAGTAGGCAGAAGTAAGAACTTTTCACATCACACCTTACTGTGTTTATGGTTCTGTACTGAGAGGGTGTACTTGTAAATAAACAGTGTATTGCAGAAAAGAATGTAAAAATAGAAATAAATAAATAAACCTACATCCATACAGTAAAGCCTCGTTTCCACCAACGGGTGAAGGTTGGAACGGGGAGGGTACGGATGTGATCTGTAAACTGTAACCTCCTTGTGTTTCCACAGCAACAGTAACCTTTCCTGAGAGGCGGAGCATCAGCCGGATAGCGATAGCTACCTCAGCTGCATAACAACGTGATGCCATCGCAGCGCAGCGCTTTCCTTAAAGTAGAACCAAAACACGACTCAGGAACAAAGATGGAGATTATTTTTGTAAGGTGAAAAGGGGACCCGGCAGAAAAGGTTTGGTTTACATTGTGTCTGAGTCAGACCTGTAGCATGTAAACGTGTCAGATCTGATTATTACTGTCATCAGGTGGAAAATTTTAGGTCTTCTCTTGTGTTTTGTTGGTTTTACTTTATTTTGTTTTGAATTCAGTTGCGTACCAATTATTTTTTTCTGTTCCACCCGTGACCATGATTGGAATATTAATTGCAGGGTGTTGGCCTATTGATTGATGGCTCGGATAGTCAATGACTTGAGAGGTTTGGGGCGGTGAGTCAGTGTGACCTTGTACTTTCTACTCCTTACATTTTAAATTTAGCCTTCTTATCCCTGTTTCATTTCAGCAAAAAACTAAAACACTCTCACACAAATTAAACCTATCCAGATAAACCGCCCCATCCGTACATAGCAAACACCTGCAGCCTAGTACAAAGATGTCTGTGGCAGAGACTCAAGAAAACACATACCCTAAAGCGTCCCACATTTTTCAACATTAACATTTAAATAGAAAATTAAAGCCATTATAGCCTTTAGAATAATGTTTTTATGGGCATGGAGGGCAGTGCCCTATAGGTCCCCGTAGCTCGGCATAAGCTTTTGTCCTTAATGGCATTTTTCTTTCTTACATTATCTTTATACTTCAAGTAGTTTTGAACCCAGTATTTTTATACGTTTACTTGAGTGAAAAGCTAGAGTTGATCTTCAACTCCTACAGAAGTCTGTTTAAATCTAGTATCTATACTACCTAAGTAATGACTGTGAAGACTTTGGACACCTCTGGACGATTCTTGGCCAATCTACTGCAGCCATTCTTCTTCTTCTGTAGAAAATGTGGTTAAAAGTCAGTCATGGATGGAAAAAACAATACTGTCAAATACAGTGAAACTGGCATAATTTTGTTAAACAAACAAAGAAACAAACAAACAAGCAAACAAAACAAACAAACAAACAAACAAACAAAAACAACAAAAAAGAAAACAACTAATGCTCACACATAAGAAGTCCTGATAACAAGGTAAATGCTGCACAGCGTTGGCCACGTCCGCCCACATTGTTGTTCTCTTCTATTAAAAAGAATTACTAAATTACAGGTGAAGTGAGTAATAGTTTAAACTACTGTATGGATCGTTCTCACGGATGTCACGCTGATCGTTTACGCCGCCATGTTGGTTGGCAACAAGCTAGCTGGGACCCTCTCCCGCTACAGTGACTATTAACTGTATCAGGGATGGTGCTAGCGGACTGAACACCTTCCACACCAGTTATGTGGTATGGATGGAGTGGTAGTTTGGAAAAAAAAAAAACAAAAACAAAAAAAAAACAAAACAAAACAAAATGCGAACTTGTTGGTGCTCAAGATCCATATGTTAACGTTTTTGTTAAATGAACAAGAATCTGTTCTCAAGTCGCTTTGGATAAAAGCATCTGCTAAATGACTATAGAATAGAATAGAATAGAATAGAATAGAATAGAATAGAATAGAATAGAATAGAATAGAATAGAATAGAATAGAATAGAGTTAAACGAATAAGCGAGACCATTTCTAAGAACTTTTCCGCTTGCTGTCGTCTTTTTAACTTTTCTAGATCATCCTCGGGACATAGGCTGGGGACAACAGCTTGTCTTTTACCCAGGGGAAGACACAATTAGCCTCAATTACATGTCTGCTACCAGGACGCAACAACATTAAATCCCTGCAGTTTGCTGTATTTTAACGCACTGGGTTTCATTTTTCATAAATAAATATATTCAATTAGAATATTAGAGCAGGCCACCATAAAAAAAGTGAAACAAGATTTTTGATTTGACCGACAAAGTGCTGCTACACAGCTGAGAGCTCTGTGACAGTTTCCAGTTATCTGGTTTGATGACAGCAACACATTTAGTATCGTTCAGGGTCAGCAGGCAGTCTGGAAAATACAATCCTGTTCTTGGGATATTGACTGGAACATCCAAACGCACAACACAGATGTACCATTATTATTATTTATTTATTTACTTATTGACACGAAAAGCTAGCTGTAGAGCTGAGCCTAGCCATAAACCTGCTTTGTTTATCTTTGTGCCACCCAGTGGCCAAGGTGCAGGTCATGTGATCAGTGAAGAAAGCTGAGAACTTTGTTTTTATTACATCAAAATTCTTCCACACATTTATGAACTTACAGCAACTCAGATTTATCGACTTTATTTATTTTTCCACAAACTCATATCATTCCAGTCCATTAAACGTCTTCTAGGTGAAGCGGCGAGTTTGGGTTTTATTGTATTAGTAAAGCCAACTTGTCAGACTTTACAGTGCAGTGGGCCAGGCGCCACTTTTTCATGTTTCCAGTTAAGCTTCTGACAGGTTGTTTACAAACGATAAACAAGTCGTCTCCACAGTAAAGCTGTGCTTCAGGTTAAACCCGAAGGAACGAAGCTGAGAACATTTTCCACCAATCACAAACCTCCCAGTCTGGTTCTGGTTCTGGTTGGAATGCAGTGTTTTTATTTTATTTTTATTTTAGCTGCAAATAAACACAAAGTTATGACAATGATAAAGAAAACTGATACAGAAGCTGATTTATCTCCAGTGACTGAAGCTCTGATGTCCACAAATAAACTGATTTTTCAAACCTGCTTCTCTCATCAGCCTCCAACGCAGCTCTAAAATCAAACCTGTTTAGTTCTTATTGTTTGAATTGATTTGATATGGTTTATTTCTTAAATTCCTTGAACTGAATCTTAATGGTTTTATGTTGTTGATTTTATGCTTTTATTCTCTTACATCACTTTGTTTCAGCTGTTAAAGCCCATGATATAAAATGATGATGATGATGATGATGATGATGATGATGATGATGGAGAAGCAATCATCATCAGGGAGTTCGCCTGCAGTAACGTTCATGTCTGCAGAATCAGACTGATGCTGCAGACGTTTTCATGTCGGGCGCAGAAACAAAGCTCATGATTGTTTTCACTTTCATTTCAGGAAAAGCTGCTTCTGTTACCTGCTTTTCACTTTCATTCTGTCTTTTTATTTACTAGTTCAAATTCATGTTTTAAATTTCTTCTTTAAACCGTTTTTCTTTTTAACTCCTCTTGTAAAAAAACAATTAATTTATTATTTTATAAAATATCACAGTTTTGCTCTAAACATTTGAGGGATTTTGTTTACTTAATAACTTAAAACAAACAAACAAAAAACCCAAACAACACCAATAGGTTCTCCAAGGAAAATGGAGCTGTTAACATTATAATAAAAATTACATTAAAATTATTATTATTATTATTATTATTATTATATTTTCTGCATATAGAAATGAATGTAAACAAAGACCAAAAGTAAAAGCAGAAAATACACAAACCAAAATAAAACATTTTACTGGTTTCACCTCGTTTGGAAACATTTCTATATTTTAAATAAATTTTGAATATTTGTTAAAGCAGCCTATATTATGTTCAAAAAACAGTTTATGCTTAAATGAATCTATTTTCTGTAAAAACTGGACTGAGGTCAGAAGATATTTTTTTCTGTAAAAAGAAAATTAATCTGAAACCGAAATCTAAAGAAGCACCGAAATAGAAATCACGATTCAAAAATTAAGACTATTAATTGTTTAATTAATTTTAAAAGTTAATACTTTTGATAATGAAACTAATAATAGGATCGAACATTAATACATAATATAATTTTCAAAATGACTCAGTGATTATGATGAAGACGAAGATGATGAAGAACTGTTTACTATTCAATTTAAATTAGTTGTTTTCTTTTAGATAATAACTTTGAACTCCATTGAAAAATATTTTTTTGGTTATAATTTTTAGATAAAAAAAGTAAAACCAGTTTTAACAAATTTAAACTGAATCTGAAGAAAATAATTTCAAGATTTACGTTGAAAATTTGGACCGAACCGACAGACTGAGCTCGTTGACCCGCAGTCTCCCCGACTGACGTCTCTGCGCCTTTTCACGCCTCTTTAGCGTCATTTGTCGCTGAGGCTGAGGCTCTTTGATGCGGCCTTTGAAGTGCAGCAGCGGACTGTCATGCAAATAGAACCGATAGAGAGGAGCCTGCAGGCTGGGGAGGAGGAGGAGGCCTGGGAGGAGGTGGAGGTCAGGGTGGGAAACCTGCTGCAGAATGATGAAGGATTTATTTTAGAAAAATAGATAACAAATAAATACATTTAAAATTAAAGGATTTTTGAAGTCATGCGCCGCGTGGAGGAAGCGAAGGATGAGAATAAGCGGAGAACAGAGAGGAAGAGAAGGGTGAAGGGGAAAGAGTGACAGATGGGGAGGAGGAGGGAGATAAGAGTAATAAAAATGGCCATGTGACTGCGGCGGTTTTTAGCGCGCGGCTGATGGAGAGTGCAGAGAGACGGAGAACAGGTGGAGGTGAGTGCAGGTAGAGCGAGAGGGAGCGAGAGAAAGAGAGAGAGAGAGAGAGAGAGAGAGAGAGAGAGAGAGAGAGAGAGAGAGAGCAGTCTGAGTGAAGCTCACTTCACCTGCAGGTGAGAGGGGGTTGCAGGCAGGCTGGATCCGCAGTATGTTGAGGGAGACCCCTCACCTGGAAAGATGTACGTGAGCTACCTGCAGCTGGACAAGGACCCTGGCATGTACCCGCACCAGAACCCGGTGACCCGCCACCCGGGCCTCAGCCTCAGTCCGCAGAACTTCCCCGTCCCCGGCCCGCCGCAGTACTCAGACTTCGCCGGCTACCATCACCACCACCACGGCATCAGCAACGACCCGCACGCCGTTCAGCAGGCCGGTGCTGGCGGCTGGAGCCCTGCCTACCCTCCTCCTCCTCCGCCCACGCGGGATGAGTGGACGCCACATCATTACGCGGCGGCGGCCGCTGCGGCCGGCGGGCCTCCCACGGCCTCCACCGTGAACGGCACGGTGGGTCCCACGCTGGGATTCAACACCACGGAGTTCCCCGGACAGCCGCCCGTGCTGCTCCCCGCGGCTCTCAACGCCTCGGCCGGACAGCTGTCTCCCGGCTCCCCGCGGAGGAGGAACCCGTACGATTGGATCCGAACCTCCGCACCGCCCAGCAACCCAAGTAAGAACCGGGCCATCGGTTCATCTTTATACCTTTTATTGTTTTCATTTTGGTTTTATGAAACATATTGATTGACACAAATTTTATTTTCAACAGAAAAATCATGACTGCTGCTAAAAATTTATAAATGAACTCCAGTTTTAGTTTTATTTTTCTGTTTCCTGTAAATTCTGTAAATTCTTGACATTTTAAATTCATTTTATTTGAAAACCAGCGTGAAAAGTCTGTTTTAACATTTTATTATGAGACAGATATGAGTGGCATTTAAATATGTGGTTGTCAGATAAAACCTGACAGCAGCTCCGTCTCTGCCGCTTTGAACTCGGTTCATCAACGTGAAAAACTGAATGGTTGGAAGAGGAAAAAACTAAGAATTTCACTAAATTATTCAAGACGTATTTTCTTTTAATTTAAAACCTAATAAGACTATTTTAAAAATTTTTTTGTATGGTATCTTTAAAACAGCCAGAATGTAAAGAAGAAAATAGTAGCTAAATAATAATTTGATCGTTGTTTAAAACCTAAAATTGGGACAATAAAATTATTACAATTGAAATTTTTTTGTATTATTGTATTTTTAAAAATATTTTCTCCATCAGCACCGAGGCTCGAACTCGCATTTCCATTAATTTCGAACATTTTCCTAGATTAAACATTAAATATTTCAGATGTGAACCAGTAAAATCCGCGGTAAAGCGCGGTGATTGCGGCCGCTGGCGGCACGTGGCAGCCGGCTCGGTCCCCACCGCCGTGGGCCCACCGTGTCTCCGGATCAAACGTGTGAAGCCGGTTTGATGCCGTTGTGATGGAAATGTCCCCTCTGGACGTGACCCCGGGCGTCGCAGCCCGGCCATTGTCCCCCGCTTGTCTCTGGGCGGAGAAAACAAGAACTTACAAGCAGTTCCCACTTTGAAGTGAGAAGTGTGACTTTCTGTCTCTGGATAATGACGAGCTGAGCTGATAGAGACCCGATTATCAGTTAATCCTCTCAGAATGACACGAACTTCCTGCAGGAAGAAAAATCTGCCTAATATAAAACAAACAACCAAACACGTTGAACTTTAATTTAAGTTCTGATGGACTTCATTGTGTTTAGAAAATAGAAATAAAAATAGAATCTACTGCAGCAACACTCAGAAAAAGATGTTTTTAATGAAGTGATTGTGATTCCTGCTGAATGTGGTTGTTGTCAGAATCTCCTCTTTATGATGCTTCAACATTTTTAATGTCCCCATGATGGGATGTCTCTCCAAAACAATCACATCCACCTTCACACAGATGAAGTCCTCCGTGGACACTGACGTCCTCCACCGTCACAGCTGTCTCTTATAAACAGAACGATCGTTCTCATCTTTGGAAGCAGACTTAAGTTTTTCCTAAAAGTAGCTGGACTGTGGACTCATCTGTCCACAGGACACATGTCCACAAATGTCCATCTGAGATGAGCCATGTCCAGAGAACTTGGTGTTATTACAGAGTTCACATGTGTCTTCCTCCATATGTAATCCAGTTTGAGATTCTGGTTCTGGATCCAGTGGTGGATTGTACTGAGTGAAAATGGTTCTCCTGGTCCTCCCGAGTCCATGTGTCTGTACTGATCATGGTGTCATGATGGTTTCTGCCTGAGGACTGGAAGGTCTCAACTGGGGCTGGGTGATACGGCCTGTAACTGATATTCTGATATTTTTTGCTTTATCCCGATACACAATATTTATCTCCATGTTTTGAAATCTCCTCTAAAACTCTGTTAATGATGACTTCAACGTTATCAGCATAAAAAGACACCAGTATAATTTAATTAAACTCTAAATTTAACTTCATTGTGGTTTTTCTCTTTCCTCAGTTCTGGACCAGGGACTTGCTCTTAACTTAATAAAACCAGTGTTTCCCCGACCGTTATATTAGGGGGCGCCCCAACCCTCAATAGCAACCCTTGCCACTCCTAGAAGATCAGGTTCATTTTATTATTTATAACTACTCAAGTAATATCTTATATATTTTTTCATTCAATTAAATTATTATTTAAATATTATATCACTTTGTTATTTAGGATTTTCTACTTTGCATCAAATCACAAGAGAAATAATCTTAGGTTCCATTTATTCTAGAATAGGTTCATATTTTTCATTTTATTAGAAAAACTAAACAGCCTGATGTTATTTATCTTATTCTCATGTTGACATGTAATTACGTTGCATCATGTTTCTACCTGCTGTGGCACACACAGGTGGTACACGCCCACCTGCAGACAGAGGCTACAAAGAAAAACCCATGTAGATGCTTAAAACGCTGTTGTGATAGTTTTTAGTTTTATGTTTGTGATATAGACATTTTATATATCCTACGTAAAACGTCTCAGGATACATTGAGTATATTGCATATATTGCCCAGCCTTAGTTTAAACATCCAACAGTGGTTTCTGTTTTTGGCCTTTCCACTCTAAGATTTCGCCAAGACTTCCTGAATCTTTTCCCAGCTCTGTAGATGCTGAAAAACCATAGATCTTTTTATTGTTTTTTAAACAATCTGTCTTTGAGAAATATTTGTTGATTATTATCTGTTGGAGTTTGGACCAAATGGGCCAATCACAACCCATCCTGTCATGGGAAGACTAAACCTTTGGTGAAGGCTACTTTTATACTCAGTTTTGGCACCCACACCAGTTAATCTGCTGATTATCTATAAACTTTTCTGGCTTTATCTACAGTGTGTTGATGCATCTGTGGACTCGTGTTTGTTGGGTAAAAATTTCAACTTATGAAGATATTTCCATATTTAAAATTTTGTTGCATTATTAAACATTTCCCAACAATAGTGGAAGTGGGTGGAAGTGGAACTTCAGCAGCAAGTAAATTTACAGTATTAAGAGCTCACTGCAGTAAAACACCCCAAGTGATGTTCAACCAGGCAAACTCATTTAGAGTTTTACTGACATCTTAATTCAAACTTCATTAGAGTTATTCCGAATATAAAGAATGGACCTCTAAAAAAAAAAAAAAAGATAAAAATGAAGCAGAGCTATAGAGAACAGTGAAGCAGAAATACTAAAAACAAACAAACAAAAGCAAACAAACAAACAAACAAACAAACAAAAAAAAACAACAAAACAAACAAACAAACAAAAAAAAAAACTTGTGGTTTTCTGGATGATGGTATCACTCTTGCTCATGGTTGTGGGGGATTTTTGCTCCACTCTTCTACACTGCTTCTGCTCACTGAGGTTCGCAGTATCTCAGTCAGGATGAGATTTGGACTCTGACGGGACCACGCTGAGACCTCCTCCCCCTCCAGCCCGTCTGGTTCCTGCAGTCAGGTTAGAAGCTGCTGGAGAGACTGAACCAGAATCAGGGTGCAGGTCCAGATGATGGCAGACTTTGACTGAACCAGGTTAACACCTTGGTTCTGCTATAGATCTGCTGCTGTGTTTGGGATCTAAGTTCAATCTTTATATGTCAGACAGATGGACTCACATCTGACTCTAGAAGACTTTGGTATCCAGAGGAGTTCATGGTCAAAGCTATCTCAGTGACTGCAGAGCAAGCCCTCCCTCCACCACTGTGCTGACAGCTGCTATGAGGTGTTTTGACCAAACTGGTCTGGTCTGTCTAAAGGACGCTGTTCTAGAAGTCTTGTGGCTTGTTCAGATGCAGATTTGCCAACCTCAGCTGTGCTGCTATGCATTTTTTTTGGAGAGAAGAAACTTTCTCCTGCAATCCTTCCCAACAAGCCTTACTGGTTCATTTTTTTTCTAACTGGTCTGTTATTAACTTTAATATTTAACATGCAGACTGAGGCCTGGAGAGTTTGAGATGAAGATTTGGGGTTGTTTATAGTTTTTCACAGTCTGATTTTGGGCTACCTGGGACGTCCTCTCTTGGCAGCCGTCTTATGAATTATCTTTCTCTCTGTAGAATGATGGACTCCATGTAGACTGGAAATGACCTTAGCCTTCCCAGATAGATGGGCAGCAACAGATGATCATTGCTGATGTCTATACTCTTTGGCATTTTGTTGATACATCTGAATGCTTTTGAGTTTTTGGTTTTTCATCTAAGGTTGGATTTATCTTTTTATAAGACGCAGTGAGGGTCTTAAAAACATGAATGACTTTAAACCTTTAAACTGAGAGATTACTTTCTATGTGAATAAATGTAATAAAAATGATGGAAAATCTAAATATGATCAATATAAATATTTGACGACTCATATTCTTATGATAAAGTGACTAAACCAGTAAAATAAATATTTGATTTTTTCACAAGTTTTATAATGTTTATGTTTTAGTACTAATTTAGTAATAAATTGTAAGAATAAAGAGAACAGAAATAATGATTGTGTTTCTAAAGTTGATAAATCATGTGCCTTTCATGCAGCGTGAGTTGTTGTATTTGTGTGCATCAGATACGTTTCTGATTGGACTGGAATCATTACCTGCTGAACCAGAAAAAAACATGACTTTAACGTTGTTAGAGGGTCGGTCTTAACTTGGCCATGATGTGTTCTTGAAGGTTTAATTTTGGTGACATTTACTTGGAACTGGTAAATCAGAATTGAAGTTTACAATGAAAAACATGGTTAATTCCTTTTATTCAAGGATCTGGAGGGTTGGGAAGGGTTCTGATTGGACAGGGTGGATGTGATGCATTTATGTCTACTGGAAGAAAACAAACTCCAGTTCCTGCTTCTTTTCTTTTTGTCTACAATGTGAAAGACAATATTAATAAAAATAATTTTCACTCTGATGGTGATTCTAGTTTTGAAGCAGCAGCTCGACATCAGCATCCTGCTTCACTGTGGTCAGCTGAGGAGGAGAAGGGAAGCAGAGTACCGCATCGTCATGGTGACAGGACAAGGGAACGAGCATGCTCAGAACCACCAGAATTAAATGAACGTTTACATGATCGAGGGATTATTCAATTCGGATTTAAAAGCAGATTAAACCAGACACTTACTTTGGATTTAAGTTTAATTCAGAATGGTTATTTTCATTTGGAATTAGATGTTTACAAGGTCACTTTAAATCTTTTTAAAGAGGATTTAATTTTATTCTGAATAAAAGGGGAATTAAGCATTCTGCTGCCACTTGGGGGCAGTATCAGAAATATTTGGAGCAATCCGAGCTGCTCTGGCTTGGTTGGTGCTTTATCTTTGCTTAATTGTATAAAAACATAAAGATTTACTTTGTGTTGGACTGAAAGTGTTATAAACTGAAGGTTATCCAGTGCAGCTGCTGTCTCAGCTTTTATCACATTATCTTTATGTGATGTAATTGATCATTGTTGGGGTCTTAGCAGTAGCTCCAACTACTAAATGCTAGGTTTTTGGAGGGCTGCACATTTGTCTTTCTGCTGAGGATAAAGCACATACATGTGTAGAGGCATTCGTTGAACTTAACATAATCAAGTTAGTCCAAGAACCTGAAGAGATGATGAATTAAATAATTCCGGAGGGTAATTAATTTTCAGAAGTTTGGATTTTAGTCTTTCACCTTCCACTCCAGCCTCCACATGTGGATCTTTTCATCTTTTAAAGCACCACTGCTAAACTTAGAATTTCTCGCTGAGATCTCCCCTAATGACAGTTTATCCAGCATCATCTTCATCCCGTCTCTTCTCTGAGATCTCTTCAGCCAGTAAAAGTCACTCTGATGTTGACGCTTGTCTTATCTCTTTCCTCATCCGTTTATCTTTCTTTTCCTCTCTTTCTCTGATAATGTCCTTCTGGGTTTCTTTGATGAATCAGCCATGGTTGATATCCAGTTGCTGGTCTGTGACGTGGAGCCTTAAAGTGACATGTTGCTTTAAAGTGATGCTCTGGGAAGGAGAAAAAGTTGTGAATTGTGGTTTATCAGCCTCAGGATCCTGCAGGTCAACAGCAGCTCCAGGAAGGTATATAATGAATTTTACTGTGGCTACTTTAAAATTAAGCAGTCATGCAGTTCTATTTATTCTAGTATAAGACCTCAAACCAGCAGACCAGAGTGGGCGGGGTTTTGAGTATATTTTTGTGATGTAGGAAGCTCAAATGGTTGCTTCTACATCAGCTTTGGGCATGAAAATTTAAACATGGTTTGAGCTAAGAATGCCACTATTACTAATTTTACAAGTAATCTTGGTATTAAACACTATGATAAATTAATCGTAAAGATTCCTCAGTATTGTCTCTGACCAGAAAAGATCATGCATGAACCATAACGACAGATCAGTGCAACTTGTGCACGGTATAAAACCAAGTTGTTTTATATACTAGATGCGTCATCTTGTGGCCATTCTCTGAATGTAAGGTCTGAAAATTTTCAGAATCTTCATAAATAAGGGGTATAAAGTGACAAAGCACCTATAAGCCCAAAATTAGCCTATCTCACGAGATAATGCCAGATTTGTATTTTTAATACAGCACGAGTCATAACTTTGTTATGAATGAATGAATACCATGTTAATTCCAGAGATTAATGTCTTTGCATTTGAGCATTCATTTTGACAGCTCTAATTAGAATTTAAAGACCTATAAGGAGTCTTCATGTGATTTTACACATTTAAAGTGATAGGAAATTAATTTATGCCTAGTCATCATGATGATAGTAAATTCTGGATTGTTTCTCTGACAATAATCATACCAAGAACATCTGTAATCATGACATCCTCAGTTTGAACCAGCATTTTGTGCCATTTTTAATCCATAAAATCATGATTTAAAAAAATTTAATAAAATAAACTATTTAATACAGAGACACTCGTGTTTACATGAAAATTGCTGTCTGATGAATGTATCAGTATACACGATATTCATCGTAACCTAAAGAATGTCGGCTAGCAGAACAACATAGATGCATCAGCTATGTAGTAGTATGACATCACAGCAACGCAACACCTTCCATGAGTTATCACAAAAAAGAACGTGACACAAGAACAAAGGAGAAAAATGGTGGACATCAAATGGTTTGTCTTCTTTCTTCTTGGCATGTGGCTTTAAACAACAATAAATCCACCGTATATTTAATGGTGCAATAAGCAAAAATTCCTCATTTCCACATTGAAGGAATTAAAAAATGTCTATGTGAAAAACTAGAAGTGCAATTTCAGCTGGAGTGTAGCATGACCTCACTTACCGTCTCTTCTCTCCTCTAAGAGCCCTTGGCTTTCCCTCCCTTCACGAGAAACGTTCACCAGCAGATGACCAGGATTCGACATTACATCTAAAAAAAACTGTGGTTATTGGCGAAGAAGTTGTTGGACAAAAAAAGGGACATAAGCTGGATTAACACTGGCCTTTTATTTGCAAAAGGAGAGCACTGTGAAAGCTAGAGAGGCTACAATTTGACTCAGAGCTAGCTGTTCTTCTGGACAGGAAGTACCAACAAAAACATTTGAAGTTTCTTCAACAAGTTCCACGTAATGGTGATATTGTTTTGCTCAGTGTGTTTGGACATTTGTTCGTTGATGAGGCAAGTTGGAGATGGGGAACAAGGTTGAGGGAGGTGTGGCACATGACGCACTTTGATTTGGTTTACAGGCAACAAACTTTGCGGTGAAATGATTTTGCTTTTTGCCCCTTCAAACACGGAGCTGTTCCTGTTCGATGATTCTTTTCACCAATCAGTAGATTGTATTAAGCTCCACCATTTAAGATCAGATCTATAAGCCTGGGATCCCAACAGAAGGCTAGGATCTCATCACATCGTTTTGCATCATATCGTATCATATTGCATCACATTACATTCCATCGCATTGTATCGTATCGTATCGTGTCGTATCGTATCGTATCGTATCGTATCGTATCGTATCGTATCGTATCACAATGTATAGCATCATATCGTTTCACATTGTTTAGTACTGCATCGCATAGTATTGTATTGTATCACATTGTATCATATTGCATCGCATCGGTTCACGCTGTAAAAATGCATACCATCCCATATCAACCCCTTAGTGGAAACAGGGCTAAAATTTACTTGTTTAAAAATGTAAAAGTGCTTTTCATAAAATAATGTTGTATAATGTTGTTCACAGCTCAAAATACATAACTCAAGGTTCATTACCCTTTAAAAATTATTTAATGTTTATAAGCTATAGAAAAACATTGATTAGTGACTAGTAACAGTTGTCAGCTTTTGCCTTCACCAGCTGCACGGTTTTATCTGGTCATTTGACTCTTCAGATGAGAGCGGGAGGTCATCTCATGATGTTTTTTTTTTTTTTTTCTCTTTTCAGTAGTGTTTTTTGAAGCTCTGCTAAGGTCCTGAGAGGTGTGACACTTGTTTTCAGGTGAAACTGTGGATTAATTTCCTACAAATGCATTTTTTGTTTCACGCCTTTTTTTCTTTTTGTCCCCTCACACTGTCTGATCTGGACTTTACAGATGAACGATGCAGGATGTTTTGTCATACAACTTAGAGAGCTCTGTGTCCTGTGGTAAAAATGTTTGCGCATGTTTAATTTTGCTCTCAGTTTTGACTCGGAAGCGACTTTCTCTGGATCTCAGAGTGAAGAGCTTATTGATTTATGCTCCTTCATTAGCATCTGTTTTGTCCAGGCTCTTATCTGCTGATTCAGAATCAAACTGTTAGTTTTTGCTTTCTGACAAACGAAGCAGAAAGTCAGCAGTTCAGACAGATGTTCCTCTGAAACTAAAATGTTTGAGTTTGAACTCGCCCTGGTGAGCGATTAGAGCACATACGGAGGGTGTGTGTTTAAAGAAGACAGACACATCACTTATTTAACTGTTGTGTGTTTAGAGTTAATGTTGAATCAGAGTGTTAAAGAGAGCTGAAGGCCCTTTAATTACCTCAAACACTCTGTCTGCTCTCACATCTTCACTGAAATATTACAAACACTAAATTAATGAGACAAGAAAATGCCCAAAATGACTCATTACAGCCGAAACAGATGGGAAGTGAATGATTTATGGGGAAACTGTTAGTTTTACAGTATTCTTCTTTTACTTTTGGATTTTTTCTTCGTGTTTTAGGTTAACGTCTACTCTGGAGGGAGTTATGTCCAAGCTGTCCAAACAGATTTCGGTAGTTTCTGAAAAGTCTGAAGCTGCATCACAAGCAGCTCATGACAAATCCCTGGAGGTGCACAACCAATCAAGTGACACCAGTCACTATTTTTCTTTAAATTTGTTTTTATTGAAGATTCTTTGATAAAAACACCAGACAACAACATTTTCTAATCGGTCTCTTTCCACCTATCTCCGTGGTCTTTGTCTCCAGGCTGTTCAGGCTTCCTGGTCTTTCAGTCTCCAGCTTTAAATAATTTTTTCCCAACAAATAAAATGGTTTATTTTCTTCTGTTGTGTAGCTACAGACATACATTCAGAAAATTATGTTTTTGTCTTGGTTCAACTCATTATTTTTTTATTTTATTTTTTATTAATAAATGTCTTCAGTTTTTTCATCATGGACATCCTCCTCAACCTTATTTTTTCTTGTAATCAGTCTCCTTTTTCCCCTCCATCCAACCACCACTACAGTTCTGTTTTTCCCTCTGAATGTAAGTTCTTTCATCAATGTTCTCCTTTTTCAGCTGCAGTTTGTTCAGGCAGCAGCCGGTACGCAACACCATGGATGATAGTTAGATGTAGTGATAGATCTGCCAGGATAAACAACTGAAATGATTTGCTTCATTCATCCCCTAATGAACTGGACAGGAAGTCATTACGTCCTTCTGAGACTGTTCTTCTTTCAAAGATAACCCCTTTGTTGCATTTATTTCCGGAGGAAATAACCAGCTATATTTCTGTTCTAAGAATTTGTGCCCACTGGTGGTTTTGAGAGCGGTTGCATATGAAGTGTCAAAATGTCGCCCATTAAGTTAATATTAACGTTGTAGTCATGATGTTTTTTTTCTGTCTGTCTTGATTTCTGACTCTATCAAATTAATGTGATTGCCTATAGTTTAGACAGCAAGTGACAAAAAGGTTTTAGTAGAGTTGGTGTTTAGTTCTCTCAGTTTAACCAGGACAGTTCAAAAACTGTCAGTATACTTTGGTCTAAACCACGCAATAGTGTCCTGAAACTTTAGAAGAACAGTGCGGATGTACCTTTTGAGGAGAGAATACCATCATCTACACCGCCACAGTTCTCCAGTACTCAAGTAGACAGACTGTCGGCCGATTGAATGTCAATCGAATTGAAAACTTCGATGCAGCCGTGAGAAATTCTCATATGAATAAAAGTGCCTTCATGTCTACAGATTCCGATCAGTTCATACATGTGGATGCAGCTACGGTGAAGTTGGTTTTTGGGACTTTAAATGAAACATTTGAGAACAACTTGTTTTCTGATGTGGAAACAATTCTAGGACTAATATTCAAAGGAGAAAAAGCCTATGTCAGGGATAGCCAACATTGGTCCTCGAGGGTCCCAATCTGGCAGGTTTTCCAGATTTCCGTGCTCCAACATACCTGACTTAGACTAACGAGTCATTGTGGAGATCCTTACAGGCTGTTGGATCCATTTAATTTGAGTCAGGTGTGCTGGAGCAGGGAAA
>JBAFTB010000017.1:29116201-29137023 GCA_037177355.1 Melanotaenia trifasciata
GATCTTGGTTAAACATGATAAACTTCGTTCTGTGATATGGAGCATATTATAAAGCTGATAAACTAATGTAATTTACACCCAGGGATAAGACTTAAAATGTACCAAATATGGATTATTTAATATTTCATAGCTATTATAGGTTAATAACTACTCAATATTTTTTTTAGCTAATATTTCATAGATGTGGCCAAAGCACATCTAACGGACAAAAACTGAAAACTTCAGACTCTTTACAAAGTCATTTATTTTTTTGTAGTGAATACAGCAGTGCAAAAATAACTATTTACGTGTACGTATATGATTCTGCTCGCTCTTCTGCCTCCTTTGTGCCTGTTCCTGAAAGACTTCAGGATGTTGAAGTGTGGATGGCTTTGCCTCTGCTGTTCAGCATCTAACAGCTTGTCCTGCAAAGCAGCCAGAAAAGTGTCGGCCCTTTTCCTATTTCATGAAAAAAACAGGGAGGGTGGAGACAGATACTTAACACACTTAACACACAACAACTATAATAAAATTTGTTGAATTGTAACAGTGACACTCAACAAGATGCATGTACAATGCAATAGGATGTTTTTACCTGGCAGCTGGCGGGTGCTTGCTGATGGTTGACGCTGGCTCTGGTAGCTGCTGAATGGATAAACATTTTAGAATTGAAATACAAGTTATAAACATGACAGATGGCTAATAAAGCCAACCTTTCATTATAATATATAGTGTAAAATTCCAGGAGTGCACAAGTTGTAATAGCAGTCATTTAAACTGGAATTAAACATTAAAAAAAAGTTTAAGTCCAGTTGAAATGACTGAGTCTGTTGTTAGAATCAGTTCTGTGTGGCTCCATCAGTCCCCTTTTTCCATTTAATCAAGTATCTGTTTATGAGCATACATAGTTTACATTTAACGTTGTTATCTTCATTAAATCAAGAGCAGATATTTTTATGTGCATTAAATCTGTTTTCTTTACCTGATTGATGCTAATTCCAGCAGGAGCATCCAGGATGCTGTTCGGCTCCGTCTCTGATGAAGTGAACAAAGTGGAAACAGGTGAAGTAGATCAGCTCAGCAATCTGGGTGGTATCTGATAACAACTCATAGGTCTATATAGAAGCATTAATGCTTCTTGTCTTGTTTACTAACCTTCAAACTCCTCTGAAGATGTTTTCACTGCGGATGATCGCCTCTGCACGCAGGAGTCGTTTGCTGCGGCTTTGTCTGAGTAGGCATGTCGGTGGTCCAAGCTGTTGAATTTACTGTTTTCTCAGTTCGTCCCACTCCAGTTGTCATGGTCGTTAATGTATTTGTAATCTTGTGTGAGTTTTCTACGTGCGCTGCTTCGCATTACCCCTGCGTTCTCTGACTGAGAACGGATCGTTGCGAATATTTTTATATTCCGCTGCGAACCTTTAAAACTTCTCTGAATATCCTCTGTGGCGTAGACAGTCAAAAGTTAATTTTGACCTCCTTGTCGGTCCGTTGTTGTTGTCTGCAGCTGCAACCATGGTTTTTTAAATATGGCGGGGACACAAGATATGGAAATCTGGCAAGGGGCATTGCTACCAATCACGTCACGAGGGTTCCTATAGAACCTCGAAAAGACCCTGCCTCGGAGTAGGAGCTACAATGGTTCTAGGAACTGAGGGCTTTTACCCCTAGTTCCTATATGTCCGAATGCGCGAAAAAATGGCCTGGTTCCTGAAAAGGTTATAGGAACTGCAAAAGATTCCTACAGTCGGAAGGGGGCTAATGATGCTCCTCATCAACCCACCTGAGCTTGTCCTACTATTTACGATCCAAAAGTCCACCATGAAAAAGCTCTTCTATTATAAGACCTGTTATACTTCACATCACTTACTGTCCAATCTGTAAGTGTTCAGGACTCTGGTCACTACCTGCTGTTTTTAAAGTGCTTTAACATGAAGTTGGCTTGGCAATCTCATCTAAATGACAAATATCATTCAGCTAACATGGTTGTCTGAATGAAACTATGAGGAACAATGAATGAATAATTATCATTGCTGTTTTGTTACTAAATGATGAAGCCATTAATGTTACATATGTTTATCTTAACAGTGCTCATGTTTCACACAATATTAAAAGATAACCTTTTCCTCTGCCTGATAAGAATTACACTTAGTGTGCAACGGGACCCTTCAGAGGAAGAAGCCATCAGTCCAGAGGAATAGTAACGTAAAAGCAACTAATACCTGAAAGCCATCGCTTTAACAGACTGATAAAGACATTGATATTATATAAGTCGTGTCCCTTGATTTGGTTGTGTGTCCTCTAATAGAAGGCGGAGGGGCTGGTTGGAAACATTTGAAGGTTTGTGCTGCCTGAAAAGTACTTTTTGTAACTCTCACAGCAGTTACACGTCACATCGCGGCTAACTGAGCGTCCTGATAATACATGTTTCAGCAGTGATATTTGATGTAAGAATACTGACCTTGAAATATCTTTGAAATGATCTGATCCAACTTGAAAAAATCCAGTTTTGTGTGAGTAGTAAATATTGTGTTTATACCGTCATTTTCATATGTTGGTTTTAACAAAGTTTTGAGGAACTCCAAGCGGCGAATGACTGAATGCCATCACTTTAAAATATTTATTAAATAATTAATATCATGCATCTTGTGTCTCTGTAGTCAAGTTTCCAGTTACTAAAATCTTAGGAAAACTTTTGGAAAGTCTACAAAAAGGAATGTGAATCATACATGTTTCCATTAACTGGTTCAAAGTGAATAAACTTGTCTGCGTGGCAGCTGAGGAAATGCTGTTTGTGGTTGGAAACTGGATTAATTTATGTTTTAAATGTAGTTCAGTTTGATATAGAACTATCAAAGAATTATTGAATAGACATGAAGCTTTATTTTCCAGTGAACCTTTACGTAGCATTGTTTTTTTATTATCATTTTTATACCATTAATGTGTGACTTCCATGATATATTTTCACGAATAATAACACCAAACTTTTTTTCTCTAACTCCCATAATTTAAAATGTTAGTCCTCATCTTTAGAGCCACATCTGATCAAGCCCCTGCATTCAGTTCCTAGATATTCCCACCCAGTTTAAGCAATTTAAGCTCAGCAGGTCAAAGACTGCTTGTGGTTCCACAGACACATTTTCAGTATTGCAGGGACAGGATTTTTAAAGCTGTGGCCCCCAGACAGTGGAACGCTTTGTCTTTATGCTGCCTTGATTCTGTTGCAGCTAAAGACCATTTTATTAGATAAGGGCTTGGTCTTATGTTTTATGTCTTTCTTTAGCTATATTTTATGTTTATTCTTATCTCCTTTGTTCTTTTGTACTCATATGTGATTGCTTTTATTTTTTGCTAATTATTTATTTTTTTTTACTATTGAAAAGCACTATTTGGCTTTTAGTCTGCAAAGGTGCTATTTTAATAAACGTTACTTACTTATTACTTTGTTAGTTTGAATACCTTTTATACCCAAAGAAATATCAACATTTTATCAAGATTTATGAATAATTTTTTATACAATAAATTACTGTTTCATTAGATTTAGTTCTTTCCAGATCACCTCTTTCACTTGATATACATGGTCACCTGCAAAACAAACAAACAAAAAACAAAAAAAAAACACAAATAAAATATATTTCAACATACATGAAAAATATTATTAATATACAAAATAAATAGTTAAGGTCGGAGGACTGACCCTTGAGGTACCCCACATGTTAAATTGCATTAATCTGATTTTCTGTTGTTTTCTGTTTTATAAATAACTTATCAAATTAAGTTCCACCCTTCTTATACTATTTTTATAATTCATTTTAAAAAGAATCTCATGATCTGTGGTGTTGCTTACATTACAACCACAAAGCAGACCTGGCAGAATTGGAAATCAAAACTAAATTCCAAATAGAAACTGATAAGAAAATGTTGGATATTATTAGAAGAAGGAGAGTTTAGGTTATTTTTGTTACCTCCTGCTGCACTCATGAAGCCCTGTGAATTAATATAAATAGCTAATTATTTATGTAAAGTTTTCTATTAATACCTAAAATAAATACTTTTAATTTGAATGTTTTCTTTGGAAGGTTATTAGTACTTCTATAAGGAAACGAATAGTAGATAAAAGTAATAGCAAACTTTTTACTTTGTCTTTATGTTTCTTTTTCAGATGGGAAAACACGGACTAAAGACAAGTACCGAGTGGTTTACACTGACCACCAGCGGCTGGAGCTAGAGAAGGAGTTTCATTACAGTAAATACATCACCATCCGGAGGAAGGCGGAGCTCGCCACAGCGCTCAGCCTGTCAGAGAGACAGGTACGCCCCTGCTACAGGAGCTCTTGTTGTCTGACTATGTCCCTGGTCATCTGGTTGCATCTGAGTGCATTTTCATTACCAGATCTGTGATAGTTTGTTCTGAAATTTGGGCATTAATGTTCACCTTAGAAAGAAACAAAAACATTTAGTTCATTTTTATGAGATTTTATGATAAATGTCTCTTCAAGGCTAAACTACTACTTACATAAATCCTTCATTTCCAGGTTAAGATCTGGTTCCAGAACCGACGGGCGAAGGAGCGCAAAATCAATAAGAAGAAGCTCCAGCAACCCGCCTCCTCCACAACTACACCCACTCCTCCCACTGGCAGCAATGGAAGTGGAGGAGGAGGCGGTGGAGGTGGCCTCCATGGGAACAGCAGCAGCAGCGTTGCCATGGTGTCCAGCAGCAGTGGCAGCAACGGGCTGGTGTCTCCATCCTCTCTGGCTTTAAACATCAAAGAGGAATACTGAGGAGAGAAAAAGACAATGTTTCATCGGACGCCGATGACCGGGACCATGACTTAAAATTCTTCCCAACAAACTGAAACACTTCACATCTTGAATCTTGTGGCCTTTTAAAAGCTAAAGTTCATAAAAAAGAAAAATTAAGAAAAAGTCTATGAGCAATGCTGCCAGCGACTGTCCTCCTTCCATCCTTTCAGATTTTTGTGGCAGATTTTTCTTTATTACGATCACACTCTGACTCGCTGTTTGGCCTGTTCATTAACAGCCAATCAAACGACCTCCTAGAAACATTTGGCAAAAAAAGGCATCACATTGTAATCTTATGGATTGACCACAGGTCCATCTTTTCCATCTTCTCTTCATCCAAATGAACTAACTTTATGTAAAATTCTACCAAAGTTCTTATATACAAAAGGTTTAATTCAAGGTTTAAATAGTTAAACTAAACTACAACATGTCTGTCACTGTAATACAACATAGATTTTTTTTTTGTCTAAAACTACTTAAAATGTACATTTTGGGGTAAATGTAGGTTTGTTTTTGATATTTCTCAGCCTTAATTTGATATAAAACATAACAAGGACTTTCTAAAGTTACAGCTGCAGAAATTATGACCAGAAACAACTAAAACACAAATGTTGTAATATAGTGAAGATGTGATGTGGAAGAAGATGGTGGTCTCATAAGTGTTTTTCTACATTCTTCAATGTTACTGAACTTAATAAACCCTGCCTAGACTTTCCTGCAATGCAACAACCCTATAGACCAAATATAGAAAGTCAACAGATCTGAATATAAGGAATTTAAATCGAACGTAAGCCTGATTTTTAAAAAATTCTTCACTCATCTTTTTCAAAAGTTTTCTGTTCAGTGTCTGAGTCTCTGTTCTCTGATATTTCCATCTTTCATGTAGGCTTCTTGATGGTTTTTCAGGATCTTTTCTATTGCAGAGTTGCCTGTTCTTGGGATATTTTCTCTTGAAACTTGATCTATATATGGACTTCTGGACCTCTATTCCAATTCAGTTTTTTCTCAAAGAAAAACAATTTGGGATCACACTAGATACAACGATATTTTGTTTGGAGTCCAAAATCTTTTAATATTTAACCCTTTGATATTTTGTAGAGAAAAAAAATATTTTAAAACGTTTTTAACCGATGCATCCTTAGGAACTAAAATCAGAGTATCTGCTTCTCTGTAGTCAGGTTTCCAGTTACTAAAATCTCAAGAAATCTTTTGGAAAGTCTAATTAAAGGAACGTGAATCAGACATGTTTCCATTAACTGGTTTGAAGTGAACGAACTTGTCTGTGTGGCAGCTGAAGAAATGCTGTTTGTGGTTGTAAAAGTAGTTCTCTAAACAGGAAGCAAACCTCAGGAAGTGACAAATCCACTATAAAAAAAAAAACTGGAGAAAGCTCCTGCTCAGGAAATTACTTTTATGTCATGTAATATTTGGGATATTACATTTTTGAAGTTTTTGATCAGCCACCTGACTTTATAATTTGGAGGCTTAAGGCCCATTTCTGCTTTCTTACGTACATAAATAGGTACGTTTGTTTCAAACTTTGTCATACGTCGCCGTCCTTTTATGTTGTTGTGGTTGTTAAGCCAATTCATCCACTAGTGGGCAGTGCAGAGTTCACTTCTGCGTTGGACACCTATTGATGGTGGTAATGCCCAGCTATAAAGTTGTCTGCACACTTACACAGCATTTCTCCAAAAGCTCCGACATCTGTACTGTCCTGTTGTCTTCTTCTGCTTCCTCTTCTTCTTGTTTTTCTTCTTCTTCTCTGATTTGTTACTTTTGCTGGTAGCATGTCAGCCATACTGCTCAACAGTGCCCCTGCAGTTTCTGGTGGTATTGCACCGTTTGCTGCATCAAGCGACGTATCCGCAAATCCCCCCAAAATTGACCAAATTATGTACGTTAATGATACAGGCATCGGACAAAAGTGTCCGTCTTCTGTGTCGGGCATAAATGGGCCTTTATTGAGTTGCTTCATTGTAATGTCTGCCATGTCAGCCAAAATAAACTAAGTTATGTACACTGACTTTTATGCTCATCAGAACTGGCTGAATCAACCTCGTGTGTGAATTTAAACATCCTGGCACATTAGTGGAAGTTGTTTGAGCTTTTATTGTTTACTTTTACTTTTTCACATCTTCTCAATGTGAATCAAAACCAGCAACAAAATCAAGCTGTAAACCATGAAAATGAAGATATTCACAATTAATATGAGCAACCAGTCTTCCAATCAAATGTGAATTGTAGTTAATTGTTCCTACGCTGTAGCTGTAATTCAGCAGAAGAAGTATCTGTATCAACATCCTTATACCTGTATAGGAGTTATCTAAACAGCACCTACAGGCAGGAGGAAAATACAACTAGTGTGAGCACTTCCACACTGAAGCAAAAGTCATTCTCAAATGTCTCTTTGCAGGGATTTCAAACTCCAATCCTCGAGGGCCACTGTCCTGCAGGTTTTAGATGTTTACCTTCTACAACACACCTGACTCAAATCAGGTCATCAAAAGACCTGAGCAGAACTTTTCGTTTGAGCGAGGTGTTCTAGTAGAGAAACATCTAAAACCTGAAGGAAAGTAGCTCATAAGGACGAGTTGGAGATCCCTGTCTTAGATGTTTCCTCCTCCAACACACCAGATTTCATTTGAATTAATCTCCCCTTCAGCTTCTCAAATTCTGCACAATACATCATTAATTTGAACCAGGTGTGTAGAAGCAGGGAACATCTAAAACCTGCAGGGCTCTGGCCCTTGAAGGCCGGTAGTGAACACCTATCACATGCAGTGGCTCTCATGACCAGATTCCCTGAATGCAGTTATAGGTTGTTAATGGCTGCATGGACAACAGACTCACCGCTGTTTTTGTGAGGACAGTCTGAAATGACAGCAGTGATGATGCTTATACCATATGAAGATGAATTCATATGTTTGAGCAACACCTAAACAAACACAAAGTGGCGTCTGTTTGTCTGAAGAAGACACAAATGTTTGACTATTTTTAATTTGCAAATAACCATAATTTCCATTGTTGACCCATGTAATACTAATTTCCCTTACTGATCAATATATTTTCACAACAACATGTCTAACCCAAGAAAGTTAGTTTGAACTCATGCAGCAAAGAGAACCATTAAATAATCAAATTTTCATCATAGCATTCATTGAAGGAGAACCCCTGCCTCATCTGACTAACATGAGAAGCAGATTAAAGCCGAAATCATCATTTTTCATCACTTTTCCTCCAGCATCAGACAAATCTGATTCAGATTTGCAGAAACCTGTTTGCTTCGGTGCCTGGAAACACAGTAGACGATGTTCTGTAAATGTGATCTGATAAGACTATCATGTGTATATTTGAAATGTAATTTGTATTAAAAACAAAAAGCTTTATTGTAAAACTGGCTGCTGACACGTTTCATTGTAGTTTTTCTTTGGCTGGAAGTAGACCAGTCTCAGACTGTAAATCAGGATTTATCTTAGTCTCCTCATACCACCAGTTTATCCTTGTTATATAGAACATGAAGTTAAAGACAGTTTACTGTCACATTTTATAAAAGTTTTAGTTTAAAATTATTATAGAAAGGCAGCAATTATTTAAATACCTTGACTTGAATTCTTCAGTGGAAAACTATGATAAAGACAGTGCAGCACTCAAGGGGATTTTTTTTCTGAATGAAAGAGCATTTTGTCACCTAAGAAAGGGCAAAGTGTAAAGGCTAAAGTCAGAGAACTATTATGTGAAGAGTAAACTGCATTTGTATACTGGAAATCCTCCTGTATGGAGAGTCAGGGATACCATACCTGGATATATAGACCACTTCCAAAACCACACATCCCTGAGATGTCAGTTAACTGGTTCTCAATGGGGAACAATGAAACTGTCAACAGTAATAAAGAAGTCACACAGATTCCTCACAGGCTGCATCACTCAGGTTTTTGTGAGTGAACAATGTGAGCCCTGAATAAAATATACTTCCTTTAAACTCCTCAAGCCTATTTTTTCTGACTCTTGTCTATAATGACATACCCAAAATGAAGGAAGTACATCTTCACAACTACAAGGCCTGTATGTAAAATCCTGGGATCTACAGAAAGCTGAGATTACTACAGAAGTGTCAGAATCAAGATACTGTATGTGTTACTGTGCCAGATTTACCTGGGACACAGTAGAAAATGTAAATGGTTTTCTTCTGAAAGAAAGAAAACCACATTACTTACTGTGAACACTAGATAATAGCAGCCCAATTCATCTAGGGATGAGTAAAGCAATCCTAATGATTAAAGTAGTCCCAGGACTGAGTAAAGTGGACATAGAAATTAGTAAAGTAGTCCTAGGAATTGTGACGGCCCCACTACCACTTATGCTTTTGAGTTTGTTTTGCAGGTGCTGAGTGACCTAATAAGTAGCACAAGCTACACATAGACTCAGTGGGCTCTGCAGTAGTTAAGATCTACACCTGCTTGAAGTTAAGGTATCTCCTATGTTTGGGTTGGGAAAACACCTGAGCTTGGGCAGGCTTAGCATGTTTTATTGTTTTGTGCACTAGATAATTCTCATTTATTCATTCACAGCTTACATTACTGACACTTATCTTAATAAAGTTTAGTTTTATACTACAATACTACCTTGTGCCTGCCTCCCTACTTTCTTGCAGTTGTTGAGCCATTTTTCCAGGTGTTTAATAGAGGTGTTACGCAGGGAAATATCTCATGAAGCCATCGGCCGGTGATGGACACCTCTATCAATGGTTAGTCAGGAGAATCCTGGGATAGTCCCTGCTTCAAATCCATGAAACCAGCAGGGCCTTCATTATTCATCTCAAAGGCAGAGTCATACGAGAACACATTAGCAGAGTTTTTAGAGCTGGAATCAAACTTTTCACCACAAAACAGCAAACGTAAGACATGATTTGTAATTTTGGCTGCTAGCGCCAAAGTATCTGTCCCACAGTGATGAGACAGACATCTTTGTAACCAGCAGAGTCTTTGCTTTCATGTGACTCCTTGTTTGTGTGGTTTGCTTGAAGTGGAGAAATGAGCAGAAGCTCTAAAGTGGACAGAGCTGTTCTCATGTTTTTCCTATATTCATATATAACTGCTTGGGGTTTGAATTGTTTGGTTTGGACTCTAATGCTTGATAGAGTTGTTTAGCTGAGTTTCTCCACATCATTTTGCTGCTTCCTGGTGTCTGCAAACATCTTCTGTACCACATGGATCTCATGCTGCGTCCTATGCAGACAGGGTCAATCCCTTTAAGTTGCAAGTTTGGTCACGATTCAATGTTTAGACTCAGTGGATAATAATTTAATGCTTTTTGATTCAGGATCCAGAGATCAACATTAGACACGTGTTGATTTAACACGATCTCTTCCATTCAAATCCAATCACAAAAAGTAGCTAAAATATTAAAATGTCATTTTCTTCCAGAGCTTAATCAGGCAATAAATGAAAAACAATCAGTTCTTTTAAAAACAGTGATAACTGATAATTGAATGAATGTATCGATGCAGACTGATGGATTGATCAACCTCGAGTCTTTACATGCTTTCATTTGAACAGCTGAGACTCATCAGTTTTGCCACAAAAGCTGAATTTAAAGCAGAGGCATGAAATAAATCAAAGGAAATAAATAGATTAACCTAAAACACACAAAATCAATGCACCAGAAAGGACCAGTGTCTGGTTATTCTCAACAATTTCTTTAGAATTACACTTGCACGCGCACACACTACCACACACACGCACACACACACACAAATATGTATTTGCTAACTGATGCATCAGTTGAGGTGTGGTGTCCAAAGGGCAAAGAGGAACACTTGGCAAACAGAGCGCAGTATCCTCCTATCTGCTATAGTGTGTGTTCATGAGTCCACACTGAGACCTTTGTCCTTCTGGGCCCACTTTGCCTCCAACAACAGTCCTATCTTAAAACTGATAGAAGCTATCTGTGTGAGTCAGTTGACCACAATGATGGGCAAAACGCCATCTTGAACTTGCTGACAATAAAACCTGTAATCCCAAAGAAATTAAACATAAAACAAAAACTGGCACAGAAACAACTTATATCTTTCCAAGCAGATGTTATACTCTAAATTTATGCATTATCTATTGAATTATTATATTTTGTTGTGTTTCTCCAAACAAAATAAAACAAAAATCAAACAAGCAAAAAAAAAAAAAAAGTCAAACAGAAGTGGCTCAAGAATCAAACCCGGGGGAACTCCAATTAATCCTGTTTTTTAATATGTCATTTTCTTTAAGATTTTGTATTGATTATAACACACATTACTGTCCTATTTGCCATAAAATATGAATACAATATTGTCTAAAATCATACAGATATAGTCAGAAAGGAGTTATTATAGAAACAGCCTGGACTGAGAGTCAGGATGTTTAATTACAATAACAGAAGAACTTTATCAGAGGAGACATCAATAACACGGCTTCACATCCAATCCTGTAAAGATAGAAGACTAACTCTATATTCAAAGGGGAATAAATAATAAATTATAAGACAGAAATCATAAATGATACTTTTTTTTGTAGTTGTGGATAGTAGAGCAGTTAGTGTATGTCCTCAAAGAGTTTCTCATTTTTGCTTGTCTAATGTGAACATTGGTGTTTATAGTGCAAAACCAAATGTAGTTATTGGCATCTGTTGTTCTTCTTTTTACATTTATTCAGTTACTAAGAGTTTTTACAGACTGGTTATTTGTTTCCATTGCTAGACCTTTTACTAGTCACCATCTTAATTCTTTTGTGAATTATTTATATTTGCTACTTTTTACTACATGAATTCAGACATAAAACTATCTTTTTAAACTTGAACTTTTAGCAAGTTAGGACCCATTTACACTTGCACTGTTGAATCCACTTTAAACAAATCCGAGTCCGCTTCCACAGATATATGAGTTCGTTTTAAAGGCTAAATAAGTAGCATTTTTCAGTAAAAGTAATTTAAAATGTCTTCATTTGTTGTGAGGGATAAAAGGAAGCTTCCCTATAAACAATCTGTCTCTCTATATCAACAATTTCTTTGTCAAGCTTTCAAAATAAGAATTATGTGACGGAATAATTTTGGTGCACTGTGTAGCTCTTTCCTAGTTCCTGGTTCCTTAACCAGTTATATGCGACTCCCCACGGTTGCCAAACAAGCAGCGTTTGGTATTTTATGTCGGCCAAAGAGCAGCAGCGTGCAGGTATGAAAGCTAGTAAAAGAAGCGACCAGAAATAGTTTCAGAAAAACCTAAAAAGCCTCTGCATCCTGCTAAAAAAGCAAATGACCAAAAACGGAATAAAACGAGGATAGATATTGGAGAATCTTTTGAAAAGTGGAGAAGTCTGAATGACCAAATTAATTTCAAGACGGATGCAGAGCTGGCAAAGTTTCTCCTCAACAGGTAAACACTGGAATTTTACTTAAATTAACTGAAAAGTTTATCTTGATTCACAAAGATTTTAGTCTAATTTATTTCTCGGCACTCATTAAATTATCTTTTGTGACTGTATGGATATGTTAGTGGAGTAAATTGGTGGCCTATTAGTTTACAACAACAAATGTAATGATGTTTTGGCAGAGTGAATACTGTGTTTGTCCTTATAAACTTATGAAATTACTATCAATTTAATTTGTTAAGTGAGACTAGGGGAAAACTGCCGCTGTGTGGCATTTGTTGATCAATATAGCTTTAGTTTACACTCTATTTTATGCTAACATAAATTAGCACGTGAAATTAGCGCTAGCATTGCAAAGCATAGCAACTAACTGTGTGAGAATCATCTTCGCTCGTCATCGTCATGCTTGCTGGTGCTATATTCTCCGTCCTCCATAGACTGTATTTAAAAGAACCGTCCGCTTACAAACCAGCAACCTGCATGAAACTCTCCGAGGGGGAGGGGGAAGAGAGGACAAACACTCTCCGTGTTCTTCTCTTTCGACTGCAGTTCTGATTTGAAACACTAGGTGTTATTGTTACTTATTTAACCTTTAAGTAGTGTAATTACTTATTTGCTCACCAAACAGACTGACTGCATCCCCTCTATAGAGAATGTGCACTGGTGTCATGAAAGTACAGAATTGTGGGAGTATTTGCCATTTTGGGTGTATTGGTGGTCTGTTTAAATTGGTTCAGCAGTGACTCTCGTCTTTTTAATCTGTTGTATTCCAAATTTTGGCAAATATTTCATTTTCTCACTTTTCTTTCTCGAGTTGTGTCCTTGGCTGCAACAACAGCTTTGTGATCAGTGCACATAAAGGAAATTACCCGGTTTAGAGCAGTTAATATGGTGGATGAACACGTCTCATAGAACAGTGGACATCTGCAGAAACTTCTTCAGCTGATGTGCTTCAGGTTGAGCATGGGTTGATATAAAGAACAGTTTGGGCTACATGTGAGCAGAAGATGACTGCATTTCCAAGGTGTCAGCTAGATGAACAGGTGGATAAAAGAACAGGAGAGGTGGTACACCTGAGAATCCAGGTAGAAAGGATTCCTGCTGCAGGGTTTTACATCAGGATGAAACTCCATGTACAGATGTGAACATCACTTTCCTCCACCAAGTTGGATGTTTATTGTTCTCTGGTTAACATGAGTCCCAGTCTGGTTCTGTCACACATTCAGGACTGTTTACTGGTTTCACTGGTTTCAGAGAAGATGCAATAAATAAATAAATAAACTTCCTCATATTTTCGACTGCTTTCATATTCTTACTGCTATGTTTTTTTAACAAGATGTTTAATTTTTTCATCCTATATATTTAGACATCTTTTCCATTTCTAATGCCCAGAATACATTCATTTATCAGACATTTCTCCACACAGATGAGCAGATAATGTATTTGATTTTCTGATAAAAATATGAGAACATTAAATATTTAATTAGCATGAAAAATTTCAGTATGATGGTGTAGTTGCAGCTGGCAGTTTGTAGTCTTGCAGGTCTTCATCCATCTTGTTGTAAAATGGCTGCATGAACATTTAATGACCAGTAGTTAATAGATTCATGACAGGTGTAGGAACTTCCAGCAAACACCTGGTAAACACTGATGTCTAAGACTGAAAGAGAAGGCGGTGGTGATGTTAAATGTGCATTCTCTCTTACCAAACAAGATCAGCGTGATGCTCATGTATCTGTCCTCTGTCCTGATTATTTCCCGATAAAACTTCACTGGCTCCCGGTTCAGTACTGCATCCAGTACAAAAACCTCCTCACATACGAAGCTCACACACCCTCTGCTCAACCAACTAACCATCTATACGCCACGCCTCAGTACCATGAGTACCCGAGCCTTCAGCTTCTCTGCACCCAGACTATGGAACTCCCTCCCCCCACACATAGTCAGACTCCATCACACCACTCAAATCCAAACTCAAAACCCACCTGTTCAACCTGGCACACTCACTCTGACTGGACACTGATCCCTACATTTGTTTTTAGGCTTACTCTTGGTTTTAATATTCTCCGATGTTGTGTTTTTATTCTTTTAATATCTGTAAGGGGACCTTGGGTGACTTGATAGGCACCAGCATATAAAATGTATTATTATTATTATTATTATTTTGCACTCTGGTGAGGATCAAAGAAGCAAAGAGAAGAAGTGTTGTAGATCAACATGGTGAATATCTGGCTGTCTCTCCTGCTGCTCATACTGGACAGATTTAAATGAAAATCAGATCAGGTTTGAAATTACCAGTTCCATCTCTTCATCCAGGATGGAAACAGGGTTTTGTTTACTCTTATTCCTCCTGAAGTCAACAATCATCTCTTGTTTTGTTTGTGTTCAAGATGAGGTGATTGTTTCTGCTCCATCTCACAAACCAACTGACCAGTTCCCTGTACTCAGCTTCTCATCACTGATACTCCCCACAACTGCAGAGTAATCAGAGTACTTCTACAGCAGGACTCAGAGTTGTATTGGAAGTCTGAGTGCAGTGTGAAGCGAAATGGTGAGAGTAGAGTCCTTTGTGGTGCTCCAGGTCTGCTGACCATCATCTCAGACACACGACCTTTCAGTCACAAGCTGGTCAGTTTGTTAGCTGGGTTTATGCACTTATACAGCATTCTTTATCTATCTTGTTACTTAAAGCCCCAGTGTGTAAGAACTACTCCCAACTAGCAGTGCGCTAAAATAATGCAAGCAACCGAGTAGCGCTCTCTGGAACCTCACCTTTTTAACATGTTATTACAACTACGGAAGCTGCAGAGATCATAAATATGAAAATGTCAACATCTTGCACAAGTTCATGTATACAGATAAATTGTGGAGTTTTTATTTACAGTAAGTTTTTAAAATTTTAAGTTTTTAGGTTTCCCTGTGACTGAAGGGGGAGTTTTAAAGTTACAGAGTATAAAGAACATGAAGTCTGAGGTGAAAGGGTAAACAGGAATGGGGACAGGACCGTGCCCTGTGGCACCCCCGTGCTGCTCACAATGGTGTCCGATGTGATGTTCACTAGCCTCACATACTGTGGCCGGCCTGTGAGGTGGTTGTGGATCCAGGCTGCGAGTGGAGCATCCACCTGCATGTCCAGTAGCTTCCTGTTGAGCAGGGCTGGCCAAATGGTGTTAAAAGCACTGGAGAAGTCAAAGAACATGACTCTCGCAGTGCTGCCTGTCTCCTCCAGGTGGGTGTAGGCGCTGTGCAGCAGGAAGATGACAGCGTCTTCCACCCCCATCTGGGACTGGTAGGCGAACTGCAGGGGGTTCAATGATGGTCTGAAAACTTCATGACATGTGACATTGGGGCCACTGGTTAAAAGTTGCTATGTGTGCTGGGATGTTTCTTCTTGGGCAGTGGAACCAAACATGAGGTTTTCCACCTGTCAGGGACAAACATCTGGATCAGGCTCAGGTTGAAGGTGTGTTTGAAGATCCCACACAACTGAGAGGCGCATCCTTTCAGCTTTCTGGGGCTGAGGCCATTAGGACCCACAGCTTTCCTGGGACGAAGGTGAGCTCTCTCCTCACATCCTCAGCAGTGAAGGTGACATAAGGGGGAGGGGAGAGCCCCAGTGGGGGGCAGGAGGGCTGAGGTGCTGATGAGATGTAGTACAGGTAGATGATGGCATCTTCAACCCCAAGAATGTCACGATAAACAAACTGTAATAGATCCTAAATGGTATTGAATTGCTTATTGAGGTGAGCCATTAATAATCTTGGAAGCAAAAGGAAGGAAAGAAGAAATCTGGAGCGGTTTTAATTTACTTTCATTGGGCTGGTCAGTCTTTTAAAAGTCTCCATCTAATCCAAAATGCTGCAATGAGGGGTCTGATGAGAATTATTAGCAGTAATCATATTTCTCCAGTTTCATCTTCTCTTCATCGACTCTTTGTTAAATCCAGAATATAATTTAAAATTCTTCTCCTCATATAAAGCTCTTAGTGACCAAGCTTGATTGGATCTTAAAGATCCCAGAGTTCCAGACTTTTCTAACAGACCACTTAATTTTCAAACTGCAGGTTTACTGGTGGTTCCTACAGGTTCTAATGGTGCATTCACACCTTAGACTTGGTATGACTGGGGACTCGGTTTAGTTGGGGTCTTCCTCTCCTCACCAGAGGCGATGCTGCATCAAGAAGAATTACTGAAGGAGGCGATCAGACAAAGAACAAAGAAGAGAACTGGCTTGTCTATTGGTTAATGCAGGACAGCTTCTGTTTCCCACCTCTCTTGGTGCAAACTTTTACCAAGTTCTTCCCCGTCTGACTTTTCCCATCTATCGTCCCACACACATATGTTTTGATTGTGTTTACCCACAATGCCCTTTGCTTTGTTGTTCACTTCCTTTTTTTGCTCACTTTGAGTAGACAAAGACCTGGAGGTTTTCCTTCCTGTTTCTGGTTCTGGTGGAAGTTTTCCTTCCTGTTTCTGATATGGTGGATGTTTTCCTTCCTGGTTCTGGTTCTGGGGGAGGTTTTCCTTCCTGTTTCTGGTTCTGATGGCGGTTTTCCTTCCTGGTCCTGGTTCTGGATGAGGTTTTCCTTCATGTTAAAAGGCAGATTTTCCTGTCCTGTCTGGAGATTATTTATTTATAAATAAACTGAATCAAGGATTTGATTTAATGACAAGTTTAGGAAGAGCAGCACATAAAATATTTTTCTGATAACCTGTCATGAAAAAAACAAACAAACAAACAAACAAAAAAAAAACAACAAAAAAACAAAAATGTGTAAATGAAAGATTTACAATGGTGTTCAGACAGAAGTAATATGTATTTCACCTTCATGTTTAACAGCCCTTCTGGTAGAAAAACTCATTCTCTTGTACACATGTATCAGTGTTCATATGTTTTTTAAAATGAATAAATAAAATTTTGAAACTAAATTTCAATGATTGAATCAAATTCAGTAGAACTGAACATAAAGAGGATGTAAATTAGCAATAAAAGTCTCATGTTACTCAACGTAATGTCAAACACTGGTTTGGAAAGCTCAAAACGATGGAAAACAATCTGCAGCTCATGTGGCAACACAGTGAAATCCAAGAGGAAACACACATTTCCACATCTTTATTTCTGTGAAGCTAGAAGGTGAGTGCATCCACACTGTTTGAAGCAACAGCTGCTCGTGTCTCATTTTTAGGTAAACAGAAGGTAATGAGAGCAGAGCTGCTCCGTCTCCCTCTTCACCACCATAAACTTTATTAGGGGGTGGATGCAGTAAAAATGGTTTCACCACAGAGACGCAGTCATGTTTGTAGAGGAGGCGTGATGAGCTCTGATAGCAGCGATGACCGACTGGCCGAGGATTTACCGCTGGAGCCCGGACATGTGGAGATGCAGACATGCAGCTTACCTCCACACAAAGATCCATCAGTTAAAGCTTGAAGCCAAGTTAGATGTTATGAAGTAATTCATTATTTACCCAGCATTCATGGTTCAATTTTAGAAAGTTAAAAAGACATTATTAGGATACTAAAAGTGAATATTCGTATTTAGGTTTTAATTTATCCCAAAAATGGTAGATGCTTGATGCAGTTTTTTTATTTGTGTACACCTGCAAAATCAAGTTGATTCCACGCCCATCAGCAACATGGTGATCCATCTTACAGCTAGCTAATGTACACACACAAAACTTATGGAAATATCCAAATAAATATCCAAATAAATCCTATTCTTGTATTAGGTCAGAAGGAATTTTGTTGGCTGAATTGAATGTTAGTATTCTGGGTCAGAAACAATTAAATTCCATTATAAACATGCAGCTCTTACCTTTTCATGGGCTTTATTTTATTTAGACTTTTTAATGTTTATTGAAAGAAATGACATGTTTCATGTGGTACTTTGTGTCTGGGCTGACAGGCGCTCATCTGACCACTGAGCTACAAGGTTTCAACACATCCATTTTTCCTCATCTCGTGTTAGTAGTATGTGACGCAGACTTTTTCACACTAAAAGTCTTCCCAAAGACCTGACTGAAAGTTCATATTTACCATACATCCCTATGATATTACAGTTTTAGAGACAGTAAAGTTTATCTGTTGATCCATGAGCTGTAACTGTAATTTTTGGACCCTCCATGTGCGACTTTAGGACTTGCAAATTTGTCTTTCAGTAAAGAAAAAGAAACTTTGCCCAAAGCTGAAGAAGGGTGCATCATCGTCAGTGAAATTAGCATGTGCACCCAGGTGTTATGTTTCCATTAATGCTGATTTAAGCCTCTGACATTTAATCTTACCCATCCAGATGTCATACCTCTACTTTCTGCACATGTGCACAACACAATGGGGGTTAAGGACACACATAAATCCATGCTATACTGTCAGCTAAGAACAGCTGGACCTCTGTTTTAAGACATTCATGTTGTCAGTAACATTGATATAGTTTCATGAGTGTTCATAGAAATGATAATATAAGTTATTTAAGCGATTCTGAGATTTAAATTACTATATAATATGTGAATATATAAACTGTACAATATTACTTGCATAAATATATAAGGTAGCATATTTGATGGGGTCATCTATACTGTTGAGGCATCCTACCTGCACTTATTGATTTTTGAACATCCATGTTATTTTTTAAGGTTGTACCTACACATCTTCATTTAGTTTAAACTAAATATTTTTTAAAGTGCAATACTGTGGCTTGTTAGAAAAATTTGCCTAAATCGACTGATAAATCTCTAAATTGTAGGATGTTTTGACAGAGCATTCATTTTGCAGACAATCCATCCGTCCGTCCGTCCATCGTCTGCACCCACCTATGCAGGGCCATGGGGTGGGTGGAGCCTATCCCAGCTGTTGGCAGGTGAGATGTATGTCAGAAGAGTTGAAACTGAAAGATTCAGCCCCATAAATATATTACTGCCATAAATTGTTCTGCAGAGGATCTTTTTATTGACATTTAATGATATGAACCAGAGAAAATGTAGAGAGAAAATACAATAAAACAAATGTGTAATTTATGTAAAATAAATAAATAAGATAAAAAAGAGATTTTATGAATTAGCCAGATTACATGTGGGGTTCATACTTGCAGTGGAGTCTGATGTGTGGAAAATAGGCAAACTGGGATGATGGGTCTGGTGTTCAGTTTGCTTTGTAGATTATGTAAGAGTTTCTTCTTTTCCAGTCATAAATTATGTCGAATATAATTTAATTTTTATCAGCCGCAGCAGTGTCTATTCTCATATCGGATATGTATTGAATGATTGATCAGAGACAGGTTGAAATGTGGTTTAGAAACTAAAATGTTTCACAAACAAACTCCAAACTTTTTCATGTTTTCCAGTGATTGAGAATAAAACTGCTCAGTGAGAAGCACAAACAGGATTTTATGACTGAGTCTGGTGGCTAAGTGCTCTGTGTGAGCTGTTAATGAGGAACAACATCCTCATCTGTTATCACTGAGGTCAAATGTTTACCTGGCAGTGAGTCGGAGGCCACGGGGGAGCAGGATGTCAAGGACGACACCGCTGCTCCGTAAAATATCACCTAACTGATGATCAACCAACTTACATAACCCGCAAGTCCTCAGCTTTACTTTGTTTTTAGATTTTCTCAAATTTTCCTCACAATCAAAGTGAAATGTACAGTCAGGGAACTTTCCGAGTCAGTTTCCTTCCTGGAAACAAAAACAAACAGTATAAACTTCCGTACATTGATGGGACGGACTTAATGTGGCGGCCATTTCGGGACACATTTAATCTCAAACAAAATGGCTGCCAACAGAAAACCACACAGTCGACCTGCAGAGCTCCTACAGGGTGAAACCGGAACAAAATGTTTCAAACAATCAGCAGAAAGAGCCGGTGGAATGTTGAATTCTGCCTTCTGCAACAGAGTTAATCTGCAGTTCGTTAAAATGTGTTTGTAGCTCATCTGCAATGTTTATTACATTATCTCTGTCAACACACAATAATTAGAGCAAATAAATGGAAAAGACAACCAAACTGAGTAAATAACTCATCTATAAACATTCAGAGAATTGTGTCTCACAGCAGCTCATCCAGACTTATACAGCCATGTGTTTATGGGTCATTTTACCATAAACTTTCATTTACAATATACTTACTGCCCCTAATACGCCCCTGTATTGGCCACATTGATTGTGGATAAACAGTGCAGTTGTAAAGGAGCAGTGCTGGAACGGTAGTACGCTGTAAAGGTTCAGATAATACTGAAAACATGGCGGGGACTACTGGTATTCCCCCGAAACAGCTTTGAAAAACGCTGCATTACTCAATGAGGTTTGGTGGAGCCGTGACTTAACGCGATGGCTTTATATGGCGGCTCAAGGTGTGAGCAAATAATAATAAAAATGGCATAAATCCTGTCCCTGAAGTTCTTTTCAAGTTGCATTCAAGTGAAACAGGAGGTTTATGAACAGGATTTATAGTCTATCAGTTGGACACATTATTGTCTGTAATTACAGCTTGTTGCACAGTAAACGTCTGCAGCCAATAACCAGAAACTAGATCACACACTTTAATATTGCTCCTTATCAGGCAGTTTTCTTTGTTATTTTTATTATTATTATTATTATTATTATTATTATTATTATTATTATTATTATTATTATTATTATTATTATTATT
>JBAFTB010000017.1:29137123-29147152 GCA_037177355.1 Melanotaenia trifasciata
TTATTATTATTATTATTATTATTATTATTATTATTATTATTATTATTATTATTATTATTGTTGTTGTTATTATTATTGTTAATATTATTATTATTATTATATTTTATTTGTTTATTTGATTTATTTTTAGCTAATTAAATTTTATTATTTGCTTTTATTCAGTCTTATTTATATATTTATTTTATATTGTGTACTTATTAAATATATTTATTCAATACTTGTTATAAATTTAATTATTTTTTTATTAGAGTCAGTTTCTTTTCTTTTTTTTCACAATTTTCTTTCTCCTATATTTACTTTGTTTTCATACAATTGTAAATAAATTCAGGCATTAAAGGGTTAACAAAGCTAAACTGGTCTCTCCAGCACATAACATTTTTTTAAATTAAATTGACTCTAAGTTAAAGTATGTAGAGTCGATTTATTAATTTATTAGTTGATTGGCTGTGTTTATTATTGTTGTAAAAATAATGGGTAATAAAATAGAAAAAGTAAATTAAATTCTAATATTTAATGATTTGCAATGAGATGAGTATAAATAAACTAAAAATAAAAATAAAATAATTTATAGCATATAAAACAGGAAAGGGACTAAAAAAGTATGTGGCCGTTCAGTATAAATATTTTTTAATTCGTTTTTAAACTTTTTAAATTTAAATAATTATATTTATGTTCCATCATATATATGACGATGGAAATGTAAACAGAGGCAATGGATGGATAAATGATGTCTTTTTCATTGATTTTTTTTTGTATTAGAAGTTTGTTTTATGCTTTTATAAATGACTCTTTATTGAATCAGAAATAATCTTTTATTGCTTTCTATTTATTTTTCTACATGTTTGTTCCTTTATTTACTTATTTACATGTTCTTAACATTAAATTCATGTGCATGTTTGGGCAATATTTATTCATGTATTTGAGTAATTGATTAATTATTTAATGTTTATTTATTAGGATTAAATTATTTTTAATTGGTGGATTATTAGGTTTTAATAATTTGTTTATTTTTTGTTTTGTGTTAATTCATGATTAAAAAAATATTGCATTTACTTCAATAATAGCTAATTAACTACTAAATTATTGATATTTTTATTCTATTATGTTCTTTTTTTTCCATGTTTTTGACTCATTTTCATATTAATATTTATCTTTAAGAGACCTTTAAGCTATATTAAACTAATTTTGGGAATGTTCTGGAAAGGTTCTGCTTGTCTTTAAGGAATTTTTCAAAGACTTGGATCATTTTGAACCGATTATTACAGACATTTTTCCCTCTAAAAAACTTAAACATCTTTCAACAAAGTTGAATTATTGCTCATAAATGTGATGAAACTCTTCCAGTCAGCTGCTGCTCAAAGCTGAAGTGGGGTTGGATTTCTGGAATTCTGGATTCCGGTTTATTAGAAACTTTTTATGTTTTAATTTGTTCCCACAATGCATTTCTGCTGTATTTGCTTAATTATCAGGCACTGTGGGAAAAAGGAAGAAGCTTCAGTGCACAGGACAATGTGGTGTATTCTTTGCTGTAGAACATTCTGGTCCAGAAGCCATAAATACTGTTTATAAAGCAATAAATAAAAGAAAAACACGAAGAAGAAAATGGAGCTCAGACACAGCCTCTTTGTGCTTCTTGCAAAAAATGTTTGAAGCGTGTGTTTTCTTAAAATATTAGGCAGAAATGTGACATTTAAATTTGTCTGTTTACACATTTAAAAGTGCAGGATGGCTAAAGTTCAGGTGTTGGGCGAACAACAGTGATCCAACCTCCACCGCGGATCACCATGGTGACAGCAGTTACCAGTGTTAATGAAAAGTTTGACATAGATTTTCCTTTGTGGTCTCAATAAAACAAAGAGTCTTTAAACAGCAACGTTTTCTCCCAGTAATTGTTCTCTGTTAACAGTTAATCTGACTTTTAATTATGCCCCCAACAAGTGCGACTGTCAGTTGACCAGGTAGTTGTAAATGTCAGGGTAAGGTCAATATCTCTGTCAGTTGGATGTTTTGGAGGTTTTTTTAACAGGAATTTGGAAAAATCATCTGGATTTTGAGCACCAACAAGTTCATCCAATATATCGCTTTCTGACCACATAAGTGCTGAACTGGTTTGGAAAATGTCCATTAGCGCCATCCCTGATGAGAAACAGTTAATAGTCACTTTAGCGGGAGCGGGTCCGAGTTAGCTTTTTAATAAAAATAATAATAATAATAAATTAGATTTATATAGCACTTTTTAAGGCACCCAAAGCCCTTTTACATTGTATCCATTATTCATTTGCTCCTCACTCATACCTGGTGATGCTATGCTAGGTGTGTAGCCACAGCTGCCCTGGAGCAGACTGACAGAAACGTGGCAGCCAATCCTACGGCCTCTCCAACCACAACTGAACATTCATCCACATTCGTAGACCAGTGATGTCGAAACTGGACGTAAGAAGGGTGAAGTGTCTTGCCCAAGGACACAATGACAGATGACTGGGGGAGTGGGAATCGAACCACCACTGCCGCTGGTTTTTGACACCCAACTAGGCGGATTAAACAATATTTGTAAATCAGCCACTTCAGTGGACTTAAGTGACTGCAACTCACATAAAATAAATAAATATATCATTTAACATACCTGCATACACATGCCTCAGTAATAAACAGGAGAAGAAAAGATACTGCTGTCTCTATTATAAAATATTTATAAATATAATCACGTTGTTTTATAAATTGTTTTAAAGAAAAGTTAAAAACAAAATAGATAATTAGTAAAATATGATTATTAAATAAAAGCATGTATAGAAGTAAATATGTTTTTTTAATAATTAATGTATACAAGGGTTAATTTAGGATTAATAATACATTAAACTATATGTCAAAATACTTTTAAATAATTTACAAGGGATTCTTTTATAGCTTAGTTTATGGAGCAAAATTAGCTGGAATTTCACGGTAATAAGAAACTCTTCATTAACCATTTTCTGGAGAAAAACACATTTATTCATACTTATTGTCTTTTTGGACAATGAATTGTATTCATTTCCTTGAAGTAAGGATGTTTTTACTTGCTTTAAACCTTTTTTTTACAGCGTGCTTTCAGTTCATGGCTCTGATGGTAACTGAACAGGCACATGTTTGAATGAAACCAAATTATGTTAATGAATTTTAAGATTATGAAGACATTAAACATGTTTAAGTGGTAAATTACACACTGTCGTAATGTTTCTTACATAAAGATGTGTCCACGCTGCAGCCGGTGACTGAGCGGGTTTTATCTGCAGAGGCAGGTTTACCTGCAGGGCTGCTTGTCCTGCCCGTCTTACCTTCCCCCCTCATTAACCTTCGTCCAGGTGATAGTGTCGGAGGTTTCAAAACCACACTGTGAAGTCCTGATTTCTCTCCAAGTTCATGTTTGGCAACAACTGAAGAAACACAGATATGCTTCTCCTTCTTCTTCTCTTTCTACCTCCGCGTATAGAACTACAACATATAGAGCCACACTCATCTTCAAACTCATGAATAATCATTCAGTGATTTATCAAACAAATAATAATTATTATTACTCTTTTCAAAGCAAAATGGTAAATATCAATGCAAAGAATACGTTAACCAGACACATTTTAAGATCCACCTGCTCAATTTCTAATCAGCCAATCACATGGCAGCAACTCGATGGTAAATGGACTGTATACAGCCCTTTTCCAGTCATGTTGACTAATTAAGGAGCTTTACATTATATGTCACATCCCCCCAATCACACACACTCTCTGACCCCGATAGACACATTAGGAGGCAACATGGGGTTTAGTGTCTTACCCAAGGACACTTCGACATGGAATCAGGAATCTACCGACTTTCCAGTTGGTGGATGACTGCTCTTCCTCCTGAGCTACAGCTAATGCATGTATTTATGTAAACATGGTGAAGTCGAATTGCTGAAGTTCAAACTGAACATCAAAATGAGGAATAAAGAGGATTTAAGAGACTTTGAATGTGGCACGGTTGTTGGTCTGAGTATTTAATGGGATTTTCACGCACAACCATCTCATTTTCTTGGCCCACTTTGGGCCCCTTTGTACCAGCGTGGCCTGGTTTAACCAGCACAGGCTACCTGAATATTGTTACTGACCATGTCCATCCCTTTATAGCCACAGTGTAGCATCTGATGGCTATTTCCACAGGTTTAAAATGTAAAACAAAAAGATGTCGTAATTGTATTTTTTTATTGATTTGACCCTCCCCTTCTGTCTTGTCTATGTGTGTCGGATCTATGTGACTTCCTCTCCGGTCTGCAGGCAGTTAAACTCAGTCGATATTTAACCAATGAAAAAGTAAAAGCCTGTCATGGCGTACTGAAGGAGGTCACCGCCTCTCGTAATGTTTATGTCCTCACTGTGACCCTGAGCACGTTATGGATTTATATCTAAGCTGCAGAGGATCCACTTTAACCCTTTAAGGTCCTAATCTACTATCTGGTAGAGCAAATATTTCAGTGACTGTAATAAATTTAAATAAATATTTGTGAAAATAAACCTGCCTGAACCATCTCTAACACATGGTTTAATAGTAAGTGTTAATATTTTATTAATGTTTCAAATTTCACCCAGTTCACTATTGTTATTATATAATTAACTGTTATTGCAACTACACTGATTCTTATTACAAAAAAAAAACAAACCTACAAACAACAACAACAACAAAAAAACACAAATAACATTCTTTCTTTTGGTTTTTTCTTAGTGTGAAATTTAAAAAGTCTTTCGCTCTTTTGATTTTATATTTTTATTTGTTTTTAAAGTGACAGTGCATATTAATTATCATAAACATGTAAATGTGCCAGAATTAGCCAGTGGTTACTTTACGTCAGTAGTCCCTGGCAGATCAAGAAAATATAGAAGCCGTGTACAACAAAAGATGGCGCCGACCAAAACTGATTGGACCCCTCAGGTGCCACCTCAGGTGATTGACAGGTCACTGAAGGAGGAGGACAGAAATGTTTTCCAGACCTGCATTGATCACCAGTATCAGTACACTAGTTTGAAGTACATTTTAGTTTGCTAACATCCTTTAGAAATATTATTTCTTTGTACATTTCTAGGAGATATTTTGTCCCTGAGGAAGTACAACTACTAATGTTATATAAAGCTCTTAAGCTGATGAAGCTAAGAAACCAGTGCTAATCTAGTTCTATGCTAGCATTAGATTAGTTTTAAGTAGGGATGGGACGCTCCCCTCTGCTCCATGACCAGACTGGAAGCTACTGCTGGCTGACCCCGTCCTGGCTTACTTGGATATCAATGCCTATTAATGGAGAATGTGGACAAAAATATTTAAAGTGTTAAAAGGTCTGTAATATATTGTAGGCTCTTAATCAGAGAACAGCTGGAGCTGCTAGTTAAAGTACTTAAGCTGGACTTATACTTGCGTGTGGTCTACTTGAGGTCGGCTACAGCGTAGCTGACGCTGGTGAGTTTGCTCTTCATCAACAGGATTGAGTTCTTTTGATGGTTCACTAGTAGGGATTTCCTGTTTTAAAACCGAAATGATGTCCAACATGGTGTGTCTTCATGAGCTTGTGGAAGCAAATGAAGAAATAATTCGATCAGCCTCTCATCAACTTGATCCACTGGTTATTGTTTTTAAAAATGGTGGTTACCACACAAATTCAGCAAGAAGATCCAGAAATCTGGAAATGCGTAATTCCAAACTGACCAATCACAAGGGAGTACTTTTCCGTAACCGTCTGCGTAGCAGGGGTGCATATTGGGTCTGGAAGAGGTGCATGTCAAGCCTCCGCAGACCTACACGGCGACTACGGTGACGATGTGACCGAACTTACACAAATATAAATTTTAAAATGACACTTTAACATTAGGTTTGCTCAGTTTTGCTTGGGGAAATTTAAATACATTTTCCAGACATTACTAGAACCTGAGTTTAAAATATTAATGACTGTTTCTATTATTTGATTATGTCTTCCACTAAAATCCATTTAAATAAAATAAAATTTTGCTTTTTGGGGCAAAAGTTCTTTATGCAAAACAAATTTGATCAATTGAGTTTAATTATTTACAAAGCCTCTAATAAGTTAGATCTTTCTAAAATCAAATCCTACCCCTAGTTTAAGGATAATGTGGGAAATAAGATCCTCCGTGTTTTTAAATCTAGTTCTGCCACTGATTATGATTCATTTCTTTAAACATGACTGTTTTCAGCAGACATTAGGTTTAGTGATTGACTTGATTGAAAAGATGCCCCCTCTGTCTCCTCAAGTCTTTTCAAGAGTTTATGACGTGAGAACCAATCAGAGCAGAGTGTTTGGCCAACAGTTGGAGTCTGATATTTGTGGGGAAACTTTCCTTCAGGCTAACAAATTAATCTGAAACAAAACATAAAATATCTTGTTTTTATATTCTCAATGAATGAATGAAAAGTCATTCAAAGAATCACCTTTGTTCATTCTACCTCTTGTTCTCTCTCTATCCTTCCTTCCTCTGTCTGTTCTCATTCTCTGCCTCCCTCACTGTGTCTGCTTCCCGTCACCGTGGTGTTAAAACTCGCGCTGCATCACAGGTGCAGTCTGGGTAAACAATGGCGGGAGGCCGCAGTCAGGAAGAGCCGGCCATTAGCATGCTTTAGGAGAATTAACATCTTTGTCATCGGAGGTGTGAGTCCTCCCCGGTCGTCTGGGGGTCATGAACTTTGGCCAGTGACCCCTCCCTCAGGTGAAGACACACCTCCCTGCCTGCTGACATGACCTGAAGACTCAGCTGCCAGTAAAATGTCACTGATGTTGACGTGCGACAGCTTTGATAATAAAATAATGATTAAGTCAAGCAGTGACACATGCAGTCACATTCCACTGTCACTGATTAAAAAATTCTGTATTTACAACTAAATTAATTTACCTTTAAAATCTTATTTAAATAATCCTATTAAATAAATAAACAATCCTACAAGGTTTTATCTCAAACAGTTTAAACTCTAGTCTATATTAGGCATTTTTACATTTAACCACTTTTACCCCACCACTTTAACCTTGACACACATAAGTAATTTAGAAACACACATTTAAACTCACACACACACACCACCCTGCACAAACACAAACTCTTGTGCCAACTCACCGTCTCTGGCAGGATATAAACACAAATAAACACAAGGCTTTTTATTGCCAAACTAGGTAAGGAAACAATTTCTTAGGGAATTCACAGAATTCACCCAGCTCAGGGCAGACTGGGACCCACACTGTTACCCCAACCATCCAGGCAAGAGCCATCCTCGGGCCCACAGCCCTGCAGGCCGTGCAGGAAGAGTTGCTGGTGTGGAGGATTATCGTCTCCACATCAGGAGTAAAACATGTTCTCAGACAGATTAAGTGTTTCTGATTGAGCTGAAGTTTAAACCTGTGGAGCCTCGCTGGCTGAAACACATCAGGGAGAGGTTGCTGCAGTGTCTGTGTGTGTGTGTATGTGTGTGTGTGCGTGTGTGAGCTAATCTAACAACATACATAAATCAGCTCAGCGACATCGCACATGGGGATGGGCTGCTTTGATGGAAATAATGAGTGTGTTCTTGAACTTCAGCCCGATTTCTCTGTGACATGTTTGCCATCGTGTTGTTACAACATGTTTATGGTTTACTGGCAGTCTTATCTGCCGCAGTTTTTTTCCCCTGTGGAGGAATTTTAGATGCTGCTGAAGGAGCTTTTAACCCCCTGATGCCTACTGTCGTAAAGCTGCAACAAACTGCTATTTTTTAAAATCTAATTGATTAATTCTATTTATTTATTTGTATTTATTCATTACAATTTATATTTCTGTTTATTATTTATTTGTTCTAATTTATTGTTATTAATTCATCATTTGCTTAGTATTTGATTCCAGTTATTTAGGTTTTTTTTTCCTTATTGTTTTCCTGTATTAATATTGTTTTCATATAATTGTAATAAAAGTATAAAATCAGGCGTTAAGAGATCAACATCAGGTGTGTTTCTAGTAGTTTTTTATGTGGGGGCAAAGCTTGGGAAAAGATGACAGATGTAAATTTGACTTTTAGGAAATAATTAAGTGATCATTAAGCTAAAGTAATCATCTGATGAAAGCAAACAGCCAATGTTGTTTTTGTTATTTTCATAAACAATTTTTTATTTATGATCCTGCACAAACACTTATTCTAATAGTAATTTAAAATAGATTGCAAACACCATGTTTTGCAATTCCATGTCTGGATAACAGCATCTAAACTGAACTTAACCACAAATTTAGGATAATTTTAAAAAAAGCTGTTCTGTGAAGCTAGAGCTAACATTAAGCCAGGTATAAGCTAAGTCAACCTTCGTCATACTGATCAGTTTAGGTTTCCAAGTGTTTATGTGCTTGTAGGATGTTTTGTAGAAGTGAAGTTGTGAAAGTTTTGTGCAAATTTCTCATTACTTGAACATGGACAGAAACACAAGAAGACTGTGTGACTGCCATGGCTGCAAAGCAAAGGGATGCCATGTTTATGTAGCCAAACTCTGTGGTTAAATATCCTCATGCACAGTTGAGTTGAGCTCGTTAAAGTTCAGCCTATTTAAGATTTGTTATTGGTCCAGTATAAACGTACAGGTGAAGAGTGCAGTTGCTGTGGTGGAAAACACTGAAGATGTTCTACAGCTTCTCCCCAAATGATGTCTTTAAGTGACCTGCATGATGATTTTGTCAAAAAATGTTGTGGCCATAAAATCTGAGTTTTATTAGAGCAGAATGACAGTCTGGAAATGGTTTAAGCAACAGGTTAACCTTTAAAAGGCTGAGACATTTTACTGCTCAATCAAAAACAGAAAAATACATGAATTAAGCAGATTTATTGAGAATTCGGTTGAATTAATCAAAACATTTTACTGTTTTAACCTGAGCTTGGAGCTTTGATGTGAGCAGAGCATCCAGGAATGTTTAAGTCTCCTCATGACATTGCCTGTGGGTTTTGGTTTAGGTTTTTATTAGTTTTGCTGTTTCTGTCTTGTTTCCTGTTTTATTTTGTAAAATTTTCCCCTTGTGTTTTCTGTTTGCTTCACTTCCTGTCCATCAACGCACAGAATCAGAATCACGTTTATTATCATTGTTGTACAGCAACAAAATTTGAGGTTAATTTTTAAAATTTGCTTCACCTGCTCGTTGTTAGTTCATCCCAGTGTATAAATACCCGGTTTATTTTGTTCCTCTGCCAGATCGTCTTCATTTCACCAGGGTTGTCTTTATAGTGAGTCTGTGTGTCTTTTTGAGTTTTCCTGCCATGTTAACTGTAGTTATTTTCATTAAACCATCATTTCCTGCCTCCCAGTCCTGCGTTTGGGCCCACATCCTCCACACATCATGACAACTGTGTTTGCACGTAGGAGTGATTATCTGGACATGTTAGTTCAGCTTTAGAGTTGGACTAACATGTTTACATACAGCTGGCTGATACAATATATACTTCTTTTTCTAGTGTCATGTAAGTGTGCTGACAGTTTCATAATATTTTCTATTAAAAGCACGTTTTACTAATGGTATCAGAAACTGTTTGCATAAGTTATAATATTCTTTTTCAGTCATGGAGGTGATGTGGATGACTCGGAGCTCCTCTGCTGATGACAGTGACGAGTGGTCATTGCTAATGAGAGAGAATGCAATGGTAAAGTTGGGGTTTGGAGTTGGTATTTGCTTGGAATTTGACACCTAAACTGTGACAACAAGATGGATTAGATATGAATCAAGCTGACCCAATCTCATCCATTTTAAATATTGGGTTGAATTATATTGATATCCTGCAATCTCTTGCAGTTTATATTTCACTTCACAGTGACTTATGATGGGTTTTAGATGGGCAGAGCTTGTTATAAAAATCAATAGCTTGAATTAATTCTGGTGGGGTGCGATACTGCAAGATTTGGCATCAAACATCACTGTTTCTATACTTTAATGCAGGGGTAGCCTACGTCGGTCCTCGAGGGCACCAATCCGGCAGGTTTTCCAGATTTCCGTGCTCCAACACACCTGACTTAAACTAACAAGTCAT
>JBAFTB010000017.1:29208138-29219293 GCA_037177355.1 Melanotaenia trifasciata
GGCCAGGCCCCCACCCCCCCACCCCGCCCCAGCCCCCCACTCCCCACCCCAAAACAGCACCTTCCCCCCAGGGCCGGGGGGATATAGTTATAGTTAAATTTTTATAGTTAAATGAAGCTGCAGTTTCTCTGCAGCTCTGCAGATAAAGATAAATTTAAGACCGATGGTGATGAAGGGGAGTCACTGTATTTATTATTAATCAGGTCATTTAAAAACAGAACCACATTATACAACGGCAGACACAGAGATTCAGTAGATTTCTGTTTTTTTTCTGGTGTACCACAATACTCTGTATTAGGACTTTATACATTTTAATTGGACGTGCTCCCATTTGTTGACAGCCTATAATATAAGGTAAATGACAGATATATGCAGATGAGACTGCTTTATGTTCCCAACCTGCTATCACGGTAGCTCATAATCAGTTCTGTCTTCCACTGGTACTCAGAATTACTATTAAGACCTCTGTTTCCTCTGCAATACTTAATGAAAAACACTTGTTTCCATGAATTAAAAAAAAAAAAGAATTTAAAGTCCACACCAGAGGCTAAATTCTAAATAAGTGTCCTATTCTTTCAGGGTTATACTGATCATTATCAGTGTTTATTGAGGAATATTTAAGAGTATCTCATGCATTTAGTCACCGAAGTTCAGTGTTAGTATAACTTGACATAAACAGCGTTGACATTTTTAAGAGCAGTCCTAACACCATCCACATTAAATGTAGGTGTTTGTGTTTAAATTTTAACATTATACATCTTTTCATGGCTGTTACCATAGTAATTTAATTTGGTCCAAAAGACTCCAGGTCTGAATATGTTGCTGTTTTTATCGTTCAAGAATCAGCTCATTAAATGTCTTCAGCAGCTATTTTTTTGTTTAAGCTCATTCAACCCTGAATCTTCTGTGTTAAGTTCAAAGTTCTGTGGCAGACTGGTTTTTGTGCCGGACTTCATCTGATCAGGTTTCACTTAAACCATTGTATGAGCACGAGTGCTCAATCTTATACTGAACATGTTTAAACAAACAAACCAAAAAAAACAGCCAAACATGTCAGTCAGTGAGTTCTACAGGTTCTGGTTGGGAGTAACGATAACGTTTTGTTTATTTGTCAAATAAATTAAATAATATATTATTCTATAAATGTTGAATTATTGTTTTAAAAACAAGTTTATATTGTGTGTTAGGTTTCCTGGTGTACACAGTGGTGGTGTTGGTGCTGTGTGTGGTACTTGTGCTGTATTTCTGCCCTCGATCTGGTCAATCCAACATCTTGATCTACATCAGCATCTGTTCCCTGCTCGGAGCCTTCACCGTGTCGTCCGTGAAGGGCCTCGCCATCGCCATCAACACCGGTGAGAGCGCTCGCAGGGTCACATGCTTTATAACACCGAAGAAATCTAAAGTTTTTCTGCTTTAAAGCAAATAATTAATCCGAGTGTTCCCACTGACTGTTCCTTGATCCTGGTCACAGAACTATCTGAGGAAAAAAGGTCAGATCAACCATCAGGTTTATCTTTCTGGATGAATGAAAGAAAATGGAAGATTCACAGAAAGCAACAAAACCTTTTCCTCAATTCTCAGCTCATTGTTATGGAACCGTATTTCATTCACTCGGGACTTTTTCTGAGTAAACAAAATAAAATAAAAAAAAAAAAGGGCCAGGAGCAGCTTAGTTGATATAAAAGAAATAACTCTTTGTGGATTTAAGGCTCACCTTGATGCTGGAGTTTTGATCTTCTTTGTTCTTTTTTATGTTAACGCTGTACCTGACAATAGAACACAAAGGAAGGGGGAGTGTGAGGTGACTAGAGAAGGAGGGAAGGGAAGAAAAAAGGAGACAAAGATGTGATAGATAGAAAGTAACAGCAAAAACTGCAAAACTAAAACAGAGAAACAAACACCCAGCTGCTACATCTGGAAAGAAACTTAACAGAAAACGTCCTACACCCTCTGTAAGAAAACAATCATCAGGAGCACCCACAAGATGATAAACTGAGAAACAGCAGTAACAGCTACACAAAGACATGTCGTAAATGCACGTTAGTTAATGCGAATGAGTGAACCTTATTTTTCATGATCACTCATACGCAGGGTTGTCATTCTCTCACAGTACGCAGCATTAGCCTCTTTATCTCTCTTACTCTTGATAACTTGTACATCTAGAAAGATCTTGTTGTGGCCCTGAAGTTGCAGCCTCAAGTACTGCAGATACCTCCTACTCATCATGGTAGACGTTCTCGCTCACAATCACATAGAACCAGAATCAGTTCGGAGGAACCCTGAGATGAGACATCCGGAGATTTTGCAGGTCACATCTGAAACGTGACAGATGATGAATTTAAAAAATCCCAACTTAAAACACGACTGTCAGCGGTGGGGTGGATTGTGGGAAATGTAGGCACATGCTGTGTGTTTAATGTCTGTTGTGTTTGTTTGATTTTGTTTTGTTTTTTCCTTCATTCAGTGTTTTCTGATCTGTCAGTGCTCTCTAATCCTCTCACCTGGATCCTGCTCATCACTCTCATCGTCTCCATAGTAACACAGGTAAGCTCTGATCATCAGCTTTGAAGTGTCTTGTCCTTGTTGTTTTACAGTAAATCTGTTGAACAAAAAACATACAGAATGACCTCGGAAATGCAATCAACCCAACACAAACTTCCCAACAAGTCAGGAAAAACAAACAACAAAATAACTTAAAGACAAATGACACAAGAACAGCAAACAAGGCACAAACAAAAACGTACAGTGCACGATAAAATAAAATAAAAAAATGTCAACTTTATTTTCAGCTTTTATTTATAAGCTTATTTAACACAATATATATTAACCAAAGGTCTGTATAACTAGGAACATACAAATACAAATCAAAAGTGGACTAAACAACAATAAAACAGATATTAAAGAAATAAAAGTGAATAAAAAAAAGAAAGAAAAACCAAAAATGACAAATCTCAGTCTGGTTTAAAACTAGAGAATAAAAATTAGTCTTTAAACAAGATATGAAGATGTCCACGCTAGGTGTGGTCTTAATATGGCTGGGAGGCTGTTCCACAGGTTGGTTGTGAACAGAAAAAGCTCTGTCCCCTGCTGGTTTCACCCTGGATCCCCAGGACAACATGGAGCAACTGGTCAGCAGATCTCAGCGATCTATAGGAGCATGTGGAGTTTAAAGGTTGGAAAGAAAAGTGGGAGCCAACCTGTTTAAAGACTTAAAAACAAACTATACAAATCTTAAAGCAAACTCCAAAAATGAATGGGGGGGAGCTAGTACAAGGAAGCTAAAATGTGTAATGTGTTTTTTTTTTTTCTAACTGCCAGTTAACAACCAGGTGGCGGTATTTTGGACCAACTGCATACGGTGCAGAAGAGACCCAGCCCCACCTGAATAGAGTCAAGACTTGAAGAAATACAAGTGTGAAAAGAGAGGAGCCTTCAGTTAATAAAGTAACAACAAAATGATGAAAAAACTCCAGAGAAATGAAAGTACTGCCCAACAACAATCCAACTTCTGAGACCGTATGATCGAACTCACAAATAGTTTGCAGAAATTTATGACAACAAACAAAATCATAAACATAAATATTTTTGGACATTAATTAATAAAACTAACAGAAGTTGACCATGAAGACAAACACAGCAACCAAGGACAGCTAATCTAACAATGAAGATCTCAGACTCGGGTTATTAACTCGGTCATCTAGGCTTTCTGGTGCATGTTGATGTAAAAGGGGTGTGGCCAATCACATCTGTATATTACTGAGAATCATCGCAGCTTCTGCAGCTGGAGCAGGAAGGAAAGATGAGAAAAGTACCGACTGTGATTGTGTGCCTGCAGGTGAACTACCTGAACAAGTCTCTGGACACCTTTAACACCCTGCTGGTGTATCCCATCTACTACGTCCTCTTCACCTCCGTGGTTCTGTCCACCTCCATCATCCTCTTCCAGGAGTGGAAGAGCATGTCGGCTGTAGACGTCATCACGGCGCTGGGAGCCTTTCTGGTCATCGTAGTGGGCGTGGCCCTGCTGCACCTGTTCAGAGACCTGCAGGTGAGTGACTCCTCCCATTTAACATTAATACTGGCATATTTTCTCAGTTTGTCTCATAAAAAGAAAATTCCTCACCCCAACATGCAGATTACGTTAAAGCAGCTGACCAATCAGCTCTCTCAGCCGGTGGAGAGGGAGGGGCTTACAGAGGAGGCTGCAGCCAGAGGACTGAGGAATAAAAAGGAGGACAAATTTGGACTGATGGACAACATGGTGATAGACAGTCTGCCTCCTATGAGGGAGGAGGGGACGAGGGTCTTCATCATCAGCTGAAGGGAAAAGGAGGAAGAGGAGGAGGAGGACTGGACTGTTACTGTCATCTCTAGCACTTAGTTTCTTTGCTTTTTTGTTTGTTTTTTTTTTTTTAGATTAGGCCTCTAGTTTGATGGTGCTGCACTTCTGCCCAGACCTGAAGGTTCTACTTGGACCTGAAGTTTCAGTTCAGACCTGAAGATTCTGTCTGGACCTTAAGGTTCTGCCCAGATTTGCAAGTACTGCTCAGACCTGAAGGTTCAGCTCAGCTGCTGAACAGACACACATCTTCAGATTTGAACACTCTGTCTGAACTGGGCCTATTGAGGCTCAGCTGTGTTCTGGTCCAGTGACAGTACCCAGATTCAGACTGGCTCAGATCTGTTGACCTGGGCCAAGTATTAAAAAAGTAAACCACACTGGAACCATATCATGTGTGTCCATCTGAATTCTAATAACTGGTTCAGTCACAGAACTTGGAAAAGGTCTGGTTGTTTATTTCAAACAACTTCACAAATTTACTATTTAAAATGAAGAGAAAGAGCCTGAATGTTTACAGAAAGATCCAAAGAGACCAAAAACAACAGCAAATAATAACAAAAAGAACCAAACGAGAAATGGAGCTTTGAGAGTTTCCAAAAGTCGGCTAGAAACGGGAGTAACTGGACCAGGATCCTAATTCTGGGGAGCCTTGCTCCACATCCAGCCTGATGTTTCAGATGGAGGAATAAATGAGAAGCCCAGATGGTGGAAACCTGTGAGCAGCTGCAACCAGCAGGCCGTGGTCAGTTTCATGTCCATTCTCAGTGAGTCCAGAGTCCAGCAAACATTCATGCAGCCTGAATGATGACAACCAGCATAAAGGTGAAGATGTCAGCTGTGGTTCGGCTCTTTCAACCCTGCTGTCAGAAAGTTACTGTGACAGAAACATGAAATCATTTCTGTATGAAAGAAAAATACTTTGCTTGTATCGTCAGATGGTCTTGTTGGATCTTTCTGCAGAGAGGACCTCTCAGTACTCTGGCCCCATTTAATCCACCTTTTTCACCTTGAACTCCATATTTCATCACATTTGGGAGACTGGGAGATGTCATGTGTGATGTGACGTCATCTGAAGGTGTTCATGTGTTCTAACCTCCAGCTTAACTGGTGTTCTCTGTTTAATGCCTAATACAGTACAGTATGACTGGTCTGCTGCGCCCCCTGCTGGCTGGATGATCCCGTTTGTTTCTAGGTTGTAATTAACCAAAAGTTTCATCTGACTCAAACGTCCACCTTCATGGGTTTATTGTATGTCTGGCTGTGCACTTATCAGACCTTTAACTTCCACACGACGGCGAGTCCAGAGTTTTTCTTCATGGTGGCTGTAAGCGGTTAGAATCAGGAGAAGCTCCTCCTGAGGAGGAGACGGAGACATGACTTCCAGCAGCCTGAGATTAGTGTCCATGATTTTTCTGTTAGTAATTTATTGCGTTAGGTTTCCATTTCATATTTAATATTCGGTTTTATTATTAATAAAGGAACATGCAGATGGATTTGAAATTCCGTTAAAGGAAAAATTTTTCACCATTTTTTTAAATATTAAAAATGTTGTTACTATTTCCAACAAATTAGTCACTTTTATAATGCTGTAACTATGTTACTAACACTATAACTTTTTGCAAGAAGTAACTAGTAACTATAATTAATTATTTATTTTAAGTACTGTGCCCAACACTGGTCAGAACCAGAGTCAGTCCAGTTCTAAAGAGCTTTATTGAACCCTCTTAGAGAAGTTTTCTTTCTTTGTCTTCAGGAAAAGTTCTCCAGGATCCTTGAAGGACTTTTTCAGTAATAGTTTTCCAGGATCCTTAAAATAATTTCCAAAGCTCTTCTTTGGATGTTTCTGCCTTTTTTTTTCATTCTCTCTCCAGATGATCCCACCCTGCTTCAATAATGATGAGGTCTGTCCCTCCATCACAGCTGTTGCCACTAATTTTCTTTTGGCATACCTCAGCCGTTTCCTCCGGTTTCCCTTCCTTAACAATGATCTGGTAGATAATTTGATGTAGATCGACACAACTCAGGTTCATCCCTTGAGTTAGGAGCCTTTTTTTTCTGTCTGGATGATTTATAAGTAAGAGTTAAGTTCCTGTAAAAATGTTTCGGTACCAGGACTGGACTAGAAATTGAGGGTAAAAGCAAGATGTCCTATAAAAAGGTTTAAAAGACCTTCAGAAGATGGAGAAATATTGATGAAGAGCACTTTGAAAAATTGCAATATAGTCTGACTGGTTGGTAGTTAACATGAAGAAATGGAGGATGATAAAGAGTTTAAGTTTAAGCAGAAACAAAGATGCTACAACCTGTTTGAAAAATCAGATTTTTGTACCGAACTTTACTTGCATTAAAAGTTCACAACGGTACAGATGTAAACATCTGATTCTGCCACAGTTTTTCATGTTAAATTTTTAGATGTGAAGATCGCTTAGAGCTTTGTGTTTGTTGTTCGTCTTATGTTTGAAGACAATATTTCTCTCCTCCTTTTCTAACTCTAAAAGAAAAATGTGTGATAAACAGACCTGCTGTCAAACTAGAGGCCCTGACAGCCGAGCAGACGTGTTCCTGCTTTTACTGAAGGAAAAACATCTCTCATACAGGTTTGATTTTAAAGACAGTTTGGTTTTTTTTTTGGTGCCAGAAAGTCAGAGCAGAGTAAGAGATCTTTGCTTCTGCCGTTTGCATCTTCTATACCGTGTTCCTCTGAGCTGAAAACTGGAGTCGATGAAGCAGACAAACACAACAACGATCACCCGTCTTTATATCTGTCAATCAGACCTGAATTATTTCTACATTTCCACATGAAAAACAGATGCAGTCAGTCAGTAACAGTTCTGGGTCCATGTCCAGCCAGTTTTAAACATTTATCAGATCAAAGCAGCTTTCATCATTTACGGAGGCTGTTACCTCACGTTTTAAGATGTCAGAAACCTGAATGTTTTCATTTCTCAACCTCAGAAGAAACAAAAAACATGAAGTGAAACTGATTTCAGAGGTTAAACCCTGCTTTTATTCTTAATTATTGACATAACAATCATTAATTATATATTATGAAAGCTTATGTGTCTTGAATCGGTTTCTGATCACCTCAACTTTCTGAGGTAATTCATTAAGTTTATTTAGACTTGTTAGCTGATGACTGTCTTATGGACTCACCGTCATTTGATCTATTTTTGTCCAGAAATTGCTGTAAATGTCCATGTGTGATATTTCAGCTGGTAAATGTGTGTTTCTGTAAAGAAAAACTAAACTGCTCCCACTCACACAGCCCAGAGTGCAGCAACTTTACTGATGATTACTGCGTGCACTCGGGTTTATGTTCCCATTGATGCTTTTTGGAGCTGATTAATAATCAGGAATTCTGCAGAATCATGCGACACAGGACTGCCTGATCAGCTGACTTTTTTAAAACTTTAAGTAATCTATTAATCCTAAAAATTAAAAAGAAAAATCCGGTTTTAATTACCTGGAATTGCTGTTTTTGCTGTTTAACCTGCAAACACCTGTGTTTTTCATGGTGACAGATATGTTGATCTTAAAGGGTCTGTGGTGTGTTTGCTGCTGAAGATGATTTAGTTGATGACGCTCAGGGGAACAAAAGAACTGACTGACTGGGTCCTGATGTTCAAGCCTGATTTTTGTTTTAAATTAAAGCCATCAAACCTCAGATGTTCTTTCTGTTTTTTATATTTCCTTGTTTCTTCAGTTCACTCAGAATAATTTAAATAATAAACTAATATTTTTCACTGTAAGACGTTGTCGTTACATTTTCTTGTTTTTTTTTTCTTCTTCTTTCTCAATAATTGAAAATTTACAGTTAATTGAAAATCTGAACCAGTTTCTGAGTTGTACAGTAATCAGATCAAGAAAAACCTCCATCAGCTTTTATTTTCAGGCATGGCGTTCTTCCCAGAGGAGATTTAACATGTGTCTCTTTGCTCTGGGATTGTTTCTCTTTGTAAACAAGTCTTTAAAACTTGATTAATGATGCATTCAATGTTCCTTGGAAATGGGAAGTCCAGGTCAAAATAAGCAAAAACTGATTTTATAGGGAACGTGTTTCTAATTAAATACCAGGCATCAACTTCTCATGGACGTTTTTATTTTTTGAATTTGAAATTCAAAATTTAGAGTTTCCAATTTTCTTGAAGTGCAACAAAATAATGAAACATTATAAGAAAGTGAGACACAGACTGAGAAACAGACAAATGCTGCTCCTAAGTCCACGAACCTACCCGAGGTACTGACAGGTTCCTGTGAAGACTTATCCATGAAAGACAGCTTCCCACTTCCAAACACCTTTTCCAGGAGTCGCATGTGGTGAGGAGTGTGGAAAAAGATGTCAAGCATTGTTTTATGCAAGACTTTATGGAGAGGAGGATTAATTTATTTCCCTCCTTTCTGAGACTTTAAGGATACCAAGACCCGATTGTATTTCAGGCACTACATGCAGGTCCACGACAGCGATGTCGTCAGTTTGCAGACCAATAAGACAGAAATGATTAACGCCTCCATAGAAGTTGATGAGTTTTATGTAAAGTCCACTTTTCATTGGTGTGGAGGGTTTGTGTGATGGCTTTGTGAACATCATCGCTAGCTGGTGTCAAAACATCTGCAGCCCCGAAAAGCACAATTATAGAATGTAAAAACAGCAGAAATACACCAACACACACCTGTACTGGGTTTTAAAGCCTTACTGCAGAAATGAACAGATTTTCACACTATGGTACCTCCAAAAGATGGACGTCTTTCATCCTGTCTCGTCTCTGGGCTTTCTCCAGCCAGTGAAAATCATTCTGATTTTAATGCTAGGTCCACAGCACCAATTTCCACCAATTCTATGAAGGCATTTCATGTATTTGCACGTGTACCAAGCCATGAATTTTTCTCAGAACAGGTACATTCTTTCTTTAAGCAGGTGTTTGGTTTGCTACGGTTAATCCAGCAGCTGCGATTGTTATGTAAATCCAAATTAAGATAAAACGGCAGAGGAGGAAAACACTAAAAAAAAAGGAATAAAATGTTAAATGTAAAGTCACTACATGAGTGTGCAGTGCCATCTGCTATCTGTTTATAAACTGATGTTTGGATAAACACAGATTCATCTGCTTCTGTGCATAAAGTTAGAAGAAACATTAATTTATATGTAAACCTATCTGAGTGCAGTAGAATAGTCAAAGTAAAACCAGCTTGGGAAGGTGAGCTAGGATTATCTCTGGACAAGAATTGATGCTTTCTGGTAAACAGTTAAAGGTATTATCATTTATCTCATTTGTAGGAACAACATTGATTTTCTTTCTGGAAATTTCCATCTGAAAATTCACTGACTTTGTGACATAATGTCACAAGTCACAAGGTTGGGAATATAAATCATGCTTGTAAAGGGGAACTCTTTAGCTCATTGTAATTAATTTAAGGGCTTTTTTCTGTATTGAATCTCCCCTCCCTTCAATTTTTTTTAGTATGGTCGTTGGCATGTGTATGTATGTGTGTATAAGCATGTGTACATGTATACACGTGTATATAATTTTCAATTCTTTTATGTCAGGGGGGCCCAAGTCCGGTCCTCGAGATCTACTATCCTGCAACTTTTAGATGCAACCCTTCTCCAACACACCTGAATCAAATGACTGGCTTGTTACCAGGCCTCTGCAGAGCTGAATGACATGCAGATGACACCTGATTCAAACGTGTTGGAGAAGGGTTGGAAAAAAAACAAAAAACTAAATCATCTGTGTAAAAAGTGCCATTTCCTCCATGTGAGCGTCGTCCTCTCCTCTGGTCGACCAGTGTGGCTCATCTGTTGCTCCTGCTGAGGGAAACCCTCTTTGAGGAGCAGAGCTGTTGTCAGCATTCAATCAGGAACCTCAGCGGACTAATTATCCAGCAGCTGAAGCGTCAGGTGGCAGACTGTCAGACAGGAAACCACCTACAGTCGCTCATCATTCCCACTCACTGCAACTCCTTCACACTGAAGCTGCAGAAGAATCTACATTGCAAACTAGAAGTGACATCCAGCAGCTTCTCGCACTGCGCTGCAGACATCCTGTCAGAAGAACTCTGGATGCAAAGTGGTAGAAATATGTAGAAGCTTCGAAGTGAATATGTGCTGTGTGGCATCAGACGGATGCTTTTTACTGTGGAAGAAAACTTCTGAGAGTGATGAAAACTTTGGAGAATATTTATTTTCAGTGTCAGGGTTATCACAACATCTGATTTCCCTGTTATCAGATTTCACTTCAATTTAACTTTATTTGTATATCATTATATGACAAAGTTATGTGAAGGAACCTTTAACCTCTCTAGAGGACCTGACCTCCACAAACATGGACATCAGAGTTTTGGTAACATTTTACAATAAAGATAGAAATGAGCTCAGTTACTCAGTAACTAATGATGAATGACTCATTTTCATCAATGGTTACCTAATCATTGCATTCCTGTGAAATTTAATGATTAGTTTGTGGTTTGTTATCCATCCATCCATTTTCTGCCACTTATCCGGAGCCGGGTCGTGGGGGCAGCTGGCTTAGCAGGGAAACCCAGACTTCCCTCTCCCCGGCCACATTCACCAGCTCATCCGGAGGGATCCAGAGGCGTTCCCAGGCCAGCCGAGAGATGTAGTCCGTCCAGCGCGTCCTAGGTCTTCCTCAGGGCCTCTTTCCGGTGGGACGTGCCCGGAACACTTCACCAGGGAGGCGTCCAGGAGGCATCATAACCAGATGTCCGAGCCACCTCATCTGGCTCCTCTCGATGTGGAGGAGCAGCAGCTCTACTCTGAGCCCCTCCTGGATCACCAAGCTTCTCACCCTA
>JBAFTB010000017.1:29232573-29247275 GCA_037177355.1 Melanotaenia trifasciata
ACCCCCTAGCTGAATTTGGTCCCCCACCCACACAACCAAGGCTGTAATAAATGAAAACAGCCTTCCCTATATAATGGCAGATAATTTCATTTAGTCTTTTTCTAGGAACACGTCTGATCAGGAGTTCTTTTGTGCCATAAGCTCAAACTGACCCACTTCATGTTTTTGTTCAGTAGACTACATGGACTTATGTAGTTACGCATCATAGAATTAATAACCTTTGGCCACCCTGCTATTTCCTCTGGCCACCATATGGCCACCCCTAAAAAAAATCTCTGTGGGCATCCCTGCTCTTCCCAGGTGTTGCTAAAGATGACCACATCATCCAAATAGGTTTACTGAAGTCTTCAAACCCCTGGAGGACCCTGTCCATCAGTCTTTGGAAGGTTGCTGGGGCTCCAAACACCATGACCGTGAACTGAAATAGTCCAACAGGTATGCAAAAAGCTGTGTAGGGTCAGCAGGAGGGCTCCAAAGGAACTTTGCAAAGATCCATTGTGGTGATGTACATGGCAGATCCAATTTTCTCCAGCAGGTCGTCGATTCTCGGCATGGGACAGGCATCAAACTCTGAAATGGTGTTCAGCTTTCTGAAATCCATGCAGGGCCGTAGTGAGCCATCCTTTTTGGTTAGGAGGACCATGGGGCTGCACCACTCTAATTCTGATGGCTTGATCATTCCCATCTCCAGCATGGTTGTGATCGCCTCCTTCAACTTCCCAACCAGCTGCTGAGGAACACGGTACAGACGTTGTCTGATGGGTCGTTTTTTTTTCCGGATGACATGTTGAGTGACCGAGGTTCTGCCTGGCTTCGCTCCAAACAGGGACGGTGCCTCCTGGAACAGAAGGTCTGATGCTTGGTCATGTGGGAGATAGGAAAGCACTGGTGTTGCAGTCTGGGTTAAGGTGTCCCAACCTGGGTTTTCCTTCTCCAACTCTTCCTCTCTCACCACTAGGCCCACTGTCATCACCTGATTCTGAGGTTCTTTCCACCTCTTTAGTAGGTTGACATGGTAAGTCTGTTTCGGCTTCTTCTTATCAGGGTGATGGACTTCATATGTCACAGGGCCCATTTCCTGGGTAATGGTGTACGGTCCTTGCCACTTTGAAAACAATTTACTGTTGGAGGAAGGAAGGAGTAGAAGCACCTTCTGACCTGGTTTGAAGTCCTGCTGTCGTGCCTGCTGGTTGTACTATGTCTTCTGTGCCCGTTGTGCCTCTTGTAAGTTAATTTCTGCCTCTGCTTTATATTCTGCCAAACATTCTCTCATCTCCAGGATGAACTGCACCACCCCTCTCTCTTCTGTGTTGCTAGCAGGACCTTACCAGCTTTTGCGGAATAGATCCAGGGGTCCCTGGACGTCCCAGGACGTCAAATGGTGAGAAACCGGTGAATGCTTGAGGACCCTCACGATAGGTAAAGAGGAGAAAAGAAGTAGAGAGAAGAACCCCGCCACAATGGAATCATATGAATGATGAAATTAAACAGAGCCCACCAATTAAACAGTTCAAACTTAAGTATAGAGCTTACATTTTCAATTAATATAAAAATTGTGTAACAGAAAACTAATTTGTATTTAATGTTCTGCATTATGTGCAATAATAGTGTTTATATTGTACAATATTGGACATATGATGATTTTGCTGTATCAAAGTGAGCAGGAAGGAAGCAAAATTAATTGTTTGGAGCAAATTATTATATATATATATATATTATATATATATTATATTGTAGAAAATTGAAAACAAAGGAATAAGAAAAATTGTCAGCATTGTTTTATGGTAGTTAACAGTATAACTAGCTAGAACTAGCCATGTACTGGATGATTTTAGTAGTTTGATAGTTATTGTGACCATTTATACATTTAATTTGCCATCACAATGGTTGTGTAACAGCAAATGTAAAATGATTTAGTCTTTTTTTAGCTTTTTTCTTAGCCAGCAAATCTCTGTTATTGCAATTTGGCTCCAAGCGGCTGAATGCTTTTGTCTAGAAATCAGAGCAGAACTCAAAACAATGTTTCCTAAACTCTGTTAACATCTTTTTCATCTTTAAGTCACAGTAAAATACAAACTGAGCATAACTTTGTGGATTGCTAGAGCAACTGTGATATTAAAAACATGTCGAAAACACAACTACATCACTTTCAGTTGTAATTTCTACTTTACTGCTAATAAAGCTGAAATACTGAAAAACTTTAGACCATTTATTCCACATTGTGGTATGACAGTTATTTACAGTTATAAAAAAAAACAAAACAGTTTTTTAATGATACATACATTTAATTGAAGACATATATAAATGTTCAGATTTTTTTCAGGACTCCCAGTCCAATGGGTTCAGGTCCAGACTGACTGAACTACTTACTTCTTCTTCAGGGTTCGGTTGTTATTCCAAGATAGGGTTGCAAGACAGCAGGAGCGTCCATGAGACGAGACACATAGCACGCCCTGGACAGATAATGTCTCACAGTCTGCATCATTCTCGTGGTCTGTGAACAATTGTCCCAGTTTCATGCTTTGGTTTCAGCCTGATATCAGCTGTTGTGTGTTTTTTACATCAGATGAATTCAGTTGAGCACAAGTCTTAAAATGATTTTTAGGGCATGAATTCATAAAGGCCATCATTTATTTACCTTGTTGTTCTCTGGTTCTGATCCAGCAACAAATGCAGTTAAAACATTTTTTTGTTTGGTCACTTCCTATAAACAGTTCAATCTGTTTCTGCTGCGACTTCACACAAGCAGCAAATTAAAGGCAGGAGGACACATGTTCAGCTCTGTTTAGAGCAGCAAATCCACCCATTTAAACACCACGAAGGCTTGTCACGACTGCAGCGTCGCCTTCGTTTCCCAGCAGGCAGACTGACAGGAGCAACTTTAAACTGAAAGAAATGGACTGACAGGGTGTAATGTGTCTATAAGCCTCCTTAAACGCTCAGCCCCTGTTCAGGCAGAGCAACCCGGAGCCATCCAGTACCAGATGGCATGTTGGGTTATTTTTAATTGAAAAGCCATCTTACATACATTAGATGGCTTTAGATCCCTGTCCTGTAAGTGTGAGATCAAGATGCAGATGAAGAATGAGGACAAAAGAATGAATAAATACAGTCTGATCATCACTGTTACAGATTTTCTGGTCCATTTGGATCAGATGTGTTTATGGACTTTATGAATGTTTCTGTTTTATAGTTCATATAATTTTCTGGATAGTTTGTATTTCTTTCTTTTGTCTCTTTGAGAATATTCATGATGCTTTTATTGATAGCTTAATCTTTTGGCAAACATTTAGCATTTCTGTGCAGATTTTTTGCATCTGTGCAATATTTAGCATTTTTGGGAATATTTTGCATTTCTTTTGGGGGGTTTGTCTCAGTTATTATTTAGTTTTGGATATTTTCTATCTTTACAAAGAATTTCCATGTTGCATGTTGATCGTTTAGGATTTCGTGTCGCTTTGTTCTCTTTCTGCAGTTCTTTGGTGTCTTTGTTGCTGTTTTGACAGTCATCCTCTAAACAATCACTGCAGGTTTTTGTCTGATTTTGTTCAATTTAGCTGTTTTATCTTTGAAAAAAAACTGAAAATGTTTGATTTTTTCATCAAATAAAAAAGTTCTCTCTTTAAAACAGCATGTATCTGCATGATGTCTGATCTCTATGCTAAACTGACCGTGATAGCAATGACAGCAATGTCCAAGGCTTCATGTATTCTTTAGTATTCCATATAAAGATTTAATTTTTCTATATATAATTTTTGCTATCCTAAAATAACAACCAGCAGTTTTGACAAGCACAAAGTTCACTCCTCTTAAATCAATAAAACAATCAATAAGAGCAGCAGACATTAATGATGCACAGATTTAATTCCAGATAAATACAACTTAAAATAAATCATTGTATTATTATGTATTACTATTTTTAACCTTTAAAACTCCAAGCCATTTTTTTGTTTTGCTATTTCTGATGTGGTATTTCATGTAAACCAGCCCGTTGCAGCTGGAGCTTTTAATCTCAGTCAGCATCGGGTGTGATGTTTCCAGCCTCAGCTGTCAGATTCTGAGGTTAAAATGATGTAAAATGAATGTAACAAGAGATATAGCATCATAAAGTCCAACCAGAAGAAAAAGAAGAACAGAACTTTGTAGAAATAACACACAGATCAACAGTGACCAGGCCTTTTCTCATCTGTATATCATTCTCTCAAGTCTTTTTACCTGCTATCCTCACTAAACCAACTCCAGCTAAACTGCTTTGTGGCGCCACTATGCATCAGAAACGGCTTCTTGGCTTTATTCCAGCCATAGAGGAGCATTATTTCTCTTATTTTCAGACATACATAGAACTTTCTGCTCACTGGTTGATCTTTGGCTGCTCTTGATTGGACATTACCATAAATCTATGCTCTCTGACTGGTGGAAAGTTTGACAGGAAGTGGCTTCATCGTCACTTCCAGGTCTAAATACAGGTCGCGTTACAACATAGTAGTAATAGTGACTGTGCTGTAAACCTCCTGGATGGGATATAAATGTCTGGAAAACTTCTGTAGTTTACGTAAAAGGTAAGCTATCCATCACAGTTCACCCCACAGAGCTACACACTACCATTCCTGAGACACTGATGACAATATAAACGATAGCACTTGGGGGCATCAGAGATTTAGTGGAGTTTTAAAGTGTAAGTGATTCTGGGCTCTAAAGGAGCATTTTTGATCAGCAGTAGTAATGGACTACAGAGGACACAGAGAAAGTCTTAAATTTTTGCATTACCTTGTAAAAGATGGCAGCAATCATGTTTTGGTCAGGGGACAACTCTTTTATGTATTATACTGCCTTTTTGCGACATTTAATGGCTTAAGTCTTACTAATAAACCACACTGAACTGTTAAATGTGTAAATAGTTTTACTACTATGTTGCTAAGAGACTTCTTTTCTTTAGCCAGAAATTATGATGAAACCACTTCCTGTCTTCTACAAAGTTCTGCTAGTAATAAATTCTGCCTTCTTCTTCTGGTCGGCCTTTATGAAGCTATATCTATTGATACATTCATTTTAGCCTCAGACACATGAGGCTAGAAACATGTCTGATGCTGACTGGGATTTAATGGACTGAACTTAGAAAAATAGAAAGAAAATGTCTTGAAGTTTTAAAGGTGAAAGCAGCTGTTTATCAGACTAAAGAAGAAATGTGGGACATGTCACATGCAAAGGATCTCCGACTTAAGTCTTACAACCATCCACATAAAGTAAACCATTGTTATCAGCATGATTGTTTCAGAAAATCTTTCGAGGTTTCGGTAAAACGATGTGTGGAGGCCTCGTCCTGTACTCATAAACATTTTACTCAAAGCAAACTCCAAACTCTTGTTTTTTATTGTCTTTTATTCAGAGTTCTTCAGGGTCTTTCCACTGACTCGTGTTCTTGTACTCTGTCTCATTTTCACTTGTTTAGTTTAATTTCAAACTTGGCTTGTTTGTCTGATGGCCCTCAGGGACACCATCATCCTCCACTCTGTTCGAACGGAAGTTCCTACGAGGGCGAGCAGGAGAAGGTAATGGGCCACAAACTCCTAATCAGGACCGTTCTGGGGCTAATTGTGTGCCTCGTCTTTCTCTGTTGGTCCTCACAGCCAGGGGAGTAATGAGGTGTTGTGAGATACAATGTCCCCCTCAGGACACCAAACCATTCAACAAAAGGTCCTGAAAGCTCAGAGAAGAATCAACACTAATGGAGGGAAACGAGATCTAGAGGGCGAACCTCTAACAGGGAGGAAGGGTGAGAAAGGAGACGAAGTCTGTGCAGGAAACTGGAAGAAAAGTTACAGTAAGAAGTGAAAACTAAGACCAAGAGATGGATCGATAGAGCAAAGGGAAAAAAAAAAGAAAAAAAAGAGAGAAGCTGAAAGAGTCTTTTGGGACTTACTGGAGGAGAGCTGGAGATCTGTAGGCAAAGACAAAGATGTTCAATTTACTGAACTTACTGCCACAACTGGATCAATTGGAAAAGCCGCAGGTTTGTTTGTGGATTTAAAAATTGCAGCAGCTTCATTTTCACCTGCAAACAGAGGAAGCGTCTCCTGTAGTCGCTCCCAGCACCATAAGACTCACGGTGTTCACCCACCTTCAGTTTGCACAACAAATAACTTTCTGATGTTTTGAGATTACAGTTTAAGATCGGTTCAGCTTTATTTACACAGAACCAATTCACAACAGTCATTTCGAGGCACTTTTTGATACAGTCTAATTAGAGTTCTTTTAATAATAATAAAAATGATAGTAATAGTAATAATAATAATAATAATAGTAATAAAATAATAATAATAATAATAATAATAATAATGGATTAGATTTATACAGTGCTTTATCAAGGCACCCAAAGCGCTTTACAATGTGTATCCATTAATCATTTACACACACATTCGCACACTGATAGTGAAAGCTACCATGCAAGGTGCTCAACCACGACCCATTAGGAGAAATTGGGGTTTTGTTGTCTTGCTCAGGGACACTTCGACATGAGCGCTCCAGCTGGGGATCCAACTGGCAACCCTTGGGCTGCAGGACGACCACTCTATCCCCTGAGCCATGCCAATCCATCTCCTGGTCATAGTTTCCGCTTCTTACTGTAACTTCTCTTCCAGTTTCCAAACTAAACAAATCTATTGTATGATCCACATTAGTCCAGCTTATAATAACTGTGTTCATATGGACGAGTTCATAAAATAATGACTGAGCTAAGGAAACCAGCTTATTGGATCAAATCTTCCCTCTGATTCTATCCTCCATCCTGAGCTGGAAAAAAAGAAGAGAAACACAAATAAATGACTACAATGTCGGATATTTCTGCATGGAAAGTAAAGGGAGCAAAGAGCCCAGTGTATCATGGGATGTCCCCAGCATTCTTAGCCTACAGCAGCAGGACTAAAGGTTGGATCAGGATCACCAAGCAAGACCTGCTATAAGATTTATCAAGAAGGAAAGTTTGAAGATGATCTGAAGGTAGAGAGGGTCTAATACCTGAAGCCAAACTGGGAGCTGGTTCTCCAGAGAGGGGTCTAATAACTAAAGGTTCTACCTCCCGTTCTACTTTCAGAACCTCTAGGAACCACCAGTAAACCTGCAGTCTGAGAGTGAAGCTCTGATGGGAAAATCTGGAACTCCGAGATCTTTAAGATCCAATCGAGCCTGGTCACTAAGAGCTTTATATGTGAGGAAATTCTTAAATTCTATTCAGGATTTAACAAGGAGCCGTTGAAATGAAGATAAAACTGGAGAAAGAAGATCTCTGATTAAATTTACCATCAGAATCCTCGCTGCAGCATTTTGGATCAGATGGAGCCTTCTCAGAACATTTCTGGGATAGAACAATAACAAGGGATTATAGTTTAATCTGGAAGGAACAAATCCATGGACCAGTTCTTCTGCATCACTCTGAGACAGGATGTCCTCATTTTGGGAATATTATGTAGGTGAAAGAAGTTAGAGACCTGTTTTATATCTGGGCCGAAAAACAGGTTCTGGTCCAGAATATCTCAAAAGTTCTTCACTGTAGGACTGGAAACCAAAATAATACCATCTAGAGTAATTCCATAGCTACTCAGGTCCAAAGACATACAGAAAGAGATACTCAGTTTACAGATATCCAAATCTGATGTCCTCCGGGTCCATCTGGGACAGGCCCTGGGTCTGCGTCTGGATCCAGATCGCAGTCCGCTTGTTAGCGACCTATGTTACAACCCTTCCCAGATTGATGAGTAGCAACAGTTGCTTCTCTGAGATCATTGCAGTCCATCCTCAACACACAATTCAGCTTTAATAGAGGAGCTCATACTGATGGTGATCAAAAAGTCATTTGATCTCACAAGAAAACATCAGTAATTTTCAGTTCTTTCAGCTTCAGTTCTGTTACTCATAACGTACCGACTTTAGATGACCAGCTGATGTTGACGCTCATCTCAGTCAACAGAAACACCTTTAACCCTATAATGTCTAACATATCATATGTGATACATGACATTTTGAGCCCTCGTCATCATCAGTGTGATGTTTTCTTTAAAAACCAATTGTACACAGTTATTTACATGCAGTGTACCGATTAGGCACCACGGGGCAGTCATTAGGGAGAGGGTATTCCTCTACAAGGTTGCTACTACTGAGGAATGAGACACTCGTGATTTTTGAGGAAGAACTTCGCCAAATTTGTAAAGGTTAAGGTTCTAATTTTTACTGAAACATCAATACAGCTACTAAATTGTTGCAATGTGAAATTACTACATCTTTCATAATTCATGCTTTAGTAAAACCGTGTTGAAAATGTGTGTATCAATTTTGACACAGCGGGTATATAAGGTTGTGCAACTCTAAATTAGTAAATTGTCATTTCATTAAATTTCATGAATTATACAAATCATTAAGCAACATACACTCTTTAAATTTTTCAAATAAACTGATAGAATTTTTAAATTACATAATTTGGTACACCACATTTAGAATATGCAACTTGTTGAACCATGATTATGCTGTAATTTGCCATGGCGCCACTGCTACTAACCGCTTTGTGTACTGATTTTTACTACAAACTGACCAATACCCAAAAACCTGTTTTATCTGTTTGCATGTTTTTAGATGGCAAAAAAATACAGCTTTGAAGAAGTTCTGAAAATTTTTCTGGATGGAAATGCTAGTGACATGGAGCAGCTAGGGGAAGATGAATGATGATGATGATGATGATGAGGAGGAGGAATCGAAGAGAACACAGATAGTAATGATGATGAGAAAGATCCAGAGGTCCCAGCAGAGGAGACAACCAAAACAAAGGACACAATACCAATGTAGACAACAAGGGGCAAAGTGAAAAGCAAGGAGTATCAGTCGAGAAAAAAAAAAAAAAAACTTTGAACCTCCAGCTGTTGAGTTTGTGGAATCTGTTGAGGAAGGCTATGAAGACAGGCTTAACTGGACACCATACATGTATTTCAAAGATTATGTCACTGACAAATGCTACATGAAACTGCAGATGAAACAAACATGTACAGCGTACAGAAAAGATGGAAAGTCAGTGAACACAAATGCCAAAGAAACTGAGCAAATTCTGGGTATGTACATGCACATGGGGTTAGTATAGATGCCCAACGTACGAGCCTACTGTGAGTGGAGACAAGGTATCCTCCAGTTTGTGATGTGATGTCAAGGGGTCGATTTCTGAATTTGCTAACATTGATCCGCTTTCGGGACAACCTCAATGTGTCTGAAGACGCAAAAAAAAGATAAGCTGTGGAAACTCAGGCCATGGTTAGAGAAACTACGTCAATGCTTCTTTTGTGTACCTCTGAAGAATGTCACGCTGTCAACGAAATTATGGTGCCTTTGGTGCCAAGGGTTTTAAGATGTGGGGACGTGCCGGACAAAGTGGCACGTCCCCACATTCCCACATTCTTGACAAAGAGAAATCTTATGTTGGTGCTACTGGAGAAGTTTCCCTGAAAACGACCTCAACCCTTCCAGCAGGAAGAAATCACTTTACGTCAGTTCCATTGGTGGAGCACTTGAAACAAAGAGGAATCAACTACATAGGCACAGTCCGAATGAACAGGGTAAAGAACGGCCAGCTGATAGATGAGAAAGAAATTAAGAAAATCGGAAGAGGGTCTCTTGATTTCATAGTGAACCAGGGAAACATCATTATCGTAAGATGGCATGACACATAGCCGTGAACCTGCTGTCTTCTTTTGTTGGTGAGAAACAAATGATGTGAGAAAGGATGGCCTTGATCAGCTCCCACCATGGGAAACTAATAAAAAAATCTTGTATTGATGATATTGTGACCATCTGTGAGAGACACAGCTACTCATTAAAGATTGTAATCAGAACAGTTTTTATAGGACACTTTTAGCTTTAGTGCCCCCTGGGGAGTGAATACAGTTGTAAAAACACATCAAAGGACTTTACTGCCTTCATCTGTGGCTGGTCAACATGAAGCTCACTTCAGGGGTCCAGCATTTTTAAGGATGTGGTCTGAGACTGGACTCTAGTTCTAACATTGTTGGCTGGCCTGTTTAACTTGTCTTCTGGCTGTGTCTGAATTCCTGCGATCTGAGTGTCTGCCGTTCATATGAGGAGTTTTCTTAACAAACATGACAGAGATGCAAGCACTGCACAGGCCACTTCTCCCATGTCTATTGTGAGAAATGTAGAGTGCATTTAGAAACTGTTTTTAAGCCTTCTGCCACTGAAGATAAAAGCACAAAATGAGTCAGAGTAAGTGGAAAGTTCATCTTCAATCTGTCAGTTACATTCGTTTTGGTATTTGTTTGTTAAAAAAAAAAGAAAAAAAAAAGTAAATCTGACCGTTGTGACTGGATGTATCAAATATGATACAAATGAAGACTTACATGAGGACACTGATATTTCAAAACTTTTTTCATTTGTTCAAAAGGACCAATAAAGGCTCAATTTTCAAATTTTATATTTTTAATTGTGGCCCTGCTGGATTTTCCTCATGAGGACAAAGATCTCATGTTTTCTGGTATGAAGCGAATACATCTGCAGGATTAGACTGAATTAACAACTGATGGAAAAACCAGCATCAGGGAAAGTAAGTGAACGCAGCCGGGTTTTGTGACGGGTTCAGTGTTTTCAGAGATGTTACAGAATCTGTTAACGCTGCAAACGAGACACATTTAAAGGTTTGGACAAGCACCATTCGCCTCTGGCCCACTGTTAGGGTTTTTCTGGCCTCAGGAATCTGAGTCCAGTCTTGGCCATTTGTGTGTCTACAACAACACAGCAGCTGATTTATTTTCCCTTGGTGTCCTGTCTGTGGTGTCAGCGTGTAATTTCAGCATATTACATGTCCCTTGGTGTTGAGGTGGTCATGCTTCGTGCTCATATTTCTGTGAGTTCAGGTCGTTTTTATATTTTCCTTGTGCGCCAGAATGAAGTTTTTAATTTTTTTTCCCCCTTTTTATACATTCAGGAAAGCAGCTGAACAGTTTTGGGAGCTGCTCGGTGTCTGGTTTTGATTGCATGCAGTGTGTGGTGATTTTCCTCGGTGATGGCAAACCGAGCTCTTTCAGCCTCTGTGGTCACATTATCATTTCACACCACGGGGAGATTTCTCTGCTTTGCATCCATCTCCACCGCCAGCCGTCTCTGAAGTGGCCTTTTGAGTGCTGCTCATCAGAAAAGCTCCTGCTGCCTAATTTCAAATGTTTTACTATTCAGTCATTTCCCAGTCATAACTTCTTCATCTCAAAGCGTCTGTAGAGGCTGCTTCTGGATATCTCTGCAGACTGCATGTCTCCACAGAAGTGTCATTCCTACCAATCAGTCATGGCAGATAATTAAACAGGATTGAGGCTCAATATCTCCCTTCTTCATCTGACAGATATACTACTCTATAGTGGAGCTACTTACTGTGAATAGACTTGAGATAAAGAGTCTTAGAGTTTCTCGTAGCAAATGGAAATGAGAGACTAAATCTGATTTAACGTCCTATCTGGTCTTGCCTTGTGGGTTTGGATTATCAGTGGATTATTTCTTAATGTTCCAGAAGATGATGGGTGAAGAAAATGTTCTCACTTAAACTGCATAAAGTTGGATTTTAAAGGCAAATAAATCACTGCTGTGGTGTGGAAGTTGGTCTGGTTTCCTGGACCTGAATGCAACGCGACAATGTGAAAGAGATCCATATGTGGGCCAGCTGCCATCCTCCTCTCCCTAATTTATTTCTATGTAGGCAGTTTAAATGTGCCCTGAAGTTGGAGTCCATCTTTATTCAGACTGCTTTAAAATAACAGATGATGAAAATTATGTTTTTGCCATGTTTTAATCCATGGTTGGGAAAGCAGAAAAATAAAATGGACTGACAGCTCGTCATCTTTCTGAAGTAAATAATCACACAACTGACAATGATAAAACACAAAGTCTGTCATGTCTCAGGTGGTTGGACTCAGAGAAACTCAGAATCCCAGGGATAGGTATAAGATATTTATTGTACAAAGTGAGTATTATGACTGTGCAATCCGGTCTCTCTCTCCGATCAGATGTCTGTGGACACACGAGACAGATGTTAGGAAGCAGGCAGCAGATGATATTGAGAGGGTTTGAGGTTTCACGTACCAGCGGAGGTAAATCCAAAGTGTGGCAGAGTGTAGGACCCAGAGACTGGAGAGAGGCTGCTGGGAGGGAGACCGCTGGGGTTTGGGAGGAAGACTGCTGAACAAAGGAGATGTTAGTGGAGGAGTACAGATTGCAGGCGGGGGCACCATATGAGGGTGACCGCAGAGGAAGTATTTGTGGGTACCCGTGGGTTCGTGGGGACGGAAAGGTTAAGTCCGTGATCCAAAATCCAACCCTGTTAAACAAAGCTAGAGGTCAAAGAGCCAGGTGATCCAAAAACAACCAAAGCAGAGTACCAGACAAGGGGCAGGCAGAGATGGAATCCAGGTCCAAAATACAAGGTCGACGACAGGCGGTCAGGATAACAAAGGCTGGATACATGCAGGGAAGAACCAAGACGATCTGGCACTGAAGGAACGTCACAGACCGGTATATATAGCGCTTGGAACAGGTGGAGCGCATCAGCCCTAATCATGAGCGGGAGGAGATGATGCATTCAGGGCGGCTGGAAAACCTGAGCCTCATACCACGGATCATAACACAAAGCTTAAAAAGATCTCTTAGCATAGTTTATCTCCTCCCTGAACTTTGTATTCTAAAAGGAAAATTCCCATAAATTTATCTACTACAGGGTTGAGCACAAAAATGTGTCACCATACAGTAACTTCAACTCCAAAACAGCACCTCGCCCATCTCTCTCAGCCTGGCTACCTCCCAAAGGAAGCTCATTTCAGTTACATGTATTCATGTTCTTATTCTTTTAGTCATATCCCAAATCTCATGGCCGCAGGTGAGAGTTAGAACCAGGGGCGGACTGGGATAAAAGAAATCGGCCCTGGCATTTTGGCCCAGACCAGCCAACTTTGGAGAATAAAACTGTAGGGCTGGAAAACGAGCAGATTGAGCGGTTTCATGAAAATAACTAGACCAGGTGATTCTCTGGAAAGGACCAAAACAAAGACGTAGACTAAGAGTGAAGATTTAGTCCAGACAGAACCACTGCGCTTCAGGATTGTGGCTTTCTTCGGACAGAAATCAATTAACAGGTGTGTCATTAATGGATTTGAAAAGCCCCATGGGAATGGCAAAAGCTGCAAAAGAAGTAAATGCATTAACCTTGTGTTTTTACCATTTAACAGAAGACAAAAATATAAAAGTTCAAATGATAATGCAAATTTTTATTAAGCAGGATTACTGACAAAATCAAGATTATGATCTCAAATAAAAACAACTAGGGATGCACGATATTAGATATTTAGCCGATATCCAATATGCCAATATTTTATAACTCATTTGGCCAATAACCAATACAGATACCTTACATTATGTACATGTCAAATTGAATCATGACAATTGTATAAACAAAGCAAGTAAGATATGTGCATCCTATCCTACTTAAAACAGACTGGGGATTATGTCCTCCCAGTGTATGTTATCTATAATTATGTCAATAATTTTTAATTTGACATGTCATTGCACTTGTTGCAATGACAATAAAGTTCTATTCAGTGGAATGGCCGATATTCGATATTTAATTTTGAAGCCGATATCGTGCTGATAGTATTGTGCATCTCTAAAAAAACATTATGCAGACAGACGGGTAGAGCTCACACAATTATCATTCACATCATAGAAACGTGACCATGTTGTTCCTGATGCTTCAGTCTCAGAGTAGAAAAAGTTCTGCTGCAACGTCGTGTTTGGATGTCAAAGACCGTGGGACTATACGAAGAAACCACCAAAATACTAATAAATCATTACCGATACATGCTTATGGCCGTATTTCTGGTTGACAAGCAAAGCTGCAAATGTTGAGTGATTCAAAATAAATTTCGATCCCCACCCACAGAACCATAATTTATCTAAACTTTCACAAACATTTAGCTCCAAATATGAAATTATAGATATTCACTGCTACAGACAAACAGAAGATCAGGCAAAACATGATTCAACTGTCTTCACTTTGGGGATCAGACCGTTGTGGTGCATCAACACTGAGCCTGTTTACATGACCATGAAAATCAGATATGTGGAAGTAATCAGATTACTGGAATAAGCTGATCTGATGCATCTACATGCACTTCTGATATATGATATTCAAAAAATCTGTCTACATTTCTCACTCTATGACTGGATTTATTTCTGAGGGCATACATGCCTGGTGATGTCACTTCCTGTTATTTTCAAAATATTCAGTCTCAGTTGAAGATGGAGACAGCTGTAGTCTTAGTGTTAGCTGCTAATGGGAGAGCAGCCCAGAAAGGTTTTTTTTTTACAGAACCTCAATGATCTGATCTTTATTTGTGCTTACGTTTAATCATATTTTGATTTACAGCCCTAATAACCAAAACGGTGGGATGTGGTGTATGCAATGTTTCACAAACCAGCATTTCTTTCACAACAGATAACAGAAAACATCAAATGTTCAAAGTTAAACTTTTTTTCTATGAAAAATATGCCATCAACACATTTCCTTCTCAGCTATTCGACCCAGTTTTATATTTCAATAAGCATCCATCCATCCATCCATCCATCCATCCATCCATCCATCCATCCATCCATCCATCCATCCATCCATCCATCCA
>JBAFTB010000017.1:29247375-29261466 GCA_037177355.1 Melanotaenia trifasciata
ATCCATCCATCCATCCATCCATCCATCCATCCATCCATCCATCCATCCATCCATCCATCCATCCATCCATCCATCATACCTGCTATCGACTGTGATGGACTATGCCAGTCCATCACAGGGCATAATAACTATCAATTAGCCAATTTCTTTTTCCTTCTTCCAGTTTGCAAATCAACGATGCAGAGTTCAGAACTGACTCTGGGCAGCATCTTTCCACTTCTTTTGTACAGTGAATGCAAAAGTACTTTCTATAAAAGTATGAGAATATATGGTAGGTACACACAAGAGAATTCATAATGTCGGCTACCTGGATGCTGTCTTTGACGATAACCGGGGCTGTGCTACAAGAAAAAGCTGGCGATCACATAAAAAGCTCCACAGAGCTCGAGGTAAACGTTTAAAATCAAAGGTAGAAAAATGGTTTAAATTCCTTTTGATCCAGGCAGGTGACAGGTAACCTGGGGAGCCAGTGTTTGCTGCACCCATTTAAATGTCTTTGGTTCCTTGATCCGAGGCCTCAGGTAAGAACAAATTTCTACAAATTAAAGGTAAATTACCTTTTAAAACCATTTCAACATAGAGAATTCAAGTGTTTTGTTGCTGCGTTCCAGTATTACTGGGGTTTTTCTGCACGATTCCATATGAAATATTCCTGCCAAGCACCAGTTTATTGATCGTACAGTCGTTTCACATATCTCTGGGATTTCCTTAGGACCGCTGTACATGACAGAGGCAACATTAGCAAGATTAATAGGATGTGAAGCCAAGGGAGAAAAGGGTGCCCGTTGTTCCCCTGTTCTGTTAATGATTTCCAGGCAGATGGCCTTTACTCAGTTTTTATGTAAAAATGCAACAAGATGTTCACAGTAATTTAAAGAATTCTGAATACCCCTAAAGCCTTAATATTAATTGATTTTTCCCTTCAGAAATCTGAAATCAGTTCTTTAAGACTTGCAAATTTGCTGTAGTTGTATATGACTCCAGAGACAGCAGCAGGTTAATGTTTGGTGATATATAAAAAAGAAAAACTGATTAGAATCATGAATCTAATTAAAATCAGTTTTCCTCTGGACTTTATACGTCTGAAAATTAAACAAACCACACAGATCATTAATGAGCATCAGCTGTTAGCTGAGCATGCAAATTTAGATTTTCACATGGGCGTTTACCTCCTGGTTTTGAGGTTTTTAATGAAAAAGTCCGTTCAGGATTTTATGGCATTTTTTTCTGTGATTGCTGAAATCTAAAAGGTGTTTTTTCCAAAGCATTGATTAAACTTTGGCAGATGTTTGCCCATTTTTGTAGGATTTGTAGTTTTTGGTGCGCAACGAGTGGATGAATCATCAGTGAATGGTGTTCTGGGTGTCCCGTCTCCTTTTGTTGTTCTATAGCAAACAGTTTAGCGAACCCAATAAGCTCACTTACATCATTACAATATATCTGAAGATTAAAATGAGATAAAAATAAATCAAAGTTTTCCATGTTACATGTACACTATATGAATGCTCATGCGTAACTACTGCATGGCCACAAATTAATTGTGTCTATACATATTATATGTGTTAGTAACACATGGCCACTATCATCACTAGACAAGTTCACCAAAAAGCACCCTTGTTGAAACAAAACAAATACCCAGTTTAAATCAGAACTTTTTAACTTTTAGAATATAGTCCAAACTTTTGAATGAATAAAACCTAAAGGCCACGTCCCCTCCCTCTCTGCTGTGTTTCAGCTATGCCTTCAAAGCCCCTCCTGAGTGTGTGGTCATACATGTGCAGCATCGTTACATCATTCAGTTCAGATTCACACATCACTTTTCCAGTTAAAATCAGAAATGTTCAGCCTCCTCAGTTTCATTTTCACCCAACCTCAACCTTAAATCATGCTGCATTCACTGGACCTCAGAGGTGGGAAGTTGAACACTGCCGTTTTGCTTTGCTCGTTGATTGAAACCTCTCATCAAAAAATGATGTTATAGTTCACCAGGTATTTATCTAATGATTCATATTCCAACTCAAAACTCTGATTTCTAATATGTTGATTATCTGATAGGCCAGAAATCTTATTTCCAATCAGATGGTGCATTCACTAAATGCACCACCTGAAAACTTAAAACACAGAAGAATGAAGTGATAGTAGAGCCCAGGTTTTATGGAGCCGATATGTGATGGAATAAGTTGTGACTGGAATATAAACTTGTTGCTTGGTTGTTAACCTTCTATGGTGAGGTGTTTCAACAACCTGTCCATTCAACACACTACATTCTCCCTAAAATATGTCAACTCTCTTTTTGTATAGATCTGGAAGTATTCCTCTTTCAGTCTGGTGTACTGCAGTCTGATCTTGGCTTTGCTGTGTGTGCTAGTGTGAGTGTTTCACTCTATTCAATTGATTTTTGGTCAAACGCCTTTATGTGGCTTCAGAGATTTTATTAAGACCTCAGAAAAATGTGTCAATTTCTAAAAGAAGGGAACAATATGTATACTTTAACACACCATCTGCTACAAGAGGAAGCAAAGTGACTCTATGTTTTATTCAGATTTTGTTTGGAACAAAGTTTTAGGATAAGTCATCATGTATGAGAAAGATAGCCATGATAAAACTGGAACTGTGAAAGTCAGCCTGACACCATGCAAGAATATATGTAGAAAAGCTCTTGATTTGACACCACTGGACAAAAATTCTTCACTAATCCTTGAGCATATTGTAACTGAAGAGCTGAGTGAGGACAGGAAATTTCTGCAGCTCTTGTTGGATTTGTTTGCATCTTCCAGCATGTGATGTTCAAACATTTCTAAGACCTGATCATATCTGGCTTACCCGTGTCCATATAAACATACAAAATGGCACCAAATCAAGCATGTGACACGTCTGTCTCCATATGTAAACTGTATTATCGTTGTTGTCATGGAGATAACTCACTAATCAGGCTTTTCATCAGCAACACAAATTTTAATTTGTGCTTCAAAGTAAAAAATTAAAAAAAAAAGTTTTGGATGTTCCCATGCTCGAGGGTCTCACAGCCCCTCATGAAAGTGGCATTTAATGTGAAAATGATGAAGCAGTGTTTGAGCTGTTTCAGCTCCGTGTTTGAGCTGAAACAGAGGATGAGGAGGAGTGAAGGGGAAGAAAAGATGCTGTGTTGATTGAGTCTAAGAAGCTGTAAAAAAGTCCCTCCGCCTCCAATCCTGTTACTGCAGAATAGGAGGAGATCAGTTTAAGACAGCACTCATAGAAAAAAGTAGTCCCACTTCAGCTGCTCATCTCACAGGAGCAGGTATTGTGTTCAGATGCTCTCTGTTCATTAGAGTTCATTAGCATTTGGACACTGAAGGTGAACATGAACACTCTCCTGTCTGTCCGCCTGACAACCATCTTTTTCTAAGTCTCCTTCCTCTGCTCACCTCACCAATAGACAGTGAGTGTCCTATCCAATCAGGAGTCTTGGTTCAGATCACATGCCTGTGGAGGACATTCCTAGCCCAGCTGCCTTGCTCATGCAGGGTAAACCTTGAGCTCCAGCTTTTGGGAAATCGTGTGCCATCACGCGGCCATTCTCGCCTCCGAGTCCTGATGGTCCTCCGCCCAGACCGCCTGCCACGACTACGCCTCCTCCCGCCGCCATCCCGCCAAGGCTGGTGCTCATCATGGCAGCATCAATAAGCTCCTGCAAGACAGGACAAAGAGAAACAGTGTGTTCAGATTAAAGGTGTAAACATTCATCAAGCCCTCCAGACCCAGTACAGATATCTACTGAAATCTGTTTATTATGCAAGTCTATATATTAAAATCTTCCAAAATTATCTTTTTTTTTGCCTAAAATTTTCTGACTTTCCTTAAAGTGACCTAAAATACACACACAAAAAAGAAGAAGAAAAAAAAATTAAATATATTTTCAAGTTATATGCTTTTGTATTGGGTCAACACATTTTGTAGAGTGAGGCTGTTTTGGGTCAAATTTAACCCAAATCTATGGAGATAGATTTTAGATCTATCAGTGTGCCAGTATAAAGGCCCATTTATGCTCCGCGCAAAAGACAGATACAGTTTTCTGTTTGATATGTATGTACCTCTTTACGTACGAAAAGGGAGCATAAATGAGCCTTAAGGATATGTGCAGACCAGCAGTTAAAGAAAGAAGCTATCCATCGGTTGACCCACAGTATACGGTGGGGCAAAAAAGTATTTGACAGCCACCGATTATGCAACTTATCCCACAAAAAAAGATGAGGGAGGTCTGTAATGTTTATCATAGGTACACATCAGCTGTGAGTGACAGAATGTGAAAAAAATAGGAAATCACATTGTATGATTTTTTAAAAAGATATTTTTAAATTCTTGTGTAAAAAAATATTTGGCACCTACAAGCAAACAAGAATTCTGGCCCTCACAGACCTGTTGACAGTACTGGTATATCCTTGTGAAGAAGGTCGGGTTGGACTGGGAATGTGTTCTGGCTGATGTCAATCCGAGAATAATTTGCAGGAGCGGAGTGTGTGTTCAATATTCATGGAAAAGAGTTGTGATCCTGTTTGATTTGAATGAATGCCATCTGATTTAAAGCGGTATGGTCTATTGTAAAAGGATGAGAAGTTTTCGACGTATGAAATGTTGATGGAGTTGCAGTAACCTTTAAGCCAGATTTGGAGCTGCTTGCCACCCTCATACTTCCGTGTATCTTTTACGTTGTCATGGTTGTTAAGTCAGTTCATCCACTTGTGGGCAATCCTGAGTTCAGAGTTAACTTCCATGCAGCGGAGAGACAGCAGCGGTAATGCTTTGCTGTAATTGCTATACTTTTTTTTCTTTTACTTTTTTTTTATTGTTTGTAATTTTTTAATCTGTTTATTTTTTTTATTTTATCTTTTTATTTTATTTTGTATATATATATTTTATCTATTTATTTTAAATCTTGGTTTCCGGTGGTATTGGAGCATTTGCTGTGTCAAGTGACAAAAAGGACCAAATTATACGAATAAATGACGCAAAAGACAGACAAAAGTTTCAGAATAAATTTAGGATGCTTAGTATGGTGGCGCTGAAGAATCTGTGGAGGATCTTGCTGTTGGCACAAAAAGAAGTGAATCCCCTTAGAAAACCATCTTCTGCTGGACTTTGTTGTAAATATAATTTCACACGATGAAACCATGACAGTGTGTTTTATGGATCATGACAGGAACTGGTTAATGTTGTGCTGTCCCAAAGATGATGTCCCTACTAGCATTCTGGTAACATCACTGCAGTATTCGATCAAATGTGTGGTGCAGGGCTGTTATCAGGGCCTGTGGACTTGCTTCCATTAATGATGTTACAAGCCCTCATCCATGTTTTGTCATTGTTAAAGAAGATGATGAAAGTGATAAACACCGGAAACAAGAAGTTACATCAATCTTTGGCAGTGGACTTGGGTTCTGTCCAAGCACAAACAAGAAATGCTGTTCTTTTCTATAAATATGAAAGATTGTACATATTTGTGACATGTGCCATGCATTTTCTCTTTGGAAGTTGTTTTGGACTTCAGGGCCTCTGTAGTTTTTGCAGCAGAGGATGACTGATGATTGATCAGATATGGCAGAAACATGCTGCCTGACTGAATCTGACAGACTTAATGTTTTGATTTTGGAAGTTTGGTTGAAACTTCAGAAACATGGCTGTTGTGAAGCTATAAAGGGTGTTATGGGTGTATAAAAGAGTAAAAACAGAGTCAAGCTGTCACCTCTTTGTAGAACTAATGGTGTGGATCCAGAGTTAATATCCTGAATCAAGCCTCTGAGGCACCCGCATACCCTCGCTGTTTGCTGCCGAACATCCACAGTAATCATGCAGATTAGAAATCCCAGGTTCATTCATTTACTGAAGCAGTTCATATCTGAATACAACAAACTCAAAATCCCTCCTGCTTTCACCCCAACAGCAGGATGTTAAACAGCCCACAATCCACCTGGAAAGACTACAAACTTCCAGGATGCTGTCCCTGGTGTCTGTTTTCAGCCTCTGCGGTTCATTCCCACCTTTCATGACGGTTTAGTTGTCAAAGCAGCTTCCCACACGCAGTGAAAGCACAGCCCATCAGCAATTGAACATCCCTGCTGCTGCTGCTGGAACAAAACATCCTTACTTTAAATAAGTAGATTTTTTATGTTTTGTCTGATTCTGATGACAGACGAGTTAAATGGAAATACAGTAGGTGAGGTAAAAACAGAGCTTGTCCACTTAGAAGCTGTTTTTGATCTTTAGCTTGAACCTTTTTAGAGAAGCTTTCCGTCATTTCTTTAAGTCGTCATCAGGAATACTTCTGCCGGATCCTTGAAGGACTTTCCAAAGCTCTTCTTTGAATGTTTCTTTTGTTCCGTTCTCTGTCCAGATGATCCCACACTGCTTCAATAATGCTGAGGTCTGGGTTCTGGGAAGGATCCATCCCTCCATCAGACCTGTTGAGGTCCAGGTTCTGGAAAGTATCCATCCCTCCATCAGACCTGTTGCCACTGATCTTCAGGCCTGTTCTTATGTCATGTGACCTACCTCAGCCTTTTCTTCCTATTTTCCTGATCATTTCTCATACTGGCTCTACAAAATACAGCAACAATTGACAGTTCGTTTCTTCTTTAGTTTACACTGAACAAATTTGGCAACTCCATACGGCCTGGTTTCTCTAATGTGCTCCCTAATGGTAACTCTAATTAGAAGTATAGTACACAAGCAAGTACTTGAACAGCTAGATAAGCCAATGTTATCAGTGCAGAAATACTTCAATGGCTTCTACTGTAGCTGTCATTATTTCCATTCTATTTATATAAAGAGTTGGATTAAACTAACTAAAATAACAGCAATTTCCCTATGTTTTCCACCTTTTGAGGCTCATTTGAGACTCTTTTAATGATTTGATCCTCTGCTGGCACCTGAGTTTTTTTAAACTTTTTCTTAAATGTTTGGGACTCTTGTTTATTGTAATGTGAAGCCAAATCCTTGGAGAAATACAGGAGTAGATGGAGTATCGGTGCTGAGAAGAAAATGTGTGGCGTGTTTCTGTACTGATGATCGGCTCTGTGTGAGCTGCAGAAATCCTCCATGTGAACACCTCTGCAGTGTGAACCTGCTCTGCATGCTCTCCCATCTGTTCTGACTGATGAAATCCACCACGCATTGTGTCACTGATGTCTTCAGAGAGCACTTTAAGTCCTCCCTTTGTGCTCAGATGCACATGTGAAAAGAATAACAAAAGTCCAGCAGAGAGGAGAGTAACACACTGGGCTCTAATGACTTGTTTGTTCCTTCTGAGCAGCCCATCAAAGTCTTGGTATAAACTGACACAGTCTGTAATGAGCCGACCGCAATTTCATCACACACAATGATGAAGAGGAGCAGGAGACCAGAGTGGCAGATGAACAGAGTTCAGTTGAGGCACTTTGAAACAGCAGTCATGTTGGTGATGCTGCCTTGTGGCTGCATACACAAAACAACAGCAGCTGATGCACATGACGAAAAATAAAATGTACCCATGAACGTTTTGTGTGTATCTGAATAATTACAATTCTGTATTTCTAAAATATATCCAGATCTTCTTCTCTGAGATACTAGGAGCTTCTCAAATAGAGCTGTGAATCTTTGCTTGACTTGATTACGATTCTTTTGTTAACTATTTGAAAAAGGTGCATCTTCATGTCAGAGCATTTTTTTTTTTATTAAAACCAGTTCCAGTGTCTGAATGACCCCCCTCAGAACTTTATGTTGTATAACTTACTAATGAATCAGGCAACAAAGAGGACCAGGAATTACATGACATGGCTACTAGATTAGCTGTGGAGTAGAGTGCATAAGGGTTTACAGAGTATAATCCTTAGTGTTTGGAGAGAAAACAGCTGGAATTATTTAAGGTTCTTGAGGATTCACCAAAGCTTATCAGACTGAAACTCTCACCTCTGAACTTTTGGATGCAAAGTTGAAACGTCTTCAAGAACAAAACAGAAACCCCAAGGCTGCTTAAAATCAGCCATTTTCGCTTCTGACCAATCAGTGAGTGAGATTTTCTTCGTCCTTCTAGTTGGCTAGTGATGGTTTTGTGAAATATTACCTCCTAGTGAGGAGATGATGTAACTGTTTGGTCTGCTTGAATAACGTCCAGTGTGAAAACAAACCAAACAAATGTGTAATTTTTTTTCTGAATTCCCCTTCAAATCAAACCAACTCTATCCCGATGTTTATCCACTCTAACACACCTGGCTGCAATGAATGGCTCATTAACAGGCTTGCAAAGAACTTGATGAAGAGACCCATTAATCTGCATCTAAAACATGCAGTGAAGTAGTACTCCAGGACTGGAAACACTGGTTTATTGGTAATTGCCCTCTTGGTCCCTTTTTGGGGTCAGTAGTGACTATATTTGTACAATGGGGGGTCAGACCTCAGGACAACTTTAAACCTAATTAGACAAAAATACACATCTCTGAGGTCAGGTTTGTGATTATGTAAAAAATTTAATGGAGCCAACTTCTAAAACAGTGTCAACCTTTCTGATCCTGTAAAATATTCATCAGTGACTGGGCTCACCTTCATCCTCCTGGACTCGATCCGAGACTTGTAGCAGAACTCGACCAGTGCAACCAGCATGGCCAGGCCTAGCCCACCAATCAGAATGTAAAAGACCCCCGCCACATTGCTCAGACTGAGCGCGCTTGTCTTGTCCTGTCATCACAGAGAGGCGGAGTCAGTGACAACCAGTCATGGTGCTAATAGTCATGACATCACAATCAATTCTCCTGAGTGAACTAGCTAAGCAGACGGTTGCATGTCCAAAGGCTGTAATACAGAGGCAGCATTTATCACCATCATGTAACTGTTATTGGTGGATATTTAAAAAGTTAATTTCTTGTTTTGATATATTAACAAGTTAATTAAAATAAGTCTTCTTTTTCTTTCATTCTAAATACCTTATTATCCAAACCTGAACATCAGCTCTAAGTCTACTACTTTAAAGTGGTTTGAGTCATGTTTATCTGTATGTTTCGAGTTTGTTTGTGTAATTGTGTCCTTTTGGCATACCTGAATTAATCATCTGGATTCTAAACTGGCACCAGTTCTACTTTGTCCACTCATCTTTTTGTAAATATAAATGAGAAAGGACGACATAAAGTTCTGTTATTATGCTGATGACACCAAGATTTATTTATCTACAAAACCTCAGGAAGCTAGTCAATTACAGTTTTGTCTTAAGCCTGGTACACACATACAGATTATCGGGCTGTTTTTGTCCCGATTTTGCCTCTTCCCGACCAAGGAAGGCAAACGCCCGATTATCGTGAGTCTTATGAGATTTTCCTGTACAATTATCATTTGGTCTGGGGGGTATTACGAGCAGACATACAGATTATCGGGCTGTTTTTGTCCCGATTTTGCCTCTTCCCGACCAAGGAAGGCAAACGCCCGATTATCGTGAGTCTTATGAGATTTTCCTGTACAATTATCATTTGGTCTGGGGGGTATTACGAGCAGATTTGTCCCGATAATTGGCTCTGAAACGGGTCGTAGCCGAGAATTGGAAATATTAAAAATGTTCAATATTTACGACCCGATATCTTCATCTGTGTGAGGAAAGCTGACAACTCATGAATTTTGACTGTGTGGATGGTGACGTGGCACAGAATGTAGCCAATCAGAGAGCAAGCTGGCTGGGGAACAAGGAAAGATATAAAGTCTGTGTTCACTGTTATTATTTTTTTTTTGTCTGTTATTTTTTTTCAGTTCTGGCTTTTTCTGTTAATAATAGTCCCAAGATTACCATTATTCCCTCGTCCTATATACTGTATCCTCTCCTCTTTCATGCTGAGCGTTGTGTTTTTCGGTTGTTACTATGGTTCTTCTTCTTTGATTTTGCTGGTTGTTGCTATGGTTCTTCTTCTTTGATTTTGCTGGTTGTTGCTATGGTTCTTCTACGTTTTTGTTAGATCACTTTTGGTCACATGACATGTCCGGCTCGTAGGACTAGATTGTAGATCAGTTGTGGGAAAGCATCGTTATGTGTGTGTGTTGTTCTGTGATTAGATTATCGGAGCCACCCCACACAGTACGATCAAAATTGTTAAATGCCTGATTTTTTTTTTTATCTTAAATTGTGAAGTCTCGACTAGATAAAAAATCTCAAAAGATTAAAAAAGTCCTTATGTGTGTACCGGGCTTTAGAGACGTAAACGCCTTGACGACCTGTCAATTTTAGCTTTTCAATTCAGGAAAAACAAAAATATTTTTGCCCCTAAAATTTCAAACTCACAGGCCAAGCATAAATACTTACTGTGGATGGAATTGTATAAGCGTCCAGTAACATTGTAAGAAAACCCAGGAATAATTGATCACATTTTATTCTTTTAATGCTCACATTAAAGGGTTTCTAGAACAGCTTTTTCTTATCCATTTGCACGATATTTAATTTGAAATAAGATGAATTATAAAAAATTCATAACAATATAAAGTGGAACTGTAATACTAATGTTATGAAAATATAATTATGTGAATCACTTTTGATAAATGTAATATTTATAATTATTCATATTAATAATTTCAAAATCAATAAATAGGAGTGAATATTTACTTGCTAAATTAGACTCAGATAGAAGATCCGAGTGACCATAAATGGAGGACTTCTTATTCTCTACCTACTCTGATACTGGCAACAAATTAAATAAAATTTTATATAAATATTACAGAATAAATATTTTATTTTTGTAATGATATTATTGAAAACATTAATCAAGTTAATATTATAATGCATGTATTTTTTTATACCACTTAAACCACTTCAGGGTCAAGAGGAAGAATGAATCCTATCCCAGCAATTAGCAGGCAGGAGGCAGGTACACCTTGTAGGTCGCCAGTCCATCGCAGGGCCAACACACAGACAAACAACCGCTCACACTTATGCTCAGTGTTACGGAGAATTTAGTGTCCAAACCAAACATGTCTTTGCATGGTGGGAGGAAGCTGGAATACCCAGAGAGAACCCATGCATGCACAGGGAGAACATGCAAATTTTAAATTAAATAAAAATAATCAAACTTAATTAAATAATAGGAATTTCTAATTTCCTTCTGGGATAAATCCAGTATTTTTCATTTAGTTTATTTTCATATAACTGCTAATGTTGAAGTGACACTGAACAGACCGTTGTTGCATTAATCACACCTAAGCTAAACTGTTGTGATGACCCTCGAGTGATCATGGGTCTGCTTGTGGTTCTCTGATTTTCCAGGGCCAGAATGGGAGGCAGACCCTTCCGTTTTCATTCTATTCTCTTGTTTTTTAATACTTGTTATATACAGTACTGATTTATATTCTACATGTTTTTATTGTCTTATATTCCTGTTTTGTTTAAACACAGTTTAAACTATTTGAAGGCCTATAAAGCACTTTATGTTATTGAGGGTAAAGTGGCCCTCATCATAGCCTCAGATCAAAGCCTCTGACCATCCACATCTGGTATCTGTCACATGCAAATCCATGCAGGAAAAAGTGAAAATAAAATGAGGGAAACCAAAGAAAAAAAAAAAAAGCCTTTCCTAAACATGCTTTATCTAATTATTTCACATTTCGGTTTGGCTGTTTCAAAGGTTCTCTAGAACAGCTGTATTCACAGTAAAAACTTCTTTTCTGTTGGTTAAAGAAGGGGATTTAATTGGTTGTTGAGGTCTTGTTTTTATGACATCAGTGGTGTGTTCCTGTCACATGCAGGCAGTGACGTATCGGTCATCCAATAGCATGCAGCCTGTTAAACAAAAAGCATCAGGAGGAGACATTGCTCATGGTGGCCAGAGGCCTGTCCTCAATGAGTGCTGTGAGCAGATTCCAGGCTTTCCTCTCCAAACTGTCATGTTCACCTCGGCTTCTGAGGAATCATATTTAAAAACAGCTTAAAGTCACACTGAAACACCTGAAGATGCTCCTGCTGAATGAATGTCTCATTTTTCGTACGGAAGAGCTGATGTACGACTTTAGAGACCTGATGATCTAAAAAACTCAGTTTATCTTTTTTGTAGTTTGGACATGCATTTATTTAACTGGAATATTTTCTCTGGAAAATGTAAAAACTGTCTCTGCTTCCTCTGCAGCTTCACAAGCAGCAGAGACTTAAATCTAAAAGCTGAGAGCAGCATCTGTTTCTCACCTTAGTTGAGGAGCAGCAAACACCAACGGGACCGTACAGATCACAAGGACAGGGAAATGTCACACATCATAATTTTACTGCAGGAAACAGAACACGGCTTCCTAACTTTGCACCAATCAGCTTCAAGCGGCGTCCATGATTAAAACCCACTGTGGGCCAAGCGTGGGTCAGTTCTGGGTTTGGTGGATAATTAAATTTATAGAGCAGAAAGTCAGCGGATCATTTGAAATGCTCGTCAAAGTGACCTTCACCACACCCAACATAATGTTAGCTGCTGCAAACTGGAGAGTTTCATTATACAATAGCTAATAATGATTTTAGGACAGAGTTACTGAGCACAATGTTATGGTAACAGCAGAGTTGTAAATCAGATGTTATTTATTTGTTATTGTCTCTAAATTAACTCTGTTGAGAAGAAAAAAGTTCTAGTCACAATTTATTATTTAATGGTTTGAAATATAAATAATTCTGTGGCTTGTACAGAACTGTTTTCTTTGCTGAGAAAAGGATGGTTGGAAATCATCTTAAAGCTAAACAATCCAGATGGACTTATTTTTTTTACCTCATTGTCCTCCTTTGACAAGGATTTCAAGTTTTCTTTCTCCGAGTAGATATGCAGGATAGGTTTTTAGATTAATCAATTCAGTTTGATTTAGTTTAAATTTATTTCAGTTTAACTCAGTTCATGTCAATCCAGTTTAATTCATTGTACTCTAGTTATAATCAAATTTAAACAATTTCATAGTATGATCCACATTTATGGTGCAGGCTTTTAAAGGGGAGTAGATCAATTTAAAAACGGCTGGTTGATCCAGCTGAAAATTCAACAAGACTCACAAGCTCCGACTTTACCCATTAAAAATGGCCCCTGACAGCAGCTCCTCAGGGCAGGAGGCTCCAGGACAATGTACCACCTGTCTACCCTGGGGGCACATAACAGGAGAAGCTAGGGAGAACCATGGTGAGCCCTCTTAGGGCTGGGATATACTTACTGTTAGAAACACATACGTATTATGGCTGTCACATGTTCCGAGTGTTTGTTTGGCATGTATAGGCTGTGTCAAACGAACTCATGCCGCATGTACCAATTGCAATATTTTGATACTTGAACACTAGAAATAAATAAATGCAAGGTAAACACAGCAGTGGGTAGTTTTGAAGAGCACCTCTCGGACCTTGTCCACTACCACCTGCATCTTTATGATTTTCTCTTATTACACAGTAACAAACACTCGTTCCTAACAGTCGGCAACAGACTGGGAAACTGGTGTTTATGGAAATGCTAGAAACACAATGTGACCAACAGATTTGCCTTTTCACTGTTTCAGAGTCCAAGTGCAGAGTACTGCCCCTAGTGGTGACCTCGAGTATAGAGTTTTAACTACATCCTGCGTCAGTCGTGCTCCAGCAGTTTACACAGATGGTGCAGAATGTTCACGTTTGCATACACAACAAGTGTATCCCAGCCTTACTGTAGCAGCAGCTACGCCAGAATCCAAGCGCTTTTGATTCAGTAACTGGGGCGCACAGAGGCCAGCTGGAGGACAGCAATCACCAATAACGGCCGGGTGGAGGTGAAAATGGCGGTTTGCAGAGGGAGAGTCTGCAGCACCTGCTGCTCCAGACTCAGTTTGAATACCAGTTTGTCTTATAATGTCATAAACTTCATCGCATTCATTTAGAGACAGAGGTAGTCGCATCCAGTACCGTTCCATAGCCCTCTCTGGTCACTCCAGTATTATTATTTGTTAAACAGCAGCTACTCTGCTAAAGGACAGCTGGAAGTCAAAGCTAGCAAGATGTTTTTCCTAGGTTTCTAAATTCTCTACTCACACTGAAAAGAAACATTCAAAAACATTTTAAATAGTTTCCAGAAAGAATCCTCCCAAGTCATGGTAGAGTTCCTGTAGCCTTTTCATCTGTTAGAGAAATCCACA
>JBAFTB010000017.1:29261540-29273830 GCA_037177355.1 Melanotaenia trifasciata
AATATGTAGTAGAGGAGATATTTGGTTATTTTACTTTGTTTCTATATTATTTTGTTATATTGGCATCAAAAGATGGAAAAAAATAAAACTTACAGTTCTATAAGGTTGATGTGATTTTACACATTTTAGTTTGGTTATTTATTATTATTATTAAATATTATTATTAAATATTATTATTATTATTATTATTATTATTATTATTATTATTATAAATCAAAGAAGATGAAGTCCCTGCAGCAGCTTCAGTCTGACGTTAAGACGTCTTTCTGACAGACTGTTGAACATTTTCTTGTTAGTCACGCTTGGTTACTCAGTGACTTCAGAGGAAACAGGAGGTACATGACAGATTGGAGGCAAAAACATCAGTGTGTGTGTGTTTGAGTGTGTTTGTGTGTTTGTGGGAGGGTAGGAGGGGCAAAGCTGTGGTCAGTGGATTTAACTTTACCAATACTGGTCAGCAGCCATAAACAGAGCCAGACGGAGAGAGACATTAGGTGATGAGCAGACGAAAGAAAAATATCTGGAGTTTTGAAAAAACTGACCTTTTAAATCAGACATGTTGTTTGGGGGGTTGATGTCTGGCTTTGATCCGGAGCTTCTCTTCCAGCCCAGATATTATTTGTTGAACATTTAAAGAGCAAATATATATATACATATATATATATATATGTATTTTTTTCTTCAAATTCTCAGGACAGTTTTCTAGGATAAGTTTAAATTATCTATATAGATGTGGCCCCTGCAGGCAGGAAGGATTTGTGTTCAGAAGTGAAGTAAAAAGTCAGATTTTTCAGCAGAGTTGCTCATCCGTCTGTCTGCAGCTGCTTCCAGTGCTGACCGCGGAACATTCTGGAGAACAGAAGGAGCGCAAGCAGAGAAAAACCTCTGAAGAAGAAGAAGATCTGTGGACATGAAAAACCTCTTATCTGCAGAACAGTCTGCTTGGTCAGAATGGGCCGAGGCGCTGCTTCTTTTCTCTTCAATTTGCATAAATTTTTATTTGAAGGAATTTATAAAGAAAATTGAATCATCAGAAATGGCCAAAACATCCTGATGGTGCAAACTGGAGCAATGGGGATTTCATGTCATCAGAGCCGTTAACCTTCTGCTCTTCAAAACTTTTATCTCAGCAACAGTGATACACTCTGCAAACAAAATGTTCCTCCACAACCAGATAACAGAATAAATAACATAATCTAAAAATTGACCCTAGAACACATCCTAAACCTGACCTAGTACACATCCTGAACCTGATCAGGTGCCCATGCTGAACCTGACCTGGTACACATCCTGTACCTGACCCAGTGCACATCCTAAACCTGACCCTGTGCACATCATGAACCATTTTCTGGTAAACATCTTGAACCCGATCCTGTGCCCATTCTGAACCTGACCTAATACACATCCTGAATCTGACCCGGTGAACATTCTGAACCTGACCCAGTACACATCCTGAACCTGACCCGGTGCACATCCTAAACCTGACCTACTACAAATCCTGAACCTGACCTGGTGCACATCCTAAACCTGAACCAGTACAGACCCTGAACCTGACCAGATACTGTATACATCCTGAACCTGACCCGGTGCACATCCTGAACCTGACCTAGTACAAATCCTGAACCTGACCCGGTGCACATCCTAAACCTGACCCGGTGCCCATCGTGAACCTGATCTAGTAAACATCTTGAACTTGACTTGGTGCACATCCTGAACATGACCTACTACAAATCCTGATCTTGACCCAGTGCCCATCCTGAACATGACCTAGTAGACATCCTGAACTTGACCTTGTACACATCCTAAACTTGAACTGGTGCACATCCTGAACATGACCTACTACAGATCCTGAACCTGCCCCAGTGCCCATCCTGAACATGACCTACTACAGATCCTGAACCTGACCCAGTGCCCATCCTGAACCTGACCTAGTACACACCCTGAAATTGAGCCAATGCACTTCCTAAACCTGACCCAGTACACACCCTCAACCTGACCATGTGCACATCCTGAACCTGACCTAGTACAAATCCTGAACCTGACCAGGTGCACATCCTAAACCTGACCTGATGTCCATCGTGAACCTGATCTAGTAAACATCCTGAACTTGACTTGGTGCACATCCTGAACATGACCTACTACAAATCCTGAACTTGACCCAGTGCCCATCCTGAACCTGACCTAGTAGACATCCTGAACTTGACCTTGTACACATCCTGAACCTAAACTGGTGCACATCCTGAACATGACCTACTACAGATCCTGAACCTGAGCTAGTACAAATCCTGAACCTGACCCAGTACACATCTTGAACCTGACCTAGTACACATCCTGAATTTCACCTAATACACATCCTGAACCTGACCTAGTGCACATCCTGAATATGACCTACTACAGATCCTGAAACTGACCTGGTGCCCATCCTGAACTAGACCTAGTACAAATCCTGAACCTAACCCGGTGAAAACCATGAATTTGAACTAATACACATCCGGAACCTGACCCGGTGCACATCCTGAACTTCACCTACTACTACACCTGACCAGGAACACATCTTGAACCTGACCCGTTGCACATCCTGAACCTGACCAGGAACACATCTTGAACCTGATGTGATGCACATCCTGAACCTGACCTAGTACAAATCCTGAACCTGACCCGGTGCACGTCCTAAACCTGACCCGGTGCCCATCCTGAACCTGACCTTGTACACATCCTGAACCTGATCAGGTGCCCATGCTGAACCTGACCTAGTACACATTCTGAACCTGACCTAGTACACATTCTGAACCTGACCCGGTGCACATACTAAACCTGACCCTGTGCACATCCTGAACCATTTTCCGGTAAACATCTTGAACCTGATCCAGTGCCCATCCAGAACCTGACCTAATACACATCCTGAACCTGACCCGGTGAATATTCTGAACTTGACCTAGTACACATCCAGAACCTGACCCGGTGAATATTCTGAACTTGACCTAGTACACATCCGGAACCTGACCTGGTGCACATTCTGAACTTGACCTAGTACACATCCTGAACCTGACCCAGTGCACATCCTGAACCTGAACTAGTACACATCCTGAATTTGACCTAGTACACATTCTGAACCTGACCCGGTTCACATCTTGAACCTGACCCGGTGCCCATCCTGAACCTGACCGTGTACACATCCTGAACATGACCAGGTGCACATCCTGAATCTGACCTACTACTCATCCTGAATCTGACCCGGTGCACATCCTGAACTGGTTTACCCCCTGAAAGCTCACTGATGATATTCTTTAATCTCTATGAATCTGCCACTTCTGTAAACACACTGCAGGTTCTGTCCAGGGACTAGTATTGCATCCCTGCTGGTTGGAGGATGCTGAACTTCAGATGTTTTCATGTTTTATACCCACTTTGATGAGTTTTGGTCTTCTTGCTCTGGTTATATTAGGAGTTGTACAAACCCATTTAAAGATAAGGTAAAATTTGCCTGCAGTACAAAAACTCCTCTTAGGTCTAATTTGGATTGTTCACAGCTCCTCTTCTCTGCTCTGTCAAATGTAAAACACCTCATCACCTGTGTGGAAGGGTGACAGCAGATATAAAACTGCCATATTGGGAAACACAACAGAGATATACTCGGTGCCAGTGTCTTTAATCAGCACTGTCAGTCCTAGTTTGACTAGTTTTATGTCAAAATATAAGAGTTTTATCTAAAATTAACAAACATTTCATCCTTAACACTCAGCTTCAAACATGTTTTTGAAAGAAAAAAAAAGGGGGGGGACAAAAAGTTTCAAATTAACTGCAGATAATTTTCATTAACTCCTCTAATTATCATGGACTAACTATGTAAAGGACACAACTTTGTTGGGTTATAGATAAAAACAAATGTCTTGATCAGTGAGCTGTACCCAGATAACTTCACATTTGGACATAGCCAAGCAAAAAGATGCCCACTGGTTTAAGCTGTTCTGCTAAGTTAAACTAACCAGATGTTAGCTTAAAATGTCACACTCATTTAAACGACTATTCTAAATTTACATCTTAAAGCAAATGAAGTGTAAGAAATGATAAGATTACCTTTCTGGACCATTCTGCTGGTCCTAACAGAACAACGACCTAGCATCAAGCTACCGCTAATCATGATCACCTTAAATGGTAAAAGAGTCACTAATGTTGATAAGCTGGATATGACCATTATGCAAGAAAAAAATACAAACAAACTTTTTGTCTTCAGAGTGTACCTGCTGAGATGTGGGGTCTGTAGGAAGGGGGTAGGGGGTGGTGTGAGGGATAAACCAACACGTGACTGGAACCAGGCCGAGTCACCTCAAGAACTGACCTTTCTGCCGGAGTCCTTGTGTCCACACTCCCCCTTGTCATACCACCACCTGTTTTTCAACTTGTCTAAGACGGCTTGTTCATTGAGCTTCAGTACTGCTAGGTTTACTGGGATTCTTCAAAGAACCAAGGGAGGAGGAAGGAGGAGGGGGTTGGGAATAACATAAATAACATTATGCACTTCCATGTTATTTTATGTTATTGTTCAGCTGAGATGGCTGCAATAGCAGCAGCAGTGGTGGCAGCAACAAATTTAGCAAAATGTGGCATTAGCAGTACAGATGCTACGGTGCACTACATAGAACATCTCGACAACAGCAGAAAGATAAACAAAAACAAACAGAAAACAGGTACAATCACACAGAAAACTCTTGGAAAATGTCAGCGTCAAAGTGATATGCGTTAATACTCCATCTAGCTTGGTTTGGCCTGACTCCCTACGTGCGAGATGTGTATTACTATATCACTTTGGGTAACCGGCAAGAGCTGGAAACACTCCGAGACATCTGGATGACTGAGCAGAATCAATCTGCTAGATACCTGGAGACTGTTGGGGGAGGATGGTCCAGGGAATGCTCCAGTCTATGTTTCCTCAGCAGTTTTGGGTTAAAACTGTCAATCAATAAGAAACTGTCTGCTCAAAGGGATATTTTATGAAGTCAGGTGACAAGCTGCTAGTTACCTTGGCTTTATTTTCCCCAGGCTAATGCACAACCTTAATTTCATACGCCTAACTGTATTTACTTTTATAGACACTGATCTACCTGCACATCTCATGCACAGGCAGCAAGTATGTTGTTATTATCTGAGTAGGAATTTCCACCAATAATTATTAAAAACTACTTGTTTGATTTTGAGCTCCATTAACTTCACAAGAAACTAAAAGGTTTGTAACAAAAAGGACCCAGAACTTAAAAGTCCCAGTGTGTTTTTCATCGGACTAACAGGGTGTTTCAGCCCCGAGTTCCTCGCTTTTTCTCCGAGATACCACAGCTTTTATACAATAAACCAACATCAAGAACCAGAAGCGATGAAAAAGACTGGCTGGGTGTCCTCGTTAGTTGAAAGTCTAAGCAAAAAATGTTGCATTTGAGTGCACCATGAAGATCATGTCCAAATTCCAGTTATGCTGTGGCATATATGCTGTGTTGGAGAATATAACCCCAACACAAATGAGAGTAACAGATTAGTTATGGTATTCAGCAAGTAAAACTGGAAGATAAAAGCTGTGTTTGGTCTATTCGAGCTTGTTCTGTTTCCATTTCATCTCGTTTATTCTTTAAAGTTTGTCTAAATTCTCCTATGTATTGTTTCTTTTGCACCTGTTTTTGGTGTTGTATGTGTACAAACAATAAAGACTTATAGTTAACAGATTTTATGAGCAGTTGTGGATATTAAATGTGAGATCACTGAGACAGAAAGTTGAAAATATAACAATGGGAAAACTAATCAGGAATGCTCAGTGGTGCAAGCCCCATCCTAAAGACACTAGTGGATCTACTTTCCTAGAAAGGTACATGAAAGTCACAACTTTTTTGAGTGGCAAGATTTAACCAAAGGAGGCATTGCTCCCTATAACTACTCTCTCTTTGTTTTGTTAGATGGTTTGGTTAGCAACATAACAGATACACCTGGTAGTTTTAGCAGACATAACTGAAATATTTAGAAAGAACTAAATGTTTGAGATCGTCAGAAAATTCATGCATCATTGGCTCTAAATTTATTTCTTAGTACATTTCGTCCTGCTTTAAAATGTACTGTAAGTTCCTGTAATTACCTGGAATAAAACTGATTGGTCCTGGAAGAGTTCTGCTATAATTTAACATGAATATTTTTGTCTTACACCCTAAATTTCCCAAGTATTTCATAAAAAACCCAATGGATCAGACAGTGAGAATTGATGAGTTTTGGGTTGTTATAGGTGGGTCTTGGGAAGTGTTTCGTGCTTGCTACTGAAGCTGTGGTTTGTTGCCGGTTACCCCGGTGTGCCATTGCCTGTCGTTACCCGTCTGGATTACGGTGATCTGACCTTGGAGTCCCCTCCCCCGATGCCGCATTCTCCCTTGTCATACCACCATCTGTTTTTCAATTTGTCCAACAGGCCCTGCTCGTTCAGTTTTAACACTGCCAAGTTAACAGGGTTTCTACGAGGATGATAGTAACAATAGGGGATAAAAAGGGAACTAAGTGTTAATAAAGAACTGCCACAGTGAAGATAGCTCATAACATATGTTCATTAATGACAGGCATGATAATATACTGTAATTGTAATCATAAAATAAATGCTGCATTAAAGGACAGGCTTCAGCCCAGAATTTTTCTGCACATCACAGTCAGGTTGCTTCTGATAGAAGACTTTAGTCTTATATATACATCATATATCACTGTTTGCAACACCTACTGCCATAAAAGTTAAATAGAAGAAAACTGCAATTCAGAGAGTGGCAAAGAAGAAGAATGTGGAGGAATTAGGAGCAAATCATGAAGATCCCTGGTCTTCCAAAGAGAAGCTGAGGGTGCTTGTTTTCCTTCACACATAATTTAGCCAGCTGGTTTTAGATGCATTTAAACCAGTTCTAGGATCTTTCTTGTGGTTATAGGATCTCCCCAAAGAACAACATACCTTTCTTCTTTGGTAGCATTCACACTACTGACTAGGGGTGTGCAATACTGTAAGATTTGGTATTGATCTGATACCACGTACATAAAAGCAGTGTCTATACCTTTAATGATATCTTTTAATAGGGCTGTTAAAACGTATGGTTCATGTAAAGAGATCAATCTGTGGAATTAAACCATTAATGTTTTAACGAATGAACAACTAAGTTATTACTCATAACATAAAAATCCAAACTTGACATTATCTTGGAAAGAGAAGCTGATTTGGGGCATGTAGGTGCCTTGTCACAACGATGAACCAAATCTACCAAAAACCACTTCATCCTACTTATTTTTGAAGATTCTGACACTTTCAAGGCTTACATTAAAGTACAGATGTTATCAAAGTAGTGTCAGCTGATATCAATACAAATGTTGGTATCGATATTATCAATATTTGGAATGATCCACCCACCACTTGTTACCAGTTAGGGTAAATATTTGAAATTTGTTAACATGTTCTCTCTTTTTTGTTTAGTGTGGTATCATTTCATGATTGTAACACGGTTATGAAAGTATAAAATTTCCTTTTTTTAGATGTATTATGTACGTGACTGCAACAAGGCATGTACTGTGGAAATACCAAATTTTCTGTTCTTGGATTAACAGAATTGTCCATACTGTAAAAAATGGTAAAAAATGGCCTGGTAATTTTCTGCTAGGACATTATCTGTTCTTTCTACAGATATTTTTCTTGGAGTGCAGTTTCTGCACTGGTTTGGTTTAAACCCAGCAGCTAGCTGTAGCGGAGATTAGCGTCTGTCTGAGATGTGCACGCTTTCAAGCAGTCTGGGCTGAAATAAATTAATCTGTTATTTAATGCTTAGCAGCAAACCTTAATCTGCATTAACTTTCAATCATTACCTGGTAAATAAAGAGGAACAAGAGTCAAATGTCCCAACACAAAACATTGTCTGTTGTACCTCTTTACATAGCAGTGATGATCAAAAAGTGGCAGCAATGATGACAAATTAATAAAATGATCAATGAGTTGTTTTTCAGTTTGGTTAGTGTCATGATAGCTAATGCTGGAGAAGAGTTTTGTTCTAAAGTGCAAGCAGCAGAACAACAATGCAAGCATTTCACTTAATCTATTTAACCTTTTGTTGTTGTGATGAAACTCTGATCAGGATGGTGGTATTACAATCCAATCCATCAAGTATTGGCTTCGTTCTGGATCATCTCACCTGCAGAACTATTACTAATTTGCTTCAATCGCATCAATTAGACGCTTTGAAAATGTCATTTTGGAACAAGACTCTCCAAACGATCCACTAAACAAAAACAACAGGAACAGATGAACAGCAGCAGCTCTGATGGAGCGTTTCATTTCAACTCGCTAGTCAGGATTTTGGAGCTTCTATTCAAATCAGCTAAACTGCCCCCCCAAAGTCTGATTTCTGACCCAGAGTAACCAGCTTGAGTGCTGTCCAGAATCCAATTTCTAACCTCTCTTGTACCAACAGTTTATTAGCATTTCTATCAATATGGAGTGTTAATCCAACACCCTACCCATCAGTAAACATGCTGATAAAAGGCAGACTGTTTAACTTGTTTTCCCAACCGCCACCTGGTACAGGGTCAGCTTGGGCATGAGGTCATTCCCAACTCCAAATTCCAAATTGGAGAAAAAAAAGGAACGCCACATCAGAGCTGAGAGCAGTCAACTCAGAGACAGCACACAGTTCACACAGAGCTGAGGTTTTTGATGAATAAAGTTGATTATACAATATGCTCAGCATTCAAGTGCTTTAATACAACTGTGTTGCTAAGCAACTGATCAAAAAAGTGACTAGAGACAGAATTAGTGTCTTCTGCATCTGCAGCTCAAACAGCGGTGAAAAGTGACTGATGTGGATTTCATTTGTCTTAGAGAAATCTAAAACTGTGTCATTAAGAGGGCGTCTACACCCAGACCATTTCATGGAGGCAATAATTTTCCTCCATGAAAAGGAACAAACCATTTCATTTCCCTCTGAGCAGTGATGACCTGTCTCTGACTCTGGGTTGGCTCTAAAATGCTTATATGAAGCAGAAAGAATGAAAGCGACATTTTCTGACTCAGCTTCTGATAACAACATGAAGAGAGCCCACTGATGTCTGACAAAAGGAGAGAGAGAGAGAAAAAAACATGCCTTTCAGATGCTGCTGACAGGTAAAAGTTTCTGTAATATTCATGTGGTTTTGTTTTATTAAGTCTAGCAAAAGTGTGTGAAGAACCAGACTAGACTTTAGATTGATCTAAATGTGGAACAATGCCCTATCCTGGCTGGGATACTGACGAGGAACACATAGAAGGGTACCATCCTCCTTATGTGTTAAGTCAATAAAATTAGTTATATTTTTGGACCTTAAAAAAAGAAAAAAACATTTTCAATGAAGAATAAATTTATTCTTCTGGGAGTTTGATCAAATTGAAAGAACTGAACCAGATTATCAAACACTTGGTGGAATTTGTTCTGAGCTGTTAAAAACTGTTTATTCTGACCATTCATTTTTTCAATCATTAGGAGGATGAGACCCACCTTCTTGTTGTTTTCCTTCTATTTTTCTCCAGGTTTTGAGGCTTTTCAATAATCATATTTGTATAATTTTGACTTTCAAACAGAATTTGTATGTAAACAGTTTTTATCTTTTGAGTGGAAGTGTAACAAGGGAGCTGAGTGAGTGATCCACTAGTTAACTGTTAGCTGGTTCAGACTGGTTTCCGTGGCCTTTCAGGTGGCCTATTGGTTTCTCTGTTTCAGGGATGGGTCTGTTGTTGCTGGTTGTACTTCCAGTAAAGGTCAGTGCAGAGTTCAGAGATCACTTCTGAGTTTTGACCATGATAAAGTTCATGCTCAGAAAGAGACATAAAAAGGCAGTGGTGGTCTAAACCAAACAGATACCTCTGCCGGTAAAATGTGAAGCCTGTGCGGAAGTGCAAAAAACTGCAGTTCACCCCTCGTCCACTAAACAAAACAAAGTCAATCCCCATAGACTCTCATGTTAAAAAGACCAACTTCACAGCAAAAATAAACATGTTTAAAGCCTGGTACAAAACAACATTTTAGGATTAATAGGTCAAGTTTACCTTCATGACAACTGTGAGGGAGTGAATTATTTTCTAACTCATCTGTTTGGATGTTATTTAATCTTGAAATTCTGCATAATTAGGGGCGTGTCCTTTTGATTGACAGGTATCCAATATCTGCAGAAAGAGGAAGAGTGTAGCACAACCGCAGTTTTTAGCCAGCTAACAGTGCGCTTTAGCTTTAGCCCACCTACCTCTATTAGTGGGTTAGCTACCGTTAGCTCCAGGTTAGCTCGGTTAGCTTTTAGCTACAGGGAGCTCAGAGTTTGATGGGTGTCAATCATCCACCCCAACCTTCACAGTCCCCCTCTCAGCTCGACCTCTTTGCCCATTTTTGTATCCTCTGGGAACGACAACACGTGTGATGTTGCCAAGGTGGCGACAGTGGGAACCGCCCAATGGGCTTCAATTCAGCTCTTCAACAACCTACGGGTGACGTCATCTTTTATATACAGTCTATGGTCTAAACACAATTACCTCTGTCTTCTTTTGATTGAAGTTTAAAAAGCTTAAGGCCATCCATGCTTTAATATCTCAAGACAAGTTAAAAGAAACGCAAGAGGACATTATCACAGGAAGAGAGGAAAAAGAACCAGCGGAAGGACAGAACAACACTGGACTGACTTTTACTGGCTAGAGAGAGCTCAGAGAAAACACAGGATGCAAGGTGGCTGGTAGTGCAGCTTGAACAATGTGAAACCATTCATCAAAAGTCAGTGATGGGTATGAATGATGCCTCAAAAGTGTTGGAAGTCAAGTTAAAAAAGAGACTTTGATTGATAATCATCAAACTGCTGCCTCCAATTCTGCAGAAACTCAGCCAGCTTTGTTCCCTCCGGTGGTTGCAGTATGATTTCATAATATTTAGTGCTCTGAGTATTTATTTTTACCCTGTACTTGGGATTCACTGAACCTATTTTAATTAGGTATTATTTAGTTTTTCCTTTCCTTTCTTACTTTTGCTTTCATGTTCTTTGAATCTATCTGTTTATTTGTCTTGGCTTTCTGTTCTTATTTTGTGTACATCACACTGATCTGCTGTGGTTGTTTTAAAAAAAAAACGCGACTCAACTGATCTTGTTTCCTTAGTAACAGCTCAGCTTCTTTCTTCCGCCAATTTGTGCACCTTCACTTCACTCAATACTGCTTCGAATTATTGTTTACACCCGTAATAATTTTACAAATGATTTTCTATGAAATTAACATGAAAAGGAAGCTTTTACCTGCAGCAGCAGACCTCAGATAGAAAAGTTAGAGAAGATGGAGAGACTGATCAGGATGGGAGTTATTGTTGTTGAAGCAGAGACAGGCGTTAACAGACACCAACAGGTTGACAGGGACGCAGAGACAGACACATGGACAAAGACAAAAGAGAAAGAGACAAGACACACAGGAAGACAGATTAAGAGACCGACAGTAGACAAACAGAATGACAGACAGACACAGCGACAGTAAAATAATAGTTTATGGTTGCCTCTGAGGCGCATCAGCTAGCAGCTCCAGTTGCCATGTTTCTGGAAACATGTTGGAAGCAGCTCTCTGAGTGTGTGGACATCAGACCAACTTCAAATGTCTCTGTGGCATATCTCAGGGACCAGTCCTGGGGTGAAACTTTTCATTTTGTGTGCTAATGACATTAGCTGCATTTCCATGGAACACATTTGATCCGATCGAAAGTCCAATCAGAGTAAAAATGCATCATGTAAACAAGTCAGCTGTTTGGATCAGCCTAGATCGGAAAAAGAGGGGGAGTTTAAACGTTTTCACAATCAGGTCAGCAGGAGTAAACAAGCATGTTTACATGGTTTCTGTGGTGGATTGTTCCTGAGCATTGGGTTTGGTGACATAATGAGTTTCAGGGAAGACTTGAACAATGGGAACAGCAAAACAGGATTTATTAGAAACAGAAAGAGTTCAGGATTACTGAGCATTTCAACGGTCAAAAGGTTCAAAATAATAAAAAGAAAAGAAAAACTCTTCTCTCGAACTAGTAGGGACAGCATATGTCGAAAGTGTTAAAATCTTATTAAATTTGTCCATCATGTAAAATACAACCGACCAGATCAAACATGTCAGCTGGAACGGAGCTTTTGTTGATATTTCCACTAGCTACGTTTGCATGGACAAATATTTCATCTATTCAACTATGGAGTTAGTTTTGTGTTTTTTTTAAATGCAAAAAAAAATTATCTGAAAGGAAAAAAAATATATTTGATATAAA
>JBAFTB010000017.1:29318486-29328813 GCA_037177355.1 Melanotaenia trifasciata
CCCCCCCCCCCCCCCCCCCCCCCCCCCCCCCCCCCCCCCCCCCCCTCCCCCCCCCCCCCCCCCCCCAACGCCAGCATCTATAGGTGCGTTTCCATTACTCCTGGAATTGCGCAAAAGCTAAATATCAATAAAAAAAACTGTAATGGAAACACCTGTATTTCGAAAAAACTCTCATATATCACTTAAAAGTTTTTAGCTCTCTCAACAGCTGGTTTTTCAGACATGTCGATATAGAAGTATATCGCAAACGTGTAATGTGACCAGTTCATTTCAAATAGAGATGGCGCAGTCTGAGTAGACACAGAAGGAGACAGAAATCTTTTTACAAATAATTAAAGAAAAAAATATAATCGTCATCCCTGAAAGCAAACAAAGGTGAAATGCAAGAGTATTACAAAGATTTAGAAATCTCTCTTCCCCTCAAAGTGGAGTCTCGCGGGACAAGATTTTAAGAGAATAACTGCTAATGCGCTAAACACCATTCGATGGAAACACCTGCAAATCACAATTGCACTTTATTGAAATCTTAGAAAAATTGCTTTTATTTTGCCAAATACTGTAATAGAAACACAGCTATTGATGTGTTTTTAGAGCTGACCGAGTTAAGCTGCATTGGGATAGAAACAGGACCTTCCTGTTGCTTTGTGTGGACCTTTTCTTTCACTTGACGCTAAAACATGATTAATTTAAATCTAGATTAACTTTCCACAGATACAAACTGGACTGATGACGATAAAACATGAATTATAAAACCACTTTCAGAAATATTCAGATAAAAACAAAGGAACTGATGCTAAACTATGATGCTGAAACATCTGTTTGGTTTTCTTTGGTAATAAAGTTTGACTTGAGCAAATTTCTAATGCTGATTTGAAGATATCACCAGATCCTACACAGAGGAGTTGTATTGTTATATTACAGAGAGATGTTTTCACTCTGTTATCTATTTGGTTTGTGTACTTTTGAATGTGTTTTGATGGTTGTCAGTCTGATTTTTAGACACATAGACAGACTTTTGCTCACAGGTAGAAAACTGATAACTAACCCAGAGATATTTTTCCAGGGAGAGGATGAGGAGGCTGTAGCTTCACAGTCTGAATGACAAGCTGTATTTTTTTTTTTTTTTTCTCAGAGGAATCAGATGATGTCTACTGTAGGCCAAAGGTTGGACTTGACCATGTATGGGAGTTAGAATAAATAAATATCACTGACAAACTGATTTGTTTAAGGTATATCTAAGGGGGGGTGTCAGAAAAATTTCTTTAATCTTTCAGACTGCCCTCTCCTCCTCTGAGCTGTGATACGTTATTTAGGCAGAGAAATCTGACCTCATACATTCAGACCTGCAGCAGAAACATGACATGGAGCCTGCAGATCAGGGATGAAGCAGAATCAGCGGCTTATCAAGGTAACTTCAAGTTCAGCTACTGATGTTCAGCAATTTGAAGCTGTTTCTCCTATTACTGAGGTGTATCACCATGGCAACTGATGCTGGAAACAGAACCTGCTCCAGAGACTCCAGAGAGATCAAAACAGGTGAGAGCACCACCTCCTGACCAATCAGATTTCTTAGAAAATGAAAACAAATGAGGAGGAAAAGAAAAGAAAAATGAAATATTTGGCAGACTGAAATAATTTTGCACAGATCATGATGTTGCTTTCCAAAGGTTTTTTTTTTAATCTTGTCAGCTGTAGAATAAGGTATTTTAAGCTCTTCTTCTTCCTAATGAGCAAAATAAATAAATAAAATCACATCATGTCTTCCAGTGTATTCCTATCACCTAGCAGGCCATTTGCTCTGCTTCTGAAAAGCCTATGAGTCAACACAGAGTAATCACATCAGCATTTTACTGTGTATGAACACACACACACACACACACAGATACACACACAATGAGCACCGTGTTCAAAAGACAGCTCAGCAAAATTCACAGAGACTTCAAAGAGTCGAGAGACACGCTGACAAAGAGACTTCAAAGACACTGTGACACACACACACATGCTTGTACAGTTATCTTTGTTAGGAAATTGAATTGACTTCCATTTATTGTGCAGACTGAACCTGAATCTATGCAGGAATAATAAACTACATCCTGGCTCCTCTGAGGACTATTAATGGCAACAAAGTCAGTGCTTATACCTGACAAGATCCCAGAGAGGTAGCACACATACAGAGAAAAGCTTTCTTCAGGTTATCAGCTCAGGTCCTCTTAACATCTGGTGCCAACATGAATCTTCGGTGACAGCTTCTGATCAAATGTTAATTATCTCCTCTTTAAGCAAATCATAATTTCATTTGTTTGGTATGTGGGTGGTCCCAAAATGAATCCTGAGGATGCATTCTGCTCATAGTGCTAAATAAATGTGAGATCAAGAAGATCACCTTTAGTGTAGCCTCAGCCTTTAATGTTGACTAAATAAATTTTGTGGAAAAAAAAAATAAAAATAAATAAAACAGTTCTTATCCACCAACCCTGTAGGTGGCAGCAGGGAAGGTATCCAAATTGGAGCAAACTTCATTTTCAAGTGTTTCCAGGGGCTACCAGCAACACAACTGATTCAAATCAACTTGACAACAAGCTGTAGGATGTCCATTTCATATGACTCAGATGTGTGGCAGCAGGGAAACATTTAAAACCTGCAGGACAGCAGCCCAAGAAGATTGGAGTTGGTGATCCCTTCTTTAAGAAACCTCTTTAATAGGAGGGACGAGGGGTCAGATGGTGAAATTAGACAACAATGGTACATGAGCTCAACACCTATCATAACATTTATTGCTATGATTTTAGAAAAGGTTGTTGCTAAGAAACTTACAGATGTTTCAAAAAGAAAAAGCACAGCATTCTGGATCATTTTTAGTCTGGTTTTCATAGGGCTCATACCCCTGAAACAGCCCTTCTTACAGTCTCCAATTACAATCCTGGTGTGTAGTGATGCTGGAGAATGTTTTGTGTTACGATGTTGGACTTGACCTTGGTCTTTGACCATCACATCATGCTTGATAGGCTGAAATACTGGGTTTGTGTATCAGGATCCGCTTTGAAAGGTTTTCCACATATCATTTTCTACGGCTGCTGCAAAATTCAGGTCCTCTTCCTCATCTCTTACTTATGGTGTTCCACAAGGGTCTGTTCTGGGGCCTTTATTGTTTCTGATGATATTTAGTTCTATATGTCTTTTAAACCCCATGAGGTTTTTAAGGTTTCGATCTTGCTCAGGTGCTTGGGCTCTTTTAGAAAATAGATGTTATATTAAACCTTCAGTTACAAACCTTGATATAACTGAACTTCAAGTGGTCTCTGGTCCTCATGTTAAATCTCCAGTTTGCTCCTGTTTTTATCATTTAAAAAATATTGCCAAGCTGAGTCACAATGTGTCTCGCTCCGAGTTGTAAATGATCCTGCATGCTTTTATTTCATTTTTTGGACTAAAAGTGAGTAGGCAAACTTAAACAGATGAGTCTTGAGTCTGGATCTGAAGATGGGGGGAGAGTCAATACTTTTGATGTCGAGTGGTAAAGAATTCCAGAGTTTGGAGGCAGATCAGCTGAAAGCTCTACTCCCCATGGTGCTGAGGCAGACAAAGGGCACAGGGAGGTGGATGGAGGAGGATGATATGAGGGAACGAGCTGGAGTGATCTGAATGAGATCAGAGAGATATAGAAGGGCAAGGTTATGGATGCCCTTAAAGGTGAAAAGGAGGAGTTTTGTAGGTAATTCTTTGGGTAACTGGGCGCCAGTGGAGCTGTTGTAGGTTGGGGTGATGGGATGGGCTGATGGGGTTCTTGTATACTGATCTGGGCAGCAGAATATGAACCAGTTTGAGCTTGTGGAGGAACAGCAGGGGGAGTTAGAGTAATCAATTCATGAGGTAACAAGACTATGGACAAGGATGGAGGTAGAGAGGACAGTGAGGGTGGGGCAGAGGTGGTTGATGTTGCGAAGGTGGAAATAGGTAGAGCAGGTGATGTTGTTGATGTGGGGATGAAATGAAATTGTGGTGTCATTATGAATGACACCCAAACTCTTAATCCTTAAGGGGGATAAGTCTTAACTCTGAAGGGGGGACTAAGGAACGGTCGATGGTAAGGGAGAAGCTGTCAACTTTGGATAATAATGATTTACTATTTTTTACATTTTTACATTTTGCCACTTCCCTGGTTGGGTTTAGGAAATAAGGTCTTGATTAGAGTAGAAGACTACTTGGTGAAACAGTGTGTCCGTTGAGACGGACTTGGATGGCATCCAGGATGCAGCAGATTGGGATGCACCCTTAACCCTGAGGTTTCACTGAAAGCAAAAGTGTCACTAAAGACACTAGAAAACTACTTTTCCCCACATCTAGTAATTATAGGTTAATATTGCCTGCATGAATAAACAATCTTCTGTGTCACTTCAGAGAGGAGAACAGTCTCAGGTAAATCCAGTTTTCCGGTGAAGACTAAACTTTGTGGTTTGTACTTGGAGTTGACTTGTTTGAAGAACAAGACACCAGTATATACATGGCTCACTGACAAAATATATGATCTCCTCTGACAGGTAGTAGCTCATTAAGGTCATAAACTGTCAGTGTTTACAGCTGCCATTGAGGCTCTGCTCACCACGTCAAGTGTGTTAATGATAATGTACAACCTTCAATTAGAGATACAGCAGAGCAAGACAAGCACCCTGGCAGAGCGAATATACTAACACCGAGGAAGAAAGAGAGAGAGAACAGTAATTATAGATTGATGATAAAAATAGAGCATGGAAGTAAAGGAGGCAAACAAAAGACACACAGAAAACAAGAGAAATTCAAAGGAGATAATAAATGTAGACACTAATCTGCTCTCAGTTCTCCGTCTCATTTCCATAAACATAATGAATGTTGTTTACTGTTAAAACTATGTAAAAAATATGTGTGTACAGAAGAAAAGCAGGTGACAGAGAAGGGAAAATAAAAAGCGATTAGAGGAGACATGAAGGACAAAAAGGAAGGAAATGATGGATAGATGAGCCACAGCAAAACTGAGGGAAGGAAAGTGTCATGTAAAAACACAAAACACCAAAGGAGATGATAGGGGGAGGAAATGTAAGAAAGGGAGAAACCGAGTCGTTTTCTTGGTTTTTACAGTTACAGCTTCATCGATGGAGCTCAAGTTGTCTTTAACCAGCTGAATGACTTTTTGAATAGAACTGGAAATATTGATTAATTTTAATCAGGGTTCTGACCTCATCACAGCCCTGAAACAGACCTGGTCAAAATACTTTAGATCACAGAATCCCTGTGCACTGGGTCGGACTTTGTAGCGCGCTCTTTAACTGCTTCATGTCCTGTTTAAAAGGACAACGTTATTTAATTATGATTGGCAGTGATCAGTCTGTGCAAATGGTCATGACTTCTGAGTCCACCAGGGATCAGTTCTTGATCCACTTCTATTCAACATATGATCCTTTTGGGTCAAATATTACATAACTAGAATCAAGCATCACAGTCATGCAGACGATACACAATTTTAAGAGTCTTACTCTTAGACTTACTGTGTCAGTGTCTGAAGCAAATAAACGAGAGACTTTGTTATTTTTGTTGGCTATATATGGGTCAGTGGGAGCGGTTTGTCAGAATGGTCAGAATTTTAGCGGGAGTGGAAGGGAGCAGGATTGAAAAAATAGTCCTGCACAGGGCTCTACATGTACTGTAGGTGCTGAACAAAAGCAGGCCCAACAAGGAGCTTTGGGGAGCTCCAAATCACCCTTGTTTGAGTAGGACTGTGGTTACTAACTGGTACAAAGCAATCCCTGTCTTTCAAATAGGATAATAATAATAAAAAAAAATAATAAAAATGATAAATAAATAAATAAATCTGGCTTGCCTAAAGAAAAAGAAAAACAACTAATAGTCTTTGGCACGATGTAGCTGTAGATCTAAACGTCTGTCAGATCATTGGACAATATGTGAATGTTATCTCAGGAAAGACAGCTCTAATAAAGAGAAGCAGCGGTTTTAGTTCAGGTGGTTCAGGCGAGGTCTACTGTTACAACCTCACCTGGCCAGGGCTGGTAGTCCTCCGGCAGCTCTCCTCAGACTCTCCACACCTGGTCCTGATCTGCTCATCAATATCAAGTCCACTTAGTCACACCTGTCCTCCAGTCCTTATAGTCCCCTGTTCTGCCCTCAGTCCTCATCAGTTCTTAGCCTACACACATGCAGGACTCATCCCTTCTCCTTCCCTGGCTCCCTGGTTCTTATCCCTCCAGCCGTCTCCTGCAGAGTCTGTAAGACCAGTTCCTTGCATTCTTGGTGCATTAATAAAGTCTGTTAATCTGTCATGTGTCTCCGTGTGGTCCATGCGTAACACCTACAAAATGGACTATGTGTTGTCAACATCCCCATCATCTGGGAGACCTCAGGTCTTAAAAGATTAAAATATGAATGTGGAAGTTTGATACCAGCAATACACTCAGAACACAAGAATTATTGTTTTCATTCTGTTTGTAAACTATAAAATAAAACCAGGCCATCACTTCTGGAACTAAACAAAAAGTAAAACATCACAATCACCACACTAATTCGGATTTATATTCCTTCATTTGCCAACACTTTGTCAATTTGAGACAAAAATGAACAAAATACAATGAAACATTAGGTCAACAAAAACCTAACAAAACTATTGGCCATTATCGCACTAACTCACTGCAGGGAAAGGTGAATGATGGGATCTTAAAAAAAAAGAAATCCAATAATAGAGCTGCACATTTATTTACTTAGAAAGTCCTGGATACCAGGTACAAACATACTATATGAGGACAAAAACATCCTCTCCCAAAATCTGCCATTAAAGCATGAAAGACGGAATTTTTTTTCCCGTTTTTTTTAATTATTGAAAGAAAATTATTATTTTAACCCTTTAAAATCAGCTTGATCACATGACACAACTCTCCATGAAAAAACAAAACATACAATAAATATAGTAATACATGTTAAGGGGATGGTAACTTTGCACAAAGTTCCTAATCAGTGTTTTAACTCATTTGTTGGTCATTTAAGTTCCATTTCATGGAAAATAACAAATAAAATGTGATATTATGTAATTAAATTAGCATTTAAATTGGTAAAATGATTTACTAATTACACATTTGGCATTTCTGATTAACACTATAATTAGAGCTGGTGGAAAGATTTAAATAAAAAACTAGAAAAATAAAAATATCTCATTTTTTTAAACTGTTTTTTGGTCTTTTTTTGTCCTCTACTGACCCATAAAGGTAGGAAATTGTAACAACCCATACAGGCTAAAAACATAAATATATATATATATTTTTTAAATGAAAAAAGTCAAACCAAAGATAAGAACAAAAGTATATTAGAGGAACCTAAAAACAAAGATTTATGAAAACTGCAATGATGACGAGGTCTCTGTTCTGGATGACTGTTAGCAAAGCTTGTAATGTGTTTGCTGGTGCGTGTATGTGTGAGTGTGGGTGCATGCAAGTGTGCATGTTGCATGTGTAACGGTGTATTAGGGAGATGTTAGACTGGCCAAGCGGCTGCAGCTATGTCAACCACACAGGGAAGAAAAAAAAGAGTTTCATGTTAAATTAAACACTGTCTGTTCATGCGAGCTGAGGCTCTCCTGTCTGCTTTATTTGCCAGCAGCTGTTGTCTGTCCGTCCGTCTGTACAGAGTTTGAAATCAGAGAATGACTGGCTGAACTCCGTGCTGTCCAGTTCAACAGCCACTGGAGAGAAAACACCTTGCTCAAAGGTAACTTCCAGAGCAGCAGCAAATATCAGGGAATGGTGAGGAACACGTAAAAGCTCTCTCAGTTCTCCAGACAGTTAAAAACAGAGGAGAGGAGGTCAAAGGGGAGGAAGGAGGATCTATTGTTACAGCTCAGATTTTATGCTTGCTTTTCTTATCAAATGTGTGAAAAAAAGAAAAAAAACTAAAAAGATTTTAAATTAGGAGAAAAGATTGATGAATTTGAGAAATTTACAAAAATTATCTTCTGACTTCGTCCTACAGCACAGAAATTTTATAGTTTCTTAAAAATGTTGAGCTGATAGTGAATCTGATGGCAGCAACATCTCTGTAAAAAGTAGTTCCAGGGTGATGTTCAGCATGATGTAAAAAGTAGTTCCAGGGTGATGTTCAGCATGATGTAAAAAGTAGTTCCAGGGTGGCGTTCAGCATGATGTAAAAAGTAGTTCCAGGGTGATGTTCAGCATGATGTAAAAAGTAGTTCCATGGTGATGTTCAGCATGATGTAAGAAGTAGTTCCATGGTGATGTTCAGCATGATGTAAGAAGTAGTTCAGGGTGATGTTCAGCATGATGTAAAAAGTAGTTCCAGGGTGATGTTCAGCATGATCTTTTCTGTACATGTGTATAAAATCATTTACACAGCCTTGTCATAAAGTATGTAACAGAGCGTCTCAGTGTCTCCCTCCATCTCCAACACGATGCCACACAAACTGGCTTCTCTGAGTATTGCAGCAATTGTTAGTCCAGTGGTGTGAGCTTCGGTGTGCTCCTGGTCCTTCTGGTTGCAGACACACACTGACGGTGGGAGGGACCTTGTGGTCTGACTAAGTCATTTTTTATCTCTGCAACAGTTCTATCAGTCACACTAAGAGACCGTACCGCACACTCAACACGTTGCAATTCATGTTTACTACTATCTGTGCTGTGGCCACCAAACAAAATTTCTTTCCCCACCTCCACCAACGAGCACTTTGATTTAGGTCTTTTATTTATTTATTTATTTTTTTTTTTCACGATAAATAGCTGGCTTGGGTGTGTTCAGAGCGGGATGTAAGGCCGATTCCGTGGCGCACATTTCCAAATAATCGTGATCTATGAAGGTGAATTTATCTACATATGCGCGTGCACATACTTCTCTTTATCTGATACTTTTAGTTTGTGTTCTATGCACTGCTTTATAAATGATGCCCCTGGATCTTGGTTGCTGGATTTCTGCTTCCATGATGCTCCAGATGTTGTGTACTGGTGAAAGGTCTGGACTGCAGGCGGGCCAGTTCAGCAGCCGGACTCTTCTCCTGTGAAGCCAAGCTGCTGTGATGGATGCAGGATGTGGTTCATCATAGACGTTGTCTAGATGAGAGCAGATGTTGCTCTAAAACCTCCATGTACTTTCCAGCATTGATGAAGAAGATTCCAGACCATTAGCAATGGTTGCACTGGTGCGCCTAACTTTTTAATTTAATTTAATACGTTAAGGATCATCTTCGGATCATTACACATAGACAGTGATGCTGTGTGACTTGTACGGGATTAAAAAGTCAAGAACAACACCTTATCACCCACAAGGCAACGGCCAATGCAAGCGTTTTAATAGGACCCTGCATGATCTCCTTCGGACTCTATCGGTTGACCAAAAAGCAGCGCTGGCCCGAGTATCTGCACCAAGTTTTATTCAGCTATAATACAACACCACATCAGTCTACTGGCCTTTCTCCATTTTTTCTTATGTTTGGCCGTGAACCTCAACTCCCTGTAGACTTCCTATTAGGCCACATAGAAGAGCTGATTGCCGGGGAGGCTTGTAGCTGGATTCACGAGCACCACCGACGTCTATGGCCATGGAAAGCGCCAGAGAACGCATGAGACTTGCTGCAGCACGGAGGAAGGAGAGGGCTGACAGGCAGGCCGAGGAAGAGATTTTGCCTGCTGGTCAAACCGTGTATCTACGGGATCATTCCCACAGGGGACGAGCCAAGATCCAGGATGCATGGGCCCCTGGAGTGTTCCAAGTGGTAAGAGCCCCTGAGCCAGGAGGGGCAGTGTACGATGTTGCTCCACATGGACAGCCAGCCGAGGTACGTCATGTACATCGCAGTATGTTGAAGCCGGTACTTGTCAACTTGTGCCCTCCCCCTGTGAGCAGGCCCATGCCAAGGGCTCGTAGTCCCGACTTGAATAAAGGCGGGTTCTGGGTTGTGAGCACTTCTTCGGCGGCTGTAGTATCAGCAGAGAGAGTTCAGACCGAAGGCGGGGCTGTGGCAGCACCAACACCAGGAACCTCCACCGATGCCAGTTCTGATCATTCTGGCCCACCTGCACTAAGAAGGTCCACACGGCAGACAGCTGGCCAGCAGTCAAACCCTCACCATCTACCAGCAAGAACCAGGACTAGGGTAGATGGTGCTACGGCTTCCCAAATTCAGGTGTCGAGCAGTTCTCCCTGTGTTTTCTTTCGCCCCTGGCATTAGATAAATTGTCGGGACGCCAATTTAAGAACCCCGGGGCAGAATGTGGCCAGCAGTTGTTTGTCCTCTGCCAGCCACCGTACGAGGCCGAGCCCCTGCTTCCCCGTTGTACTTCCGCAT
>JBAFTB010000017.1:29328913-29345045 GCA_037177355.1 Melanotaenia trifasciata
CTCCTTTTTGCCGCAGGGTCTGGTCCGAGCGTGGCTGCCCGGGAAGGTGGAGGGTTTTGGTGATAGAGTCTCTCACTCCAGCCCCATCACTCCTTGTGTGACGTGGCATTTTTGCACACCCCTCACTTATTTTGCATGCTTTTGTTGTCCTATTGTTTGCTGTGGATGTGTGTGTGTCGTACACGGAGCGTAGTGAGTACTCTGTTCCATAGACAACTGCGGCCTCTCACCGCGTGCACCCGCGGCCGGTCAGCCCCCCTGGCATTTGCTAATTTGGTGAGCACATTGTCCTAATAGTTCTTTTTTTTTTTTCTTTCCATAAATTTTTAGAATTAAACTCAATCATCCTTTTATTGATTTTAATAGTGTTGCCTGTTTATACATTTGTTTGTTGTAAATAAATTTGGTTAAACATAATTCTTTTAGTCTTTGTCTCTCTTTGACCACCGCCTGCAGTTATACATTCACACGGGTCCTAAGCTATTGGGCTCGGTTACACTGGCAAGAATTATCAGGCGGTATTTTCTCAAAAAATGCTTCTCCAGAAACAGACGCAGCTCTTTCAGTTTTTCTAGAGCTGTGTAGCGTTAGATTTCTTAATTTTTTAAAATAACTTTTAGCCACCTCTGAACTGGGGCAGACGTGATTCTGGTCGTGCAGGTGACGTCACACAGATGAAGCGCTGCAACGGGCGAAACACATTCAAATCGTATCCACTTTTTCTGCTTCTTTTTGCTTAGGTATGGTAAAAAAAAATGGTCTTAAACTGTTGAGGATAACAGATAACAACAACAACATATAAGCAAACGCCACCATATTACACATTTTAGAAAAGATTCCAGTTTCTGTGATTTAAGAGTCGTTCTTTGTCGTACTGGACATCTAACACGTGTCGGTCTTGGCTTTAAACCAACACACAGCACGATATAGAACTGTGGATCACAGCTGATCAGAGGTGAAGACCCACCCCTTCTGTTGGCTTTTTGTCTTCCGTGAGCTCAGGTAAGGAATTAATGAGCACAGAATACGCAGACATTCAGAGATAATAAAAGTCCTTCACTCAGACCCGTAAAATGTTGCTGCACATTAGGAAAAAAATGGTAGTTTTACTTTCTGGAAGTCTTCCTGAGCCCATGCAATGATTTCCAATAGAGATTCAGGCCTAGTTTAAATGCAGAAGAACACCAGCATCCAGTCTTGTCCCATGCACACAGAGACTCCTTCTGATTCTCTGAATCTTTTGATGATTTTATACACAGTAGATGATGGGATCTTCAGTCTGACCAACATTTCTCTGAAATTGTTTCACAATTTTTAGAGCCAGTTTGTCTCAGATTGGTGAACCTCCGTCCATCTTTCCATCTGAGACTCTGTCTCTCTGAAATGCTACTCTTTTTATTTTATTTTTTATAAAATTTTCCACTAAAAACTGACGTAACAGTCAGTGATAATAGCTTCTTTATATGTAGCAAAATGGTTGTTAATGTTTCCTTCAGACTTGTATCATCCTGCTGTAAATCCGTTGATACCAGCAGATTTGTTTGCTTTCAATCTGGTCATAGCAGTGTAAATTTCTTCCTTTGCTATTTGTGATGGCAGTAATTTATTTTGGTTTTCTGGTAGAGTTGGCAGAGATAGTGGTTTAAAGATTGATTCCATTTCCTGATCGTTATCTATCTGAGGTTGGAAGTAAAGTTTTTTGTAATATTCTAGGAAGCACTGTTTATTTTCCTCAGTCTGGTATTTTGGGTCTTTGGTTATCGGGTCTCTTATTGTGGTTATTGTAGTGTCAGCCTGTTGTTTACATAATTTAAAAGCTAGTAATTTTGTGTATTTGCTTCCTCCTTCATAGAACTTTTGTTTAGTATATACCATTTTATTCTGTATTTCTTGATTTCGCATTTCTTCAGTTTGGTTTCTGTTCCTTTTTATTTCTGTCATAACCTCATGGCCTAAAGTGTTTTTATGTTGAGACTCTAGATATTTTAGTTCAGCTTGCAAATTATTGAGTTTTTCTAAGCATTTTTTTAAGAAAAAATGTCAGTGCAATCATCTGTCCTCTCATAACTGCTTTATAGTATCCCAAAGTCCAGGTGGGGATACCTCTCCGTTGTTATTAACTTGTAAGAAATGTGATGTATCTTTTCAAAATTGTTGAATCCTTGCCTTATTTAAGATACTGTCATGAAATCGCCAGTGTGTAAATTTTTCTCTGTTGTTTTTAAAGACAGATATATCGGGTAGTGGTCAGAGGTCACATTTTGCACACTGCTACTATCCCTCCCAGATAACAAAAAGTAATCAGTTCCTGAATATGTTGCGTGTGGTGAAGAGTCAGACATATAGTCTCTGATTAGGGGATTCTGATTTCTGCATACATCTATTAGGCCCAACTCCAACATCATTAAATTCAGCTTTTTTGTGGGTTTATTGGATTGTGAAATTCGTTATCCTGATGAGGCAAGGCAAGGGTTTAAGGTGATATTCTTTCACCAGCACATACAAGGATCCCTTGTGCTTCTTTTGAAATTCTGTTTGTATATAGAAATCAGACAGATCCAGGCGAAAGATATACATGATAGAAAGTGAAAAGATTTCCATCTATTTTCCCTTTCACCATTATCATTTTACCCTCTCTATCCTTTGTAGTGGATAAATACTCATACAGTTTGTTTTTTTTTTTTAAATCAATATCCCCACCCCTCTCATATTTTCTAATCTATTTGAGGAATGAAATGCACATTTAAGCTTGTTTAAGTTTATCATGTTGTATTTCAGTTATGTGGGTGTCCTGTAGGAACACAATATTAATGTTCTCTCTTTAAAACTTTGTGAAGACTTACTTCTGTTGGGCTAATAAGCTCATTAACATTTATGGAAATACCATTAACCATGTATCACAAGCATACTTAGCTTTAAGATTAGGTATTGCATTCAACAACCAATGCTTACAACATAACTTAACACAGTAAGAAAACACAGTGAAGAACACTAGAACAACTAAGGACACTTCCTACTGTGGGCTGACACTTGTCCCTCTGGAGTCCCTGTTGGGGGAGGAGGGAATAACATTCCCATGGATAATCCTGGCCCTCCCCAGTGATGGAACAGCTGACCTGCGTGACCATTCCATATCCACTAGATATGTCCAACATAAATAATAATTCACTTCTGCTCAATCAGTGATTTCAACAAGAAAAAAAAAAAAAAAAAAAAAAAGAGGTCGTCATGTTTCCACTAGCTTGCAGATCTGTTTAGCTTTAAGATTTGGGCAGTCTTCTGTATCCTTTCAGTTTTTTTCTCACTCGTTTTTCTATTAATTAACCTCTCTCCTTAGGTCCAGCTCGTTGCCATGGAAACGCTTCTTGAAGCTCCTCCGTGATGTTTACCTAGATGCCAGGCACCTGCACCTCGTGAGCGACCTCTTTTGCGTCAGTGTAGGTCCATGGTCCTGTACTCCAATGGATCCATTCATGAAAAGGGTTTGAAAGCGGATGGACTCCTCTTTAAGTGTCATCTGAATGCCGGTGTACTCTTTATATAAAAGATGGACGGAGCCTCCATGACGTCACCTGTACGTTTCTGAAGAGCAAAAGTGAAGCTTGTTGGACATTCCCACCGCCGCCATCTTGGTAGCGTCAACCGTGTCGTCCCGGAAAATCCAAAAATGAGCAAAAAGGTGGAGCTGGGAGGGAGACTGTGAAGGTGAGGGTGGATGATTGACAACCATCAAACTCTGAAAATGAAATGTAAGAAATTTACAAGGATAAATCTAGGGACTCGGTGGCACGTGTTCTGACGAGGACCAGAGGGCGGGAACACATCACACCAGTTTTAAAATGACTCCACTGGCTCCCCGTGCATTTGAGGATTGATTTTAAGGTTCTTTTAGTAATTTATAAATGTCTTAATGGTCTTGCGCCCTCTTATTTATCAGACCTTCTTTTTAAATTATGAAACCCCGTCGACCCTGAGGTCCTCTAGTACCGGCCTCTTAGTTCTTCCAAGGGTGAGGACCAAGACCTACGGCGAGGCCTCTTTCCATTGTTACAACCCTTGTCTGTGGAATAGCCTGCCAGAGAAGCTCAGGGCTGCAGCGTCTGTTGGTGTTTTTAAAAAGAGGCTTAGCTTAGCTTTTAACTAAATTTTATTTGATCTTAATTTATTTTACATCATTTTATTTCATGTTAATTTCTTTTAATTTTACTCAACTGTATTACTTTTTATTCATTCATTCATTTGTTCATTTATTTATTCATTCTTAGCTGTTCTTACTGTTTCTTAAGGGAATTTAATTTTCATTTTAACTCCAGTGTTTTCCTCACAGGGATCCTCCACACCGGGGGTTTTGTTGTTTGTTTTTAACATGCATGATGTGAATTATGCTCATGTAAAGCCCCTTGTGTTGCCTTTGGCGTAAAAAGGGCTTTATAAATAAAGTTTGATTTGATGAAGGTAGCGCCGGATCTTGGTTTTTGCTTTATGTGCACGTTGAATTTGAAGAGATGTGCCGTGTGGCAAGGAAAGCTCTGCAGCAAACAGTTTAACCACGAAGTCCACCATCGAATCGCCCTCTGATTCCTTGGATACACCAAATATCCAAATGTTTCTGCTTTCCAGGTCAGCCACTTTTTTCTTGTTTTACTGTGTTCACCGCATCATTTAGCTTTTTTTAAAACTCTGCTTTCAAGTCTAAGATGGCTGTGTGAACATGTATTTCACAAAACATCTGGTCTTCAGGCTCATCACGTCTTGCTAATTAGCTGGCAGCAAGTTTCTTCGTCTGGGAGTTCCATTCGATTTATTTTGCTGAAAACTGTACGGTATATTGATTTTTTAGACTCCCCTGTCCTTTCTGTGATTTCCTCCCACTCATTCCTGCTTGTTCAAACTTAGTGACTTTCGTCTTCTTGCACGGGGAGATGAGTTTAAACCGATCTATGCAGAGCTGTGAGTTTATGTGTCTGCAGCAGGCGTGGATTCCCTGGTCCGAGATGCTCCTTTTATACCCAGTCATGTTACTGGCCTGTTGCTAATTAACCTAATTAGTTGTCAAATGCTCCTCCAGGTGTTTCTGGTTTGTACCAGTTACTTTTCCAGCCTTTTATTGCTCCTGTTCCAACTTTTTCCAGACGTGTTGCTGCATCAGATTCACTCAGCTCATATATTTTTAATCACATGGTGAAATGTCTCAGTTTCAACATCTAAAATGTTGTTTATCTTCTACTGGGAATAAAATATGGGTTGATGAGACATGGAAATCATTGCATTCTGTTTTAATTTATATTTTACACAAAGTCCCAACTGTTTTGGAACTGCAGTTGTATGTGGCATCTTTAAAACTTGTGGGATAATCGACAGCAGACTTGTACACATGAAGTGTTGTGTGTAAATGTCTGTGTGCAGCCTGTATATAAGTGAGAGTGGACATGTTGATTTTTCAGTGAGTGTATTAACATCTACCTGTCCAGGAACTGCATGATAAAGACATATTTTCTTTTTGAGGTCAATGCATTGTTGTGCATGTACCAGTCAAGTAGATAAATTTAAAAGAAAAATACACCGTTTGAGATTAAAGTTACAGTGTGCAATAATGACAAAGATCTATGAGAAAATATATAATTAATAACTGTATTTATTGGTATAGAGAGAGGGTTGGAACAAAAACAGTTTTTAAAAGAGGAATCCACAGCTCACTTTTCATCCTGCTGAATACTGTAAATAAAATAAAAAAACATTTTTTTATGCTTTTTTATGCTGAAATTATGAAAACATCTGTCTGTTCCTTAGATCTAGCAAGCAGCTTTAAATCACAGATCTGCTTCATGTAACTTCACAGTATTTCCACCACTGGCTAAACAAAAGAAAACCGAAAACTCCTTTCAGCATGTAGAGAAAAGAAGACTCAATAACAGGAAGGAAGGAAAAATTGAAGGAGAAGTAGAGGATGAGCAAGAAGAGGGAAAAATGACTGCAGCATGCTTCATGCAGAGCTGTAAAGAGAACAGCCTCTTTCAGTTGTAAGGCTACTGTATCCATGGCAACAAGGCAGAACGGTAATTGTAAGATGAGTCAGAGTTGATAACTTTTTCATCTGATTGAGAGTTCAATGGCGGACATAGCAGAGCAGCTAGTTCATTTAAGTAATAGATGACAGGGTTGTTGATGTCTCTCTCTCTCTCTCTCTCTCTCTCTCACTCACACACACACACACACACACACACACACACATTAAAAAGCCTTTGTCTGCTGCAGACAGAACAAAGGAAAACACAGATGAGAAAACAAAGGGGGAACAGAAGATTAAGACAGAGGATGCAAATAAAGCCAAATAAAATGATGTAAATTGATGGTCTTTATTTTAACTTCTGTTGTTTTCAGTGACATTTCAGGAGGAATTTGAATGTATAGAATTACAACCATAATTTGTTGCATACATCTTTATTCGTGGGGCAGCGTGGATCAGTAGATGTGTAGAGTGGTCGTCTTGTAGCCTGAGGGTTGCCAGTTTGATCCTCCGCCTGTCAAGCGCATGTCGAGGTGTCCCTGAGCAAGACACTGAACCCCAAATTGCTCCTGATGGGTTGTGTTTGAGCGCCTTGCATGGCAGCTTCTGCCATCAGTGTGTGAATGTGTGTGTGAATGGGTGAATAGCCTCACAGCAAGAAGGTTGCTGGTTCGAGCCTCAGCTGGAGGGAGGTTCGAACCTGGGGGGGCCTTTCTGTGTATGCATGGGTTCTCTCCGAGTTCTCGGGCTTCCTCCTCCCATCCAAAGACATGCATATGTTGGGTTAATTGGTCAGTCTAAATTCTCCCTAGGAGTGCGTGCGTGAATGGTCCACTGTTTTCCCATTTCAGTGGCTTCACAAGTTAGAATGTGGTGTAAGAAATCCTGGGTTTTCAGCCTGCTGTGTGGATGGTGTTGACACATTATTAGTTGTGCACCTCAACATTAACATGATTCAGCTTTTCATCACAAGTCCAGCCAACCAGAGGCTTATCAGACCTGGCTGTGTACCAGGTGGTCAACCCATCGTGTCACCTATTGGCCCAGATGGGATCCTTCCTCTCCTCTGTTTTCCCGCTAAACCCAAATTCCTTGAGCAGCCTTGTGGTAGAGAACAAAAAGCTTCTACAGCAGGAACTCTCAGTCCTGGTCCTTGAGGGCTGGTAGCAGCTGTTGCTAGGGATGATGAGCTTTGTGAAGCCATGAATCACTTTGACACATCTGTTTTCAAATCATCTCCCAGAAGACAAAACAGCGCCACCTGCTGGCTGTGAGTGTGATGCAGTTCTCAACCCTGTGTTACTGTTTTATTCTGTCGTTAAACTAAATTACGAAAGGAGGCTGTTAGTTTACTTGCTTTAGGAACATTATCAGATTATGGTGGAGCTGAAAAATAACAGAAGCTTTTGCAGCAAAAACAGGAAAAATAGGAGAAAAAGGCGCTTCTGGAACTGGGATAATGGCTGTTAATGCATTTTAAAACTTGTTTTAAAGCACACAGACACTGACTAGACCATCCCCTTCAAAATATCTGTGAAGCAACTCGATATGTGTCTGACCTGCATCTGACATAATGAGGCCTTCGTTGGCGTGATCATGTGACCTTTGACATGCTGAAGTAACAAATCAAAACAGCAACCATGACAAGGTGGAGGTCTAGCAGATGGCCTCGAGCGTAACATTGCTAGTTGTTGCCAGATTTCCCACTTTTCCTTTCTGCTGGTTACCACTAAAAATGAAGAGCAACCATTTAACCAGCCAAGTAACTAAAGCATCCAAGTTAAATAAATTTGGTCTTCGGAATACACTGAAGTAAGGTTGGACATTATTTGTTTCCACAAGAAATTTAAATTTATGATAAATAAATAAATAAATAAAAATAATAATTTAATTTTGGAAGAGATCACCTGACCTCTTAACACCTGACCCAAGAAATAATGGACAGATTTTTTTTTTGCTTTCATTAAAAATCCTTATTTTGCCCTTTGAGAAAAATGTCATAAATTAATAAAATAAAATAAAATGCATTTGTACCATTAATCACTGTGTGATATTTCAGAAGTATTGTAGTGTAAAAAGTCCACCAGGCTGTGTACAACTTGGTATTAAGCAAAGTTTTTACAATAAAGTGATGCAATAAGTCACAAAAACATTTTTTTAGGTATAAATCCATAAACAAAAAGAACCAAATGGTCAAAGTTTACTGTAAATCAAACTTTCATCAACAGTGGTATAAATAACTCTTAACTGTGCATACAGTCAAAACAATTCCTGTTTTATTTTATTCCTCATTATCAGTGATCCTAATACATGAAGACAGTTTTCCACTAAACTGAAGAACATGAAGTTTCTGCTGTGGTGGGGTTAGAATATTTTTATGTCTACTCTTCAAAATGAACCCTTTGACATCCTACTTTTTATCATCTAACTCTGATGATGCCGTCTGACTCCATCTGCCTGTCAGTTCTCACAAAATCATCATCATCACGTGATGTAAGACTTTCCAGTCTGCTGACGGACATTTGTTTTCTATTTTTCATGTACTGCTATAGTTAGTTTGGCTTTTCTGCTGATTTTTGTCGAATGAAACTCAGCTCTTCTGCACAGATGTTGTGCAGTGACAAGATGGAGAGGTTGCGATGGTGGAGGATGACTTAAAACAGCTTCATCCATTAATGCTGCTGCCCAACATTCATCTCTAAGATGCAGATAAAATCAATGTGTTCCGCAGGCTCTTACCTGAGTCGGAGCTGTACATGTAGACGAACCTGGTCCAGTAGAAGTGCTCCAGCAGGGCCATGAGAGGCTCCTGCAGCTGGGGTCTCAGCTGCAGAACAAACTGGTTGTTGGTCTGAACGGGGAAGGACGGCGTGACAAAGCACACATGCAGAGAGCTGCAGAAGGACATCAGCATGTTGACCGTCCGCCGGTCGTACAGGCCCATGATGGCGTACACACCTTTGGAGAACTGGGAGCAGACTGGGAGAGAGGGAGGAGCAGAGAAGAAGAAGTTTATTTAAATGAACTTAGGTCAGACGACAGAAACTGCTGCTTATTATTATTATTGTTGACTGTACAGCTGCAAGTATTGCTGAAAATTATGGGGTCAGATGTGCGATGTAGTCCCTCCAGCTTCTTCCCTAGGTCCTCCTCCAAGTGGGATGTGCCTGGAAAAACTCCCCAAGGAAGCGTACAGTGAAGTACTTGTCGATACCAAGTACGGATATGAGAACTAATAATTCCTATTACTACTCCCTGGTAAGGAGTGTGGACCAGCACGTCTGATGGCCGAATGAGTGGTTAATTGTGTGATATATGTGATGGATCATCCTGCAGCATCCTCTACATATAAGCCTGGGAAACTGTCAGAATCTTCATAAATAAGGAGGATAACGTGGTTTTAAGTGGATCTGATTCATGGCTGTGAAAAGGCACCTATACGCCCAAATTTAGCTTCTCTCACTGAGATAATACCAAAATCTGAATTTTAAAACAGCACCAAGAATACTTTTGTTTCTGAATACCCAGTAAAAAATATTTAAATGTAAGGCTTGAAAACTATCAGGAACCTCCTAAATAAGGAGGGTAAAGTGGTTTTTAGTGGATCTGATCCATTTATTTATTGAATTAATTAACATTAGTATTGGCTTCTTTCATATCAGGACACTTATGCATTGCTGAGTTTGAACATGTCACCTCTCCGCATTTCTCTGTCAGCGTGCATCCCTACATCCTCTGTCCTCTTCCTTCACATCAGAAACATTGTTTGTCTTGTTTGACTTGTTTTTAAGCTCAGTTTCTGATTTAATGTGATTTTTTTACATAAATTTTACATTTATGGAAACTCTTCTTCATCTTTGTCATCCATCCTCAAACTCAAATGCACACTTCCTGTCGTGCCTCGAATTCTGAATGTGTTAAAGCTCGCCATTTGTCATGCATGTTTACCAATTTATCTGTTTTCCTTTTTTTTCTTTTTTAAATCCACACACAACACAGAACAGCAAAATCTTCATTTAGTAGTAAGCTAGGGGATGATAGCGTCCTTATCTTCATGGCAAACAGAGATCATTTCTGTTGCTGGCTTATCTGCTGCTGTGCAGCTGATGAAGTGCAGTTTGTGTCTCGCACAAAAGGCATCATCGTGGTGGATCCCCATCCACAGAATGGTTCTAATCAAATTACTCTTCATGCAGAGCTCCTTCACAGTCAGGGATTAAGACAAAATAGTGCTCGCTGCTGAGGCACCACAAGTCATGCTATAAATCAGTCTTTTTTATGGGCTTGTGGGATTAAGGCTGAATAAAACCTGTCTGTAGTATTTGTGTCGTCACCCACACAATCCTCATTTGGACTATAGGGAGCTGAGGGGAACTACGAGGACAAAACCAGCTGAGACAGTCCGAGACAGCCGTCAGTCAAACAAACCGTCTCCTGCGTCGTTTACGCGGTTCATTTGGTCTGTTTTGGGGGCCTTTACGGCTCTGTCACTTGAAGCAACAAATGAAGCAAAACCACCAGAAACCGTGGGGGCAGCAGATTAGCTGATATGCGACCCAAAAAAAAAAAACAACCAGAGAAGAGGATCAGAAAGAAGAAGAAAGCAGCGAGGACAACAACTGTAGAGATGGCAGGAGCTTTTACCAAGTGTGTGTGTGTGTGTGTGTGTGTGTGTGTGTCAGGCAGAATTACCGCCACCAACCAGTGTTTGAAACTAACGTCAGAACCTGGAAGTTAATTCTGAACTCAGCACTGCCCACTAACGGATGATGTGATGCACGGAAGTATGAGGGCAGCGACGTCTGACAACGTTTGAAACAGACGCACCAATTTACGTACGTAAATGAGCACAAATGAAACTTGAGTAACACAAATAAACACGTCTGAATCTTATCATGATCGCAGCATTTCCCATAGGTATTAAAACAAAGAGAAGATTGTGAGTAACTTTAACAGAGATAAAAGCAGATTTAAGCTCCTCTTTCCACAACGATTCAACACAAAACCTTTTCCTTAGAGTATTTGAAAAACAAAATAAAATTACATTTACACAACAGTGGAATAAAAACTGTCCGTTCAGGAGAAAACCCAAGTAGGACCAGAATGGATGTAGTGCACATGCCAGGCCTCTAGTGGGCGATGAAACGTTACGACACACGCAGGTGTGCACCAAATCGTCGAAAACCATAAAACACAACATCAGAAGCGTAGCCAACCGCTAGTTATCTGGCGCATGTAACCTCTGCGGCTTCGCTGGCAGCATAAACACTAGAAACAGGTTTTTCAGCACAGTCACAGCTGGGTGGTCCGCCCTTGTTGTTGTGCTTGTCGCGGGTTAAGCGGGGTCTGAGTTCACGAGTGCAAGATGACGTAAAATACATCGTCGTCTCCAGAAGATTCCAGTTCCAGTTTACACTGACAGGACTCGCCTGGCATTGCAGGAAATTTCACTCCACGGGCCGTTGTCAAATCTTTTGCAACTTTATTCACCCAGAACTCTGTTACCGTGGAAACAAGAGGCTAGAACACAACCAAACTTTTGAGTTTTACAGTCTCAGGGTCGTGGTGTAAACAGGATCTAAATTAAGTGTAAAAGGCCAACTCTGCTTGGGAGCATGGATGTGAAATTCATCAGATTCTTTAGTTATGTTGACATTTTGGCTTATATGTGACAGTAATGTGGCCTTTTGTCTAAAAGATTATTTTTGCCTTTAATGAACAGACACAGTGGAGATGGAGGGAGCGGGTGTGACGTTTAGGTCCACAACAGAGCTCACCAGGGTTTGTTTGGAATAATACCATCATATAAACCTAATGATTCTGTCACGTGTCCAAAGCTGAATGTGTTTTTCTGGAGGACAAAGTTCAATCTGCCTGTTTAATAAAGAGAAAAAACTGTAAAAGGAAACAGTTGAGGAGGTTTTAAACCATCGAAGTTTGCTCGTGATTGTCCTCATGGCAAGTTCAAACACAAGAAAGGTTATTTTTTTTATTTAATTTCTCCTTTATTTAGCCAAATAAAAAAACCTAATTGAGATAAAAAATCTTTTCTCCAAGAATGACCTGACCAAGAAGGCAGCACAACAGCTTTTATACCACAATACAAAGGTGGCAGCCAACATTTGGTAAACAAAATACAGCTAAGGGATAAAAAAGGCAAAGCAGTTCACACTGATCAAGAGTTTTCCTCTTGAGCCCTTAAAATCAGCTTAAAAGTCTCACTACTCTTAATTTCAAAACAGTTTAGATATTCCATTAGAAGAAGCAGCATATTTAAAAGCTTTTTTCTTATAGAGATATCTTACATATAATTACTTATAGAGGTGCTCCCACTTGTTGATGATCATTTAATTAAGTGCTTTGATCAGCATCACCTGGCTGCGACCGACCTTAAAAAAGTTAGTGTTTAACACATTTCTTCTGGTTTTTGTTTTAGTTTTTGTTAAATAAGAAACCTTCTCACATAATACGACCAGTGCTGGACATGTTACTTTAAAAGATTTTTGTAAAAAGTAATGTAGTTAGTAATGGAGTTACAGAATCATAAGAGTAATTTATTACTCTGGTAAGTAATTATATTGTTACTTCTCAATAAAATGTTTGTATGTGTTCCTTTTAACAGAACTTCATATTCATCTGCATGTTCATATATTCACAATAAAAGTAAATATTAGATCTGACTAATGAATGAAAGGGAAACTTAATGGAATATACTACTGGATACTGGTTAGGTAAACATGTCTCTGGTGTGTCTGAATGGGACAACTCAAGTAATGATGGGAAGAGTAATAGATTACCCATTACTGTTCATTTTATCACCATTACTCCCATCACTGAATATGACGTATTAGTCTTCATCTGTTTACCTTATTTTAAGTTAGTGAATAGGAGGGAGCACTTTTTACTTCATCTCCTTATGTATTCTGGTATTCTGCTTTTTTATATTTGATCTGTTTCCTGCTGTCACAGAGTGTTATGTCACTTAATTTACCAAATTCCAATTACACACACACACACACTGTCCCCACAATGAGCCCCTTCATCTCTCTGTTTATCAATAAATGAATATTACATCAGCCAGCAGTGTAAGTGATGGCAGATGTGCTCGTCTACTGTGCGTGCATGTGTGTATGTGTGTGTGTGCATGTGTGTGTGTCCTTGGTGCAACCTCAGACCCCTGTGGCCAACACAAACATGCGAACAACACTGGAAATAACCGTTCCCTGCGGTGCCATGCTATCATGCTAACAATAGACGTTGGCCCTCGGGCGAATGCTATAATGCTAACGAGGTATCTGTCTCTTAGCATTAGCACCGCCCTCCCGCCAGGGCGCCAGGCGGCTTCTTCATCAGAGGGAATCAGGCAGCAGGGAGCTGACAGATGCTGTCAGCTCAGAGAGCCATTGCAGTTATTTGTGTTTGGGGTCAAAAACATTCTCATGATGGAGTCCAGATGTACAACCAACGGGGTGATCCAGTCACATGATCTCTAACTTATGTTCCAGACACAGCAACAGCTGTCTCTGTGTAATCAATGAACTCTGTTTGTAAGATAATTTCTACATCTATGCTGGTTTGTGTTAACGGCTGTGGTTCCTCCTCGTAAATCTTCCACTTTCAGCTCATTGTGCACACGGACCTCACAGCTCCACAGGTCAAAGTTCATTCAACTTCCATCCACCTTTCTTCCTCATTTTCCACAGAAACCATGAAAAGCTTTAATTAAATTAAACACCCACATATGAGTAAATTCCACCATAGTTTCTGTTTCAGGGTTGATTCCAGTTTCATTGTTTAAATTGAGTGATTGCATCCGTATTTCCTCATCATGGAACTCATCAGGTCCTACTGATGCCTGGATAGATGTCAGGAATCAGGAACATGTGGATGGGTCGGAACTGGATTCATCTTTACACACACACACACACACACACACACACGCACACACACACACACAAAATCATCTCATCTGTACTGTTCTTCATTTTCTGTATTGCTTGGCCCAGTTCTGGGTCGCGGGGAAGCTGGAGTCTATCCCAGCAACTAGCAGGCGAGACACAGGTACACCTGGACAGGTCGCTGGTCCATCACAGGACCAACACAGAGAGACAAACAACTACTCACACTCACTTCTAGGGAGAATTTAGAGTGATTAATCAACCCAACATGGATGTTCTTGGACTGTGGGAGGAAGCCAGAGTACCCAGAACCCACACATGTGCAGGGAGAACATACAAACTCCACACAGGAAGGCCACTGTTCGATCCCCTCCCCAGCCGAGGCTCGAACCAGCCAAAGATGTCTAATGTGCACCAACAATTTCAAACAGGTGTAAAACTGAGGCTCAGAGCCAATCAGAGGAAAATACCCACCCCTTCTCTGTCCATTACATCTGTTTTCTGAATCATGGGGTAAGGAGGGATGAACACACACTGATACGTGTCCGAAACCTGGACCTGCAAAATATGAGGTGCAGCGGTGCAACCAAAAAAAAAAAAAAAACTAGTTGCACTCGACACGTTCTAGAGCTCTTACTGTGGAGACCCCGAGAGGTATAATTAGGAACAAATCCTGGATGAGAAAACTTTCCTGAATGCCAGACTTGTCAGGCTTAAGAGCAAATTTGTTTTTAAGAACTGTTGGTGATGAGGAATATTCTTCCTCATAGACAGATTAGAGGAGATCTGCATATTTCTGCCTCCTCATTGGGGAACGTCGTTAAATCTGGAGGAACTTCAGAGTGTGAAATGAAATGAGTCAGAAGAAAACTCAGAATCCCTGTTTTTTTTTTGTTTGTTTGTTTTTTTAAGTTTTCCAAACTCTGCCAACCTTGATTTGTAGTAAACAATCAATCGGATTTACGCCTCCTGTCACTGATGCTCCTGACTCCAGCCATCTTTAATGTTGAACTCTCTACAAGGACACTTATGGCAGCATGGTAGACGAGCTGACCTCGCCCTCGTTCCAACATCCCGCTTCTCTCCACCTGAGGCTTTTAGACTGAGCTTTATTTAAACACAGCTTAAAGACGACTCTGTCGACAGCCGTGAGGCTCACAGCTGTGGCCATGTTTACCCACAGAGCGGATCAGCCTCCTGACACATCCATCCATCTCTGAGAAAAACAACAACCACCCTGATGTTTGCAAAGAGAGAGAAGACAAGGAGAGACTCCTCTGCTGAAGGGCACCAGCGGGTAACTGAGGATATCTTTTATCTGGAGGCTTCCATCATCATCATCATCCTCCGCTGCCTCCATTCATGGCGACCCTGACGCCGCTCCTGAGGAGGCAGGATGGCCCAGGGAAACCCAGACAACGACCGGGTCGTCCTGCGTTCCCATCACTCAGCCGACACGTTTGGCTGTCGCTTCCCCAGAATGACAAGCCGGCCGCTCAGAAACAGGATGGGCTGTAATTCCTGCTCCGAACACTTTGCTGTGACATTTATATTTGCAGTTTGTTTGATCTGAAGTGACGCATCGTGGGAGATTCAGCTGCGAGTCCGGGACAGAAAGCCTGGATGGGGAAAGTTAGAGATCACAGAGGAGATGTGGGAAAGGGCCCACGGCTCCGTCTCCTGGAGCACTTTTCACATCTTTCTTTTGTATTCTAAAAAGTCTAAAACAGAGGTGTCGACCCTAGGGCCTGGGGCCCAAAACCGGTCCATCTGGCCCCAGGCTGAATTTGGTAAATGTAGAAATGACATAGAAGCCATTTACTCCAGGTTTTCTAATAAAAGCAAATGTAATTCCTAATTTGCCAACACGAGCTTTTATTTTTTATGTTTAATTTAAAATATTTCCAAGGCAGGGGGAGAAATTCTATAGTTTCTATCTTTCTGCCTTAAGAGGTCTCAGGTCAGGTGGTCAGGATTACTACACACATGTGGAAATGTACACATATGTACATTTTAAATAACTTCTAGATCTGGAATAGTTACTCTGATCATTATGTGAAATACTGGATTTTTCATCTCCAGATACAAGAAGTTAAATATTTAGTAGATCCATTGGGATTTCTAATTTTTATGAACGTATAAATTAGTAAATCTGTGTAACATGTAAAATAAATTAAATTTAATTAAATGAATAGTAATATATATATTATATACACACATATATATA
>JBAFTB010000017.1:29350700-29362162 GCA_037177355.1 Melanotaenia trifasciata
GCCAAGCTCCAAGAGTTTGGAGAACAGTATATGATGGTTGACCGTGTCAAAGGCAGCCGACAGGTCCAGCAGTATAACGACTGAGGATTGACCAGTGGATCTGGCAACCCGTAGGGAATCAGTAATATTTATTTGTCCAACTTGTTAGACTCACAACCAGCTGCCATCCATCAGCCTCTGAAGCAGGGTCAGACTGAAGAGCGGCACACTGTGTGATAATTGTGAATTCGGTGTGATGTGTTTATCTCAGATTTTAAATCAGCCTTCCTGCAGCCAGAAGAAACTTGTCAGCACACACTGAGCGGGTTGGAGCGGATCGCTCGAGCGGCCACCGTGGAGCTCATGAATGAAAACACAGAGCTCTATCTTTCTGTGACAGCTGTTAAAACAAACTGCGTCCTGCACGTCGACGGCAGCATCGTGTTTCCAGGTTTCGAGTCGAACCATCACTTCCCATGAAAGGCAGAGATGTGAGGCTTCCAGCCGGTCTCCCAGAGAGCCGAGCAGCTCTGCTCACCCGTCTCAACCTCAGACTCTAATTAATGTGTTTAGTAGCAATACTGAATAATAGATTAAATGGCTGCTTTCCTTGGGGTGATAAACTATTCTCACACACACACACTTAAAACATAATGTACTGCACACATGGGCATGCTGATTCAGACCCAAACACACACGAAGAGTGCCTGAGAACACATACACATACACTAAACTCAGAGTCATTTAGGCAACCGTTGCCTCAGAGGCATCAATGCAATAATCCCCTGCTGAACATGCAAGTCTTACACACACACACACACACCTGAAGACTCGCTCCATGTGCCATCTCCCAGTGGTTGCAAGTTCAATTCCCATCTGTTTTCCCAGTCTAAAGCTCGTCTCCGGTGCCTTCATGTCTACATTTACTTTTCAGTCATCCGCAGAGATTTACCCAGAGTTCCCTCTTCCCCCTGCTGGCAAATCAGTTCTTCTTCAGGTCAGTTAAAGTTTAACCACCTGGATGAACAGCAGAAGCTTCTTCTGCTGCACCTGAGCAAATCCATAAAGAACCTGCTGGGGGAAAACAAAAGCTGCTGGACATCTTTATCTTTAACCTGTTAAACTCTGGCCCATATCTTCAGAAAAAAAACCATAAAAAAACATAAAAAGACCCAAAGATAAACGAAGAAAAGCGCCACAATAATAAGGTACATATTCACGTTCTTGGTATCTAGGGAGCTGCCCTGACTCTGTGTATTGGGCTTGACACACAGGAGGCAATACTTACGATACTTTACTCAATTATAGAGATGTAAATGAAAAGGCGGCCGCTTGGCACCAGCGTGAATTGTACTGGTTTGAAGATGTCAAAATTCCCTCCAATATCATAACCAATCAAATTTCTTGGAGAAAAGAGATCTGAGAGTGTGATGCACGGCACTGCCGCCTTCGCTGTGGTTTGTCGTGTCCCGTGTGTTCAGTCAAAAAAGGAAAACCAAGGAATTCTTTATAATCTGGTCTCCTGGTCCTCGTTGACCGTCAGGAGAAATAGTTATCAATAGTTAACTTCAGACTACAAAACTATCATGTTTTATTTGAAAGGTTCCTTATTTTAATCAGTAAGTTTATAATGTGAAGCTAGCTAAATTAGCTCAGATTGGTTCTGATTTTTCCCAAATATTTTCATCAAATTTTTATCCATTGACTTTCAGTGAGATTTTCAGTGTCGATAAACTGATGAAAACTATCTGCCAGTGAATTCACGGCTAAACGCAGTGTTTATGTGTCAGACACAGCACAGTTCTGACCAATCACAGAACTGACAGCATCATTGTTTTTCCTATAAAAAACACATTTTTAGAAACAATATTCCAAGCTGGATGCTTTCAGGATGTTTGCATGTTATTCTTGCACTTCTGAATTTTTGTTACCATGACAACAGAAAATCCATTGATATGAACAGTTGATTGAGCTTCACAAATCCCATCTAATAAGGAAAGGAATGAGGCCTCCAACAGCTGAGCTGAAGAGGAAACACTGAGGATGCAGGGAAGATGAAAAATAGAGAGCAACCAGGAGTAAGCTGAACTAGTGTCTTCATGTGGATTGTAAGAAACCTGGAAACCCTGGAATATCAGGAATGCTTCCCCAAGTCGTGGCTACAGCTACAGCTCTGACTTTCCATCAGTCTGTCAACATGGAAAAGTTTTATCCTCAACTTATACACGGAAGATGGTTAAAGTACTATTAATTGTAAAGTCCTTGTTTTTAGATAGAAGTAGCTCTGTTTCACTGTTGCATCTTATTTTCTAACGGAGAAGCCACCTCTGTACATTGTTACTTGCTGGAATTTAACAGTAGACACATATTTTTTTTTGTTTTTTAAAGCCCCAAATCCTGCAGATTATTTCTGTTTTTTATTGTTATCATCTGTTTTGTCTCATAATGAATCGAAAATCATCGTCTTCCTGCCTGAGACTCTGGCATCTGATATTGTTTCTGTTTGTCTGACATGAAACTAAAGGATTAAGATTATTAATTAAAGATAATCCCTTCGTCTCTGCCGCCAGGCCTCATATCTCCACACCAGCTCTCCCTTCTCTTCATCTGTGTTGTTGAAGATAAATATCTTTCCAGGCGACACACGTAGCTTTTTTTCCCTTTTTTTAATCTCAGTACTTTATCCTCATTCCACATCTGAAGCACTCGACCGGGCGTGTAACTACAAGCAAATCCTCAAGGGCAAACCAAGCCGACCCTCTTCTTGTTCACCGGGTTTCCTGCCTCCGTCTTTCCCTCGCAACACTTTCTTTTTCTACAACAATAAACAATAAATAAGGAAAACTGTGGGCAGCAGAACATCCATGTTCTTCCTCGTCTGTTGTCTGTAAGCTCCTGATAAGCTAAGTCCTGGCAGCGAGACGGAAGAAGCAGCGTTTACCTTCCCCTCCGTCTCCTCCTCCTCTAATCTTCATCAGCACTGGGAGGGTGGTTGAAATGTATTGGCTGGCTTTTGTTTGACAATTAATGGCACTAAGCAAGTTGCCGCTCTTCACATTCATACGTACATATCGATGCTGGACACAGCAGAGCAAACAATGGAGCTGCAGGCCGACTATGCTGAATTTCCATATTTCAATTAATAACTGCAGATATTTCCTGTGTTCTTCATCAAATATACACTAGGTTATCTACAAACAAATGAATCTACTAGTAGCCTGTAAGAGCTGGCACAGCTTCACTGATTCTCTTCCCTCTTTCAGAGTTGGAAGAGAAAGTTAATGAAAATGTTCATTCTTGACTGAAACAGCAGGTTGTTCCCCATGAACTGGAAATATTTGATCAGGATAAGTTCTGAACCCTGATAATTCCAACTCCTCTTGTCCAGTTTCCCAAAATGTTTTAACTCTTTAATTTCCTGCTTTACCATTTGGTACAGCACACATTTCAGTAACTATGATGAATGTTATAAATGAGACTTGCTTTGGGACTGAAATATAAAACATAAATGTTTGTTATCCCATTACGATTTCAAAGGTTGAATATTTCTCCAATAATGCAAATTCATTGACTGTAGTCTCAAAAGTTTGTTAGAAAAAACATTTTTGTTATTGTAGGGTTCATGCATTTGGGTTCATTTGTTTAAATGTGCTTAAGATCTTTTACCGTGTTGACTATTCACTTACGTGTTCACAAAATTCACCTGCACAGGTTTAGAGCTCCACATTTGTTTAAAAAACAAGAGCGAAAGTCTGTTGAAAAAGCAGAAAATATAAAAAGAAAACCTTAAAAAGACCTTCAGAAAGCTGGAAAACAGATTGAGTGCAGACTGAAAACATTTTAAAACATTTAAGACATGAGGACTAGATCAGGACTTTTACAGTAATCTGTATCAGAAATGCAGATTTCTAAGAATACGAAGGTTTAAAATTTCAGGTTAACTGAGAATCAAATGCTGGATTAAAAAAGGGAAAACCCAAATGTTTTAATTATTCTTCAATTGCAATATCAAAATTCACAGAGGAGCTTTAGATTCTACAGCAAGGAACACATGTACAGTCTCTAATGTATGTATAGAAACTAAATCCAGGCGTGTCTCCTGATTGTTGTTCCACAGCAGCTGATCTAGAGAGGAATCAAAACCAAAGACTGGAAAAAAACATGGAAGTGGTCATGCAAAGAAATAACTGTACACGTATTTGCTGCCACTTTCCAGCCTCAGTCAGAAGAACGAACTGTATAATTACAGAGTGAAAGACACTTGCAGCCGATGATGAGACGAGCTCTACTTGTAAATTTATCATGTTCCACTTGTTTGACTTATGTTGCATTAAATGTTCATAAAGCCTCTCAGCTTGATTCTACAGCGGAGAGAGAAGCAGGGTGACACCAGCTCACTGCAGCTGCTCTGGCCTCTGCTTTAATGAACATCATCGCAGCTGAAGCTCTGCTGATGTTCATTAATAATAATTCAGCAGGGACGTGGAGGTGGAGCCGCATGAAGTGAGGAGTAATTCCTGTGCCCTCAAACACACCACACACAGCAAAATGTTGCTGATGTTAAAGGAAAAGAAACTGGACACCTGATTTTCTCTGGAAATCTGTGGAACTTTGAGTCCATGTGAATTATAAATCACCTCCAACTGTTACCTAAACAGCAGATTTTTCTCACATCTGGACCATTTGTGATGTTTAAACTGAACCTGCCTTCATGGTTTCGTTGGGACCTCTACGAACATCGTATAAACTGAGTCTGGAGATGAACATTTTACAGTTATTATGAAACACAGAAGAGAAAAACTGTTTTCCCATGTTGTTCTCAGATCTCAGGTTTCCTAATCTTACAGTTTTCTGTCGTTACTTTTCATAAATTAACTCCCAGTTTGGCTTCAGGAAGCAGAACCTTCACTTAAATCCGCAAGAATTCTTTCACTCAGAGAGTTTTTTAAGGAGTTGTAATTTTGACATGTTTTGACTGGAACTTCAATCTTCTTCAGAATCGTCATCCAACATGTGTTGTGATGTGTCTTTATCAGCTGATGCTATCCCGGCGGCGTGACCAGCCCAGCGATGTGGCAGATGTTTGCCCGGCTGGCCCCTCCTCCTGCCGCCCAGGTGGAGGGGCCAGGAACAACAAACTGATCCAAACAAAGTAGAACATCTCACACCTCTACATTAGCTTCCTGTGTGGCAAAGAATTGTTCTTTGAAATGTTTCTGCTGGTGTACGAGACTCTGAATGGTTCTGGTCCAGAATATAGATCTGATCCGATCACACCGTCTGAGCCACCGAGACTTCTAAGATCATCTGGATCAACTTTGCTTACATCCTAAGTTTAAATTGAACATTTCGCATTAAAGTGGATTGGACTGTTCATAGAAAGTGTCTTATCATCGTCATGAATCCTGAACATACACTACATTACCAAAGTATTGGGACGCCTGCCTTTACATGCACATAAACTTTACTGACATCCCAACATGGAGTTGACCCATTACTTGCAGCTATAACAGCTTAAACTCTTCTAGTCTTTTCACAAGGTTTAGGAGTGTTTATGGAAAATGTTCCTATCAGTCTTATAGTGATTGCTTTCTTGTGAAATCAGGCAGTGATGCTGGACACAAATCCCTGGCTTGCAGTCTCCACTCTCATTGATCACATTCATTCAGGACTCATCAATCTCCTCCGAGCAAACCCACTAATAAATTCTTTATAGAGCTTCTTTGGAACACCTAAACTCCACAATTTGAAGAGATGGCCCAATACAACCAATCCATTGGTGTCCCTTGGATGCATGCTGTAGAGCTTTTTGTCACCACTTGGGGGCAGTATCAGAAACTTCTGAGATGCTCCTGGTTGTGTCGATGGTCCTGTTCATCCTGTAATTTCACTGAGCAAAAGACAGAAGTGGACTAAGATCTGCTTTGTATTTTTGTTTTTTATGCTCGGGAATTTTTAATACTTTGTCTTTTATGGAATATAATCCATCGTCAGCCTCTTCCAGCTCTAACCAACATGTAACATTGTTCCAGAGCCTCTAGCTCGTTAGCTTTTTGGAGGACTGCATGTCCGTATGTCTGTGATGAAACAGAATGTCTGACAGGGGCAGAAGGATGCCTCTGAAGAAATAAAAAAAGCTCTAAGGCTGCTAGTTTTACTGCTGATTGTAATTAAATGCTTGATGCTCAGAAGACCTTTTTTTTTTTGTAAAATCCTGTTTGCTTTTGTCCCCAAAGGTGGATAAAAACAAAGTGTATTACCGCTGATAAGGTTCAAGATGGAATTAACATCAGGAGGCTATAGCAGGAAAAATAAAACTACTTGTGGAGAAGATGAAGCGAAGGCTTCCCCGATGCTATGTGACATGATGTACTTCCCCTCCAGAGACGGGTCACACAGTGTCAAGCCTCAATATCTGCTCACCAGGTAAAAGTGTGGCGTTCAGAGTTTAACGTCACCCTTAAGTCAAAACGAGCTTTCTTTGTTTGCATCTGGGAAATCCATCATTACTCTCCTGCAGATGAACTTGTGGTTTAAGAGCCTGGAAAATGGCCTCAGTGAAAAGAAACTGAACCTCTCGGTGTGAAGACTTTCTGCCATTTTTATTTCATCTCTGCTGACAGATAAATTTCCGGCCGCTCAGCCAAAACCCATGAATTGTTCCATCCTGGATTTTTATTGGGCAGCAGGGACTGAGTTCATAGAGCTGTCAGCACAGCAGGGCTTGTGTTAACACAAGGTCACACTGGGGTTGAAGCTTGATTCAGAACCACGTTACATGCTCTACTAGCCTGAGATGCTCACTCTTCCTTGCCTTCCTCTCTTTTCCATTCATTTCACTCCTATTCAGTCCATCTCCATTCAGTTCAGTCAGATTTGCTGGCATGAAGGCGGCATCGTGCTGGATTGCCAAAGCAGCTGACTTCATTTAGGTTTCTTTGTAAGAGGATGTGTTTATTATTGCAGCAACATACTCAGCAACATCCAGATCTCTCTCTGGCTCATCCTTCCTCTCCTCAGCTGCTCTTCTGTCACTGTAAAGATCATCATCGCCAACCTTCGTAGCCGTGGCATCTCTCAGCTGCAGTCATCGGCTCATTTAAGGGCTAGTTAAACATTTTGCCCAGACTGAGATGAGACAGTTGATGCTGCTCTCATTACTCCCAGTTTAAAAGGCATATTGTTTTATTTTTGAGATTTGCTCCTACTCTGTACTTAGTATTGAGAGACACCTGTTGAGGTCTGGGTTCTGGGGAGGATACATCCCTCCATCAGACCTGTTTCATCTGATCTTCAGTCCAGTTCTTGTGTCATGTGACCTACCTCAGCTTATTCTCCTTGTTTCTCTTCCTTAAGAACGGCTTCTTGACGGCCACGTTTCCATGGAGACCATTTCTGATGATTTTTTTGGCCAACAGCAGATGGATCAACTGAAGGTCCAGATGCATCTTCCAGATCCTGGTTCAGGTCTTTGCTGGATTTCAGATCTTGTTCATCTGCTGTAGATAGTTTTTAATCCTGACTCTTCTTCTTTTGTCCTCCACATGAGGAGCTACCAGCAGTTTGGGAATCACCTTGTTGCTGCTAAAATCCTGTTTTCTATCTGTTAGACTGTCTGATCTTTGCTGGTTATCACACATGAAACTGGAAATTTGGTAAGTATGAGAAAACAAGGTTACAGAATGAAGACTAGTCGTCTGAGGGGTCAGTCCTCCAGTAAAAACAGTAAGATGTAGATGAGACACGCGCCCCGTGGGCTGGTCTCAGGTCAGTTGTGACTGAACCTCAGAGACAGGCAGCTGGCTCTGCATTATTTCTGTGCCAGTCTTTATGATGAAGGTGCTGATTTAAACAGGCAGAAGAGGAACGGATGGTGAACTGTTTTGGTTTGGACTGCTGATGCAGATGCATTTCTTATTTAAGATTATTTTAATTTTTATATAAAATGTGTTTTTTTGACAGAGATGTCTGTCCAGTTTTTGCTGTTGGTCAAGTGGTGCATAAAGATGCGATTTTTAGTTCTTGTATTCATATTACTCATGAACAAGGAAGTCCTATAAGTTTTGATTTAGTGCACAGCTGTAAACAGCAGGGCTGAACAAGGCAAAGGTTTCTGCTTGCATGCAAGTCGTGTGGCTAACAGAGTGCAGCGCTAACATGAGGTTATAATCATCACCGCAGCGCAGGAGGGGCAGTGGTGATAGCTGTCACTTCTAATTACTCCATAGTGCTGCTGGATCACCAAGACCTGTTATGACACTATAGCCTTAAATTTCAGAGGAAGACAAAAATGCATCCACACCAGAAGAGCTGTTTAATGCACCTCTTCTGCAGCTTTGGAGTACCATGAATGTCTGAAACTGAAGCCACAACCACACAGAGATAGAACCAGATTTGTTTTTATAAAAAAAAACAAAGAAATAATTTGCATCTGGAGCATTTCAGTGTTACAGCTGACTGAAAAGCTGAGAGCAAAATTTGTCAAAGTAAAAATATGTTATTTTCTCTACATAATGTTCAGACTTTGGTTTTTGTTCATTTGATTCATTTGCTGTGCTTGTATGTTCATTGTTCATTTAAAGGTTTGATTAAGATGTGAATCACAAACATTTACTTTAATAAAAAAGTGTAAAAATAAGACTTTTATGAAAACATAGAATAAAAAATGCTAATGAAGGTCAAATAGAAGTCCAAAGTGATACTAAAGGAAGAGCTGCTCTTGGAAAGAACTGTAAGAAAAGAGCCATCTATCCACTGGCTGCTGGCTTTAGCGTGTTAATGATCTGCTGCCTGAACAAAGTGCAGCAAATGAGAGAAATTTCCACGAGATCGACATGTAAAAGGAGAAACACAACTCTGTGTGTGGTTGGTCTAGTTAGTAAGCTCCTTTCTACCTAAAAACAGACTCTATCTCAGTAGTTTCATGAAAATTTTTAAACAAACTGTCATGGTTCATGTTCTTCCAGGCCTCTAGTAATTGCTTTCTTAATCAGGTTCATTCGTTCCACCTGGGCTTCCCTGATTGCTCACCATCCTCGACTGTGCTCAGACCTACTTAAACTTGCTCCAGTCTCGCTTTCTCTACCAGACTATCAACAGCCTTGTGCCAAGCTGAGCGTCAGCATTTGTTTTGTAAGTTACAGTTTTCTTGTTACCGACTGAGCCACGTCCTAGGATGACCCTCACCTTGCCTTGCCTTCAACGGATCTCCGTCTCCTTGTGATTACCTGGACACTGACCTCTGCTCCGATCAATGACCATCGATTCTCACCTTCCCCTTGAATAAGTATCTTGACTTTTGCCTCTCTGTGTATGACCTTTACTTGTTCTTATATCTATGCATATGATACATGTTTTCAGATCCCAGAACCAAGCTGTCTGGGAGTGTTTCCACCCCACGTGGCCAGACTGCCTTCCCTGGATCTGATTACAAACCCCCATCCTCTCTTATTCCTCACAATAAATCAGCTTCTGGTTAAACGATTACTCTTGTGCAGCTGGATTTCCGGGTCCTCAGGGTCATCTATTACAGAAATGCAAGAAATTAAGTTCAGGTGAATTTATGGTTTTCCCTGGAAAAAATGTGGCTAGTGAAGATTTTGATATTGGCTGATAACTTTACAAATCTACAAAAAAAGAGACCTGCACATCTCTGCAAACCTAGACTTTCTGAGCAAAAAGGAGGATTTGATTCAGAAGGGCTGGTGTGAAGGTGGGCTATTGGATGGAGATAACCACCATCACAGCCCATATGTCACAACTCATGAGGTCCAGCCTCCACCCAGTGGAGTTTTCACAGAATGAAAGCAGCTTTTCTGTGGCCTGGTATAGATTTGAATTTTATTAAATCAGATTTTCATCTGTTTTAAACCTCCACACATGAAGATAAAAAAATCAGGAATTAAGTTTTGATCATACTGTATGTGTGGTGGCTCCAATAATCACAGAACGCAGACATAACGATGCTGTCCCACAACCGATCTACAATCTAGTTCTGAGCCAGAGATCTCGTGATCTAAGAAAAATGAACCATGACGACGAGTGGAAAACGCATCACTCAGCGTGGAAGAGGACATACATGACGAGGGAATGATGGTGGTCTTGGGACTAGTGCTAATAGAAAAATCCAGAACTGAAAAAAACATAACAGACTGGAGGCAGCGTGAACATGGATTTTATATCCTTCCTTCCTCCCCAGCTAGCCCGCTCTCTGATTGGCTACATTCCATTCCAAGTCACAATCTGCAGAGTCACAACTCAGGAGTCGTCTTTCCTCACCCATGAAGATTTTTTGCTCATAAATGAATACATTAAATACTTACGATTGTCGGCCATGACCTGTTTCGGAGTTGATTGTCGGGACAAATTCGTACTTAACACACCTCATGCCACAGCATATTTTAAAGAAAAAACTTATAAGACTTAAGATAATCAGGTGTTTGCCGTCTTTGGTTGTGAAGGATGAAAATCGGGACAAAAACCACCCAATAATTTTTATGTGTGTATTCAGCTTAAGATCACATCAGGGAGGAAACACTGAGCATTATGAAGCCTGATTTGCTCTCGTTGCAGGTGCTGAAGTTGCAGCACTGACGCAGCTGCAGGTTTTTTATGAAGCTTGTGTCCTTCATGAAGTCCACACGAGCACAAATCCCCTCGTAGGGCTTAGCTACTCTCCCACCAGCCCTCTATACACAGATACACATTGTCTGCACTGTACACAGTAGATGTGCTGGAGGATTACATCACTCAGTCCACAGAAGAGACACAACAGGATCAAAATAGAAAAAACATGAATAAACTGAAATCTCTGCTGTCAGTCCTGAATTAGCTATTGTAGTTTTTAAATATTTTCCATCAGTAAAATGATGTAACTGATTGATACAATGAAGAGGAAAACTGGACAGATGGACAGAAAGAAACACAAGCAGCTGTTGTGTCTTTCTCATGTTTGATGTATCGGTGTGTATCTCAGTCAGCAGGATTATATATTTCACCAAAAAGGATTAAGCACCACTTTTTTTATATGATATACACTCCCTGTTCACTTGATCAGCTCCAGCTGATCAACTGCTTGTTAACACAAATATCTAACCAGCCAATCACATGGCAGCATGCAGTCATGTAGACATGGTGGTGATGACTTGCTGAAGTTCAAACTGAGCAGCAGGATGCGGAATAAGGGAGATTTAAGAGAGTTTAAACATGGCATGGTTGTTGGTCTGAAGTCAGAGGAGAATGGGCAGACTGTTTGGAGATGATAAAAAAGGCAACAGGATGTCCAGTCAGCACTGGTTCCAACCAAGATCTGCAGAACAGGAACTCTGAACACACAACATGTCCGACCTTGAAGCAGAAGCAGCAGAAGACACACCGGGTGCCTCCTGTCAGCTAAGAACAGGAAACTAAGGCTACAATTCACACACACTCACCAACACTGGACAATAGAAGATGGAGAAACGTTGCTGGTCTGATGAGTCTCC
>JBAFTB010000017.1:29376445-29399625 GCA_037177355.1 Melanotaenia trifasciata
TCCATCCCTTTATGACCACAGTGGAGCATCTTCTGATGCTACTTCCAGCAGGATGATGCACCATGTCACAAAGCTCAAATCACCTCCACTTCCTGAAGTGGAAATTTATTCACAGGATGCACAGAGGACACGAGGATATGCACCAAATGATGGAGTTTAGAACATCCTGATTTCAACCAGGAAAAACAAAAGTCACCAGATGACATCATCCCATTATCCAGTATAACACATAAGTCAGATCATTCCAGGTAAAAGCAGCTTCTTCTGAAAGTTTTCTGCATCTCAGAAGTTTTTATTGATTAATATGAAGTATCAAAAAAGACTCAAATCATCAGTAAAAAAACAAAGGAAACCCTAATTATCTCCTCTATCCTGGTGTCTGGGTCATGTTTTCAGGTAATCACTTCTCATTATCCCAACTTGGACCTCAAGCAGCGTAAAATGTGTGGAGAGACTGATAAATCATATTTAACTCCATGTTGTTGTCCTGAATGCTTGACCTTGGCGTGTCCTGTAGCTTGCAGAGGTGGCAGACTTTGCTGCAGGCCCGACTCTGAGACTACCAAAAATAAAAAAGGATCCAACGTACTCCTACAGCAGAATTCACTGTCACAATAACTGATTTTAAATTCATACACGGAGAAGGTCTCCTGATAGCAGAAGCATTACTCTACTTCAGTCAAGACAAAATACTTTTAAATACACCTCATTGAGGAGAACCTGCTGGTGATCTGAGACTCAGCCAAGAGAAAAGAGGTTTTCTTCTGGAGGCAGATGCGCTCAGAGACACATCTTTGGAAACTTCTGTGTTTTGAATAATAAACTAAATCTGCAGGTGTTTTACGTGCAGCGATTTGATAAAAAGTAAGAAAACAAGGCCACATTTTCTGATCAGAACACCACAGAGACAAATGAGTTCTGCAACCTAACCCCTAGAAAAACAAGAATACCTTAAATAAAACACCCACCACTGAAGCAGCAGCTCCATTTCCTTCCTTCCTTTCAGTTAACAAGTGTTTATGTCCTGCTGCTCAGTCCATCATTCACTCCTCTGCAGCTCCGTTTCTGGTTTCCAGCGACTCCAGAGAGAAATATAACTATTTAGCTGCTAAATGCTCAAACACTAAACACATTTACCTGCATGCAGGTTGCATGCAGAGGCACTAAGGCAGAAAGGGAGACTCCTCCCCTCTTCCACTAAAAGAAAAAACAGTTTTCTACCCAAACATGTCTGAGAATTTGATGATGCTCAATTACGTAGCTGAATAAAAAGCATTTAATGTATTGAAGTAAACATACATGCTGAAGGAACAAGACTTTCTTAAAGTGGTTACATCACCAGATGCCTTACTGCAGCTATGTTTTAAAAACAAACAAGGTGTTAGAGATTTCTCTTTAGAATAAAACCAAACTGCAGCTGCAGCAACTAAATTGCCCCAGAAATAAGTTCATTTGAGCGTATTACCATCTTAACTCACGGAAATTTATCATTTAGTGACATATGTACAATACTGAAATCATAGTTTCATTAAATGTGACACCTGGAGGAGACATATTAGCTCCGTAGCTAGTTTCTGCTCTGAGGCTCATTCAGTGTAGAAGGCCTATCAGTAACATTCAGGTGTGGGAGTGGGGCCTTCCACTTCCTTCTTTTCTTGCCTTTCTTTTTCCTTTTTTTCAATTGCAAACGAAAACAATGACAGACAAAATAGGAAACAAAATGTGAAGTAAAATCAACATAAAACTTTAATACCACATTATAGGAGAGAGAGAAATAGAACAAACAAACAAAAACAACAAAACCGGAAAAACTCATAATAAAAACCAAAATGGAGGGGGGGGGGGTACTTACAGTTGTGATAGGCACATAAAGATTATTAATTTATTTGTGTTATTTATCATGTAAGCAGTTATGTTAAATTTTAGTTTATAATACAAGTTTATAATATATTCGTATCTGGTTATTGTTATGAGAGGAATCAGCTCTGGATGAGGCAGAAGAATGAAGACCACTGTTCATCCAGGGGTTTATTGATCACAGTAAGAATTTTTATTTATTCATTTAATTGCAATTTTTAACGATGTGAAGAAAAAAGTTTGGAGGTGTTTGGGTGAGTGATGAGAGGTCTGCGAGTAATATGACAGCAGGGGATTGTGGGATGTGGACACCGAGGTTCCTGGAAAGCTTCCTTCTGCTTCCTAATTAAGCTCCATTCATATACGTCCCACCTACAGGACCAACCCCTCGGTAGGTGTTGGTACTTTTTTAACCCCTGAGGATTTGCTGCTGCAGCATTTGTAAATTCTTATTCTTTCTAGGACGCCAGTAGCTTTGATGTACGGGTTTTACATGGTTGGTCTTCGGGGTGTAGTTGCTTGTTGGTTTTTAGATTACATGTTCCTGTATCTGTTAACTGTTTCTTTGTGTGCTGTGTTATGAGTTGGATGTTACTGCCTTCTTGGCCAAGTCAGTTCCCTCAGGATTTAACCCTGTTTTCTGTGCACAGTAGGAGGTTTATCAGGGAGCTGCCTTGCCTTGGAGTAGTGGTCAAGGTCTTACCTGCGATTCTCTGTCTGCTTTGCATTAATTTGGATGTTACTTGTTTCTTTTTTTTTTCTTTTGGTTTGGCACCTTTTCTTTGATTTGTTGTTTTACACTCTGGTGGGCCACACCCGGGGTCAGGGGCCTGACTCCTGTTGCTGCAATCCTTATAAATTTATTATTTGTAAATTTGAAATTTTTAATTTTTAAAAAATTATCTTTTTTAACATTATTGTTCCTGGTTTCATCATATTTCATTAGAATCCTTTTTCTTTTTTTTCCCTGTAGATTCAATGGAAAAGTGAGTCCAAATGTTAGACTGGCAGCTTATAATCGTGAGGGAACGCCTGTCTCACTCATCATGCCTTCTCCTGGTATTTGAGTTTGTTTTTAGTTGAAGGATATTAATACTGACCTTGCCACGGGTCGGTCACACATGTTGAACGATTTTAGGCATGTTAACATGCTTTAAGCGGCTACAATTTAACACAAAATCACGTTTTAATGTGAATCCCTTTATTAGCTTTGATTGGACTTTAAATACTCACATGACAGAAAAGAGACAGAAGTAAAGTGAATGATAATAAAACTAATGGTAACAGCAGAGTCCCTCTCAACACATCAAGCTTTTCTGTTTACTGTCTCCTCCAATGAAATATATGTTTTATTTGGACCTTTATATAACTCCTGGAACCAGTCCAGGCTCTAAATGAGGCCAAACTTAACTGCAGCACTGATATCAGACACATACCGAGACTGAATGCAAATCAGAGAAAAATGGTTATACACATAAATTCATCCAATAAAATCAAACAGATTTAACTTCCTGGAGCCATATCCTTGATTTATTTGACATCCCTGAGAAGCCAGCCTCACATCCACCACACAGATTAGTTGGTTTCTGGACTTACAGGCGTAGGTCATGGCAAAGCTGCTCCCTGTGTCCACCATGTCCACTTGTGGCACTAGTTTGGGGACGTCCTGATGCTGCGCCAGGGCGAAACGAAACACCTCATACTCATGTGAGCCGGTGGGGAAAAGGCCTCCTGTTCGAGACAAAGCAAAGAGACACAGTGAGATTTCTGGTTTGACCTCAAGGCTCCGAACAGCAGTGATATGGCTTGAAAATGGGACCATCTGCATCATGTGGAAACTAATCGACTGGCCAATAAAACAAGCAGGGAAATACTAATCATTGCCAACCAAGCGCATATACCAAAGTATTAAGATGAACTTTTGTTTTTGACCAAATACTTATTTTACTGAGGAATTTACTAATTAATTCAGGCGTGGTCTCATCTCTGATCCCTTCTCATTCCTCATACTCTGCATGCTGACACAGCCACTGAGTGGTCCAGTGGGTTTATACACTAAGAGATGATTTTGTTTAGTGTTGTGTGTGTGTGTGTGTGTGTGTGTGTGTGTGTGTGTGTGTGTGTGTGTGGTACTTTGGTTGTTGTGATGCATTCTTTTTTGATTGGTTATTTCTTTATTTATTCATTAATTTATTTCCACTTCTGAGTGTCACCTTTGCTTTCAGGTAAAAGCTGCAGCTCTGTTGTGTTTCTGTGCAGGTGTAGCAGCTGGTTGTCTAATGTTAGGTTGGATTGAAGGTCGTTGCTTCTGTCTGTTGAATCTTTGTCTCTTTCTTTTTTCTACTTTCCTTTTTACTTCTGTTAACTATTCTAACCTCTGTTTGTAGCTGGTCGGTGACTTGAGACCAGGGCAGTTTATGAGTGTACATGATTCAATTCTCCCCCCTTACAGCTGAAATTGCCTCTTCTGCAATCTGCAAACTGACTCCTTGTATTCTAAATTGTGTTTCTCTTCATTTTGTTCTGCACATTATCAGCTCTGAGAAATTACTTTTGAAGGCAAATGAAAATTCAGTTCAATCCAAGATCAGACCACGAACCAAGAACCACATCTCAGACTCTCCAGGCCTCATTTAGCAGATTAAATGTTAAAGTTCATCACAGTAAAAAAAAAAAAAAAAAGAATTTGTTTGGAAGGGTTGCAGGAGAAAGTCTCGGGATGATCTGAACACCTTGCCGTCATTAAGTGGATGCAATTAGCATATCTTGACCCACAGAAGTGCAGACAACTAAGAACTGGACAAGATATCAATTTATTGAAAAAACTCAAAGCAGGTGTTGATACCAAAAGATTTATGCAGATGCTTCCAGGATGTTGACAGGCTACAGTAGAATGACTGTGATGAATGGGGAGTGATGGCAAACAAGCGGAGGTTTACAAGTTCTTAATGTTTACACTGTTCAAGATTTAAAGAAATCTTCAACATCCATTCTGTCCACCAACAACAGGTCCATCCAATATTAAGCTAAATTTAGTCCATAATTACAATTCAGTCCAAATAAAATCCTTAGTCCAAGTTCCCAAAAACACAGAGAATCCTGGGAGATTTTACTTGCAGGCTGAGACAGGCAGGCTAGGAAAAAAACAGACAGAAACAAACTTGATGAGATTCAGGATTTGTTAAAGCAGACGGCTGGAAACAAACTGGGGAAACTCTGACAACCTGGCATAACGGGGAAAGACTGCTGAGACGCAGCAACACAGCTGGAAGGGATCAGCAATCAGAGCTGAACAGGAGCCAGATGCCTTCAAAGTAGGCTTGGAAATCACAAACACCAGTAAAGCCTGAAACCATGACAGTCCTCTTCTGGATACCAAAGTATGATAGAGTCAGTGGCCACAGATACATGATGATTCTAACTGAATTAATTATTCAGAATTAAAGTATTCTCCTTTGCGTTTACATGAAAATAGTGATTCCAAATCGAGTTTTACATGTAAAATACGTTTAATAGCCTCTGTTTAATTCTGCTTTAGATCCAGGGGTTGGAAAGGGTTCTGATTGGACGAGGGGCAAATGTGGCGTATTTACGTCTACCAGGAATAAACAAACTTTAGTTCCTGCTCTTTTCTTTTCAGCTACAACATGGAAGACCACATAATAAGAACCAGTTTTGCTTTGAATGTGATTCTGGTTTTGAAGCAGCAGCTCGACATCAGCATCCTGCTTCGCTTTGGTCAGCTGAGGAGGAGACGGGAGGTAGCGTAACATATCGTCATGGTGACAGGACAAGGGAACAAGCATGCTCAGAACCACCAGAATTAATTTAAAGCAGAATGAACGTTTACAGGATCAAAAGATTATTCTATTTGGATTTAAAATCAGAATAAACCAATCACTTACTTCGGATTTAAGTTTAATTCGGAATGGCCATTTTCATTCGAAATTAGGTGTTGAGTTCATTTTAAAGAGGATTTCATTTTTATTGTGAATTAAAGGGGGATCAAAGTCTCATGTAAACGTGGACAACACAGAAAAAGCTTGGCTGAAACTGACTCGTGCAACCGGACAACAATCCGCATTCACCAATCATTCTTACAAAGTTTTTACAAAGCTTCACCAAAATCTTTGTATCTTGGATTAACCCTTAGCTAAGAACATATCCCACAAACACCGTGGAGAACTCTTACGAACATCTGAGGCCAACACGCTTGAACAAAATCAGCATCCGTGATGTTTTCTGCTTTTCAGTTCATTCAAATATGATAAAAATAGTTGCGTGTTCATCAGACTTTTAAAAAATTTGGGGCATTTATAAAGCATTTTGTTATTCTAAAATAAATTGTGAAGTTTTGCAGATTGTGTCCTAATGTTGTTATTTTCCTCAGGGAAAAGTAAAGTATTTTCAAAAACAGGTCACAGTCAAGACGAGTTTTAATTCTTTTTCTGATCTTCCTAAAACCATCAGTGCAACAGACTGAACACACCAGTCATTCCTTCAGCCGCAAGAATATCACCCCATAAAGGTCCAAGTCACCTGAGACTCCCACATCCACCTGCTAAATGTGGTGTTTCATCATTAAAATTTACTACAACAGTGTTTTTTTTATTATAATAATTAGTTTTACTAAGAAATCACACCCTGGTTGCTTGGTTGATAAGACCACTTTCACTGAAGGTTTCATTTCAGATGCAAAGTAGATGAAAATTTGTTTTCCAAGCTGTAAAAGGTACAGTAGGCTATGTAATGAAAACTTACAGTGTACCATGTACATGTACCCCTTTAGCCATGACACCATGAGGATGTTCACCCTGGTACGTTCCTGGACCAAGTTCAGGAGGACTTAAAGACACATTTGCATAGGAAGCCGCTTTTACATGACTTGAATCTCACTCTGTGATTATTTATAACCAAGTTAACACATTAAAATAAGGACAACCAGGCTTCATTGCACATTTTGATTATTACTTTTGATTTTTGTTTTTATTCATCATTTTGTCTTTATGTTTGTTAGTTTTCCTCGTCTGAGTCAGTTTGCACACAACCCGTAAGTGAGAACAACTTTTATGTCCACAACCACGTTCACAAATCTGATGGAGAGTTTTTGTATAATACATTGTTTTTTTTACTGTAATATCTCTAGCTGAATATCCAAGTCGATCTTTGAGCTTGTACTGCAATTTCCCTTCTAAATAAAAACATAAAATGCCTGTAACCCGAAACACAGCATAACATTAAATGCGCGAATGTTTGTCATGACAACAAGACCAAACAAGTAGTTGACGTTCTGCTCTGCAGGGCTATAAGTTTTCTAACTCCACAGAACAGGTTTAAAGACAAAAATCAAGAGCATTTCACCCTTGTTTCCATCTCGTTGCAAGCTAACTGGCAGCTCACAGGCTTCACTGTTGTCTCTAACAATAATAAGTGGATGGCAGAAACTGCTGCTAAAAGCCTCTTCTGGCAACTCTTATTGGAGCCATTTTCCAGGCACTCATACCCTCTTAACATAACGGTTTTGAGGGTTACATGAAATAATCTGAACAATTAACTCCTGACTGATTAACCTTTGCTGTTCCCTGAGTGAAAAAGAAAGTCATGTTTTTTTTTTTTATCTTTTTTTGTTTTGTTTTGTTTTTTTATGCCATCTATACAAGACGTCTATCTTCACACCAAGACATGAAAATCCCTTCTTTTGTCTCCAGTCGTTGAGAAATCAAACCTTACCTTTTTCCACCACTAATCTGAAAACTTTTCATGCAATTTCTCTGAGGTGCACCTGAAAATCAGCAGCCATCTGACTGGATAACTAACTGTAAAGTACATGGTTGAGTACCACCTAAGAAGTATCTTCAGGGGATTCAAAATGAGGCCAGTCTCCAATCATACAACATACAGCTGCCAAGTGGCAAACTCAAACCAGAGAAGGGATGTAGCATCTTTTACACCCTTGTTTAAGTAGAGAAGAGTGTTTTAAACACCGATACATATGCTAAAACACACTGATTAAATAATTTCCTGTTTCATGTAGCAGCAGGCTTTCTCATCAATGCTTTGCAGAGTTAAATTACTGGTATGATTTACCACCACCACCCAGAGGACATCATGAGGACATGGTATTACTCATCAGACGTTACAGTCAGAAAATGTATGTGTCTGTAAAGAAAATGTGAGCTGAAAACTAATGTGTATGACCAGGTTTTATGTTCCAACCACTGCTGAGCTGAGATGGGGTCAGAGAAAACTCTCATCCAGATGCAGATTAAACACCTTGTTGCATTTGAGAGCTGGATGTTAGTGAGTGTTTAACCAGTGGAAAAACAGTCTATGGTACCATAATGCCCCTAATATTTATTCAGGAAGACTCATGCTAAAAGAATTGGAATGCACACATTTGCGGGCCAAGATCGGCAGCCGCTGACCCTGCCAGGCATCACCCATCCAGGGCTGCCAGAGCGAAGGGCCCGGGGCCCCAAGAGCCCAGAGGTGTCAAGAGTGAAAAAGGAGAGGTGTCCGGGGATGTAAATCCAGAAATTGAGCCGCTGGCAGCAGTAGGCGCCCTCATTCCCTGGAAAGCCCCCCAGGGCAAGACAGGCCAGGAGCAGCTGTCCCCCACAACCAGGACACACAGCGAGTGCAGCCATTGAGCCGCCACCAACAGCCTAGAGGAGGAGGAGGATGACAGTGGGACAGCCCAGTCCCACGGCACAACACCCCCTGGCCCACCCAGACCTCCCGCACAAGTGCATGTTATCTCTCCCCACATACACACCTATATCCTTGCCCACTCCCACTCATCCTGGCGCGCACACACACACACACACACACACACACACACACAAACCACTCAGTCTCACACCAAAACACACCCCAGCTCCTGTCCCTTTTGTCTAGGGCAAAAAGAGAACGAACATACGAGATGGTTCACGGGGAATATAAGAAATAAAACAATTTATTTACAAATACTCAAAATGAAATATATACAAATGGGTTCCAAATTTCTAATATCCCAAAATAAAAAACCTCAATAATCCTCAACAAAAAAAAAACTCACGTAAACACAAATCACAACCAACCAACAAACCAGAAAAAGATAACTTAGGGGCCGTCCCCACGACGCCAGATTGCAGCAATAACGCAAAAGTATTTCAGCAAACTGCCCTTTCGTCCCCACGAAGACAGGGATGAGCCTATGGAACCAACCATGTCTGAAGCCAAGTACCAAAGTGGATCTGTTTGAGTACCCTACCGTCTGCGGTCCTGTGCGTACAGCGAAGCCACACAACTTGAGGATATGACGTCAATGTGACGAACACGCGCCGATTCCCAATTCACCCTTCCTCATGTTTTTTATGTTTTGTAGTCAAGCATTTCTTGAAGAAGAAGCTCAACTTCTTTATTAGCCCAAAGAAATGTTTTTCTTTTGCTTAGAATGAATTCTCAGCTATCTTCTCTTCTCTGCTTCTGAGGCAACACGCAATGAGCCTTTATGTGCACACATGCTGTTTTGCTCTAGCTTTGGAGTGTTACTCTTTAGCGCCCCCCACAGCTTTGTAGTATGTACTACAGCGGTGTCGTGGGGACATTGAAGCCTTTCTACTAGTTTTCGCCACCGTTTTCACACTTAAACCGGCTTTGGTGCCATGTCGACATAGCCTAAAAGTGTCCCAAAAAAAAAAACGTGTCAACGCCCACAATGGCGGAATATCAAAGAAACAAGTTCACAATAACTCAAAGAGATCACCTCAGGCAGGGATAGATGTTGTCGAACTATCAAACAACATACTTAACACTTCATACTAAATCTCCAATCCAAACAGGATGTCCGAACAGCACACACAGGCAAACACATCCAAAAAGTCAAACTGTGTCCCTCTGTCCACAGCTGCCGTCCTTGGTTGGTCGTTGACCAATCAGAGGGACGGAAAGGAGGATTCCTGAAGAAATTCCTGCAGTCAGTCAATCCAGTCAATAATTAGGCAACAGGCAGGAAAGCCTGAGGGCCGTAACACCCTACAATCCCCCAAACCCCACTCAACCCTCTTTCAAACCCCTACACACCTCCTGCCCCCAGGCCATACCCAGGGACCAGAGGGAGGAAAATTCAGCTGATTCTTTGAGGATGCACACATAAGGTGGATTTATGATTGCACAGCGTCTGCGTAACCAGCATAGGTTTGGCATAGCTCCGCAGAGGCTCGATGCGCACCTCTTCCAGACCAGACGTGCACCCCTGCTTCGCAGACGGTGACGCAGAGATACTCCCTTGTGTTTGGTCAATTTGGAATCACGTGTTGCTGGATATCTGGATCTTCTTGCTGCATTTGTGTGGTAACCACCATTTTTAAAATCAATAACCAGTGGATCAAATTGATGAGAGGCTGATCGAATTATTTCGTTGTTTTCTTCCACAAGCTAATAAAGACACTAAACCATACTAGATGCAACTGTTGTTTTAAAAATAGAAAATGCCTATCGAACTGAAGTAAATCATCAAAAGAACTCCGACCTGGTGAGTTTACCGGCCGATACCACCCCTGCTGCCACTTTCAGATTAGGAGGAGAAACTCCAACACTACACCAAAAGAGCGCACATTCCCTACACTTGAGTCCGAAAGCAAACTCATCAGCACCAGCTACGCCATAAACAACCACAGTCAGACGTTGGGTGAGCATAAATCTGGCTTTAGTCTCAATACTGAAGTGATCAAGTAAGAGATTCCTAACCTGCTGAATACACTGATTATTTTTGGTTTTCTAGTTCACAAGAATAGCTTTCTTTGCGATGCATAAGATCATGAGAGTCATATGTACAGAGTTAATTACGATGTTACTTTCACCCAAGTCACCTAGTAGGGACAGTGTGGGGTTTGCAGGAATATTACATTTAAACCATGTTGACACATCTTCACATACCAGAAGCCAGAACCCGCAGACAGGTGTGCAGGACCATAAGGCATGGAAGTAGATGCTAATCATGTTTTCAGTGCAGTGTAAGCAAATATTTGATTGTGGTAGACTCATCCCGAACATCCTTTGTCCTGTGTAATGAGTTCTATGCAGAATTTTGAATTGTATTAGTTACATATTGAAATTCTTAGTAATTTTAAAGGTGTTCAAACAAATTTGTGACCATTCATCTTGATTAAAGTTACTGGATAAGTCAGCCTCCCATTTTGAAGCTGGAAGACAGACTAAGTCTCCTAGTTTAGATAATAGTCTATATGTTTTTGATAATAGCTTTGGGGCATTCAGATTCATGAATTCTGCTACCCTGATAGGTAGCTGTAAGTTTAATTGGTTAATGGTATATTTTTTACATATAATTGATTTAAGCTGGTGGTATTCTAAATATGTTGTGCTACTGATTCCATATTGTAAAGTGAGTATATCAAATTACAATACATTTACTTTATTCTGTTATATGTTCTAACTGTTTTAGTCCTTTATTTTCCCATTGAGTGACGTTAATCATCTTTTTGTTTTTCAGGATGTTAGGGTTGTTCCAGATGGGTGTAAGCTTTTATGGAATAAGGGAAGACTTTTTTTTGTAAAGTCCCACCAAGCCATTAAAGAGGAGCTGATGTTGATGCTTTTAAAACACTTTTTGATGGCTGAGCTGATGAATGGTAGGTCAGATATAACCAGATCCTCACACAATGCTTCCTCTACATTTAACAATGGTTCATCTAGACCACTAGGTTTAAGCCATATTGTAGCTTGTTAGCTAAGAAATAGTGATTAAAGTTGGGTAGCTCCAATCCACCTCTGTCTTTAATCTGTCTTTAATCTTATACGTGGTGGCTTGTTTTTCCATAGAAATTTAGAGGTATGTGAGTCCAGTGACTTAATCCAGCTGGAGGATGGTTTAGTGAGTATCATTGAAAACAGGTAGTTGACTTCAGGTAAAACCATCATTTTAATTGTGGCAATCCTCCCCATGAGTAATATGGGTAAGCACATCCACCATGAGAGATCATCCTATGTTGTTTTAAGAAGATGGACCTAATTTAGCTTTGTTATTTCTAGTGATCTGGGAGAAATGTTTATGCTTAAATATCTAATATTTCCAGACTGTATTTTATTAATGGGTATGTTTTGTAAGTCACCGTTAATGGGCATACCTATAGTCTTAGTGACTGTCTGGGGGAGAGATGTCGGTGAGTTCTGGAGGAAAAGTAATACATCATCAGCATAAAGACTTATGTTATCTATATTTTTGGCATGGATGCTTTTAACTTATTTATTTTGTCTCATGGACGCAGCTAGGGGTTCAATAAAAATAGCAAAAACTGAAGGAGAAAGCGGGTAGCCCTGCCTGGTGCCTTTCTGCAATCATTGTTCTTCACATATGCATTTGGGTTGTTATATCATAATTTTGTCCAGTCTATGAAAGATGAACCAAACCAAAATTTGTTTAATGTTGCTAATAAAAATTTCGAGTTTACTATATCTAAGACAGATATTATCAGCACAGAGATGGTTGGTGAGATTATGCTGAATTAATTCTGCATTATGATCGAGAACAGGAGTGGCCAACCCATGGCTCTCAAGCTGCATGCAGCTCTTTGCCTGGTTTCATGCGGCTATTACGTTCATATCGAAGATTGTGTTTTTTTTTTGTTTTTTTTTTAAGTGCCTGTTGGATTTGTTTTGAGTTCAATAAAGTTTACCAGTAGGAAGTAAAAAATTTGTGTCAAGTTGACTCAAAATGGCAGGGAAAAAATGCGCAGCAAAATGAAAATATGAAGATGAACACAGGACGTTTTTAACAGCGTGATATAGTTTTTAGTTTTTTTGTTGAACATAATAGCAATCCATTCTGCCTTCAATGTAAGGTGTCATCGGCGCATTTCAAAGCTCCAAATCTTCAGCATTGCTTCAGCTCATTCCATGCCAACATCGCCCAGTAATTTCCAAAAGGGACTGAACTTTGCAAGCACAAGTTGGTCACTTTGAAAAATCAGGCAGAAAAGCAGATGCAGTTTTCCAAAAGAATTACAAAGCACTCAGAAACCATAACGCTTGCATCGTATCAACTAGCTTGGAACATTGCGCGTGCAAAAAAGCCAGACAATGAAGAGGAGTTTTTTAAAAAATGCCTCAGTGACATTGTTGAAATCTTGTCCCCTGAAAATGACAAACTAAAACGCATGGTAACAGACGTCCAACTGTCCCGCCACACTGTTGAACACAGAATATCGGACATTAACATGGCTATTGAATCACAGTTGCACTCTGACCTTCAAGCATGTAAGTATTTTAGTGTTGCATTGGATGAGAGTTGTGACATAGCCAAGACAAGCCTCAGTTGGCAATATTTGCAAGGTCTGTTTCAAACGATTGTGTGATCAAAGAAGAACTCATTGATATTTTGCCATTAAAAAGACAGAACCCGTGGCATAGATGTGAAAGAAACAATGATGGCTACATTTGTGAAAGCAAATCTGCCCGTACCGAAACTAACTGCAATAGCCATGGATGGAGCACCAGCCATGATCGGATCTGTGAATGGGCTTGTGGGGCTGTGCAAAGCTGACCAAACACTTCCCAAGTTTTGGAATTTCCAATGCATCATCCACAGGGAGCAACTTGTGTCTAAATCATTGAATTTAGACAACGTCATGAAGCCCGTGATGGAAATCGTCAACTACATCCGCACACATGCGCTTAACCACAGGCAATTTAAGAATCTCATCGCTGAGCTGGACCAAGGGCTTCCAGGTGACCTGCCGCTGCACTGCACTGTGTCAAAAGGCCAGGTACTCTCTCGCTTCTCTGAGCTTTTGGATGCCATGAAACTGTTCATGGAAAAGAAGGACAAGGACTATCCCAAGCTCTCAGACCTCTAGTGGATTATGGATCTGGCCTTTTTGGTCGACATGCTGTGTCACTTGGACTAGACTGAACCTGACCCTGCAGGGTAAGTTAAAAATGCTGCCTGACCTGGTGCAAAGTGTGTTTGCGTTTGTCAACAAACTGAAGTTATTCAAGGCGCATATTCAAAAGGGAGATTTAACGCATTTTCCCACTCTGCTAAAAGCCAGCGGGCAAGTCACCAGCGCCACACTGAATAAGCAAAGAGCCAGATATACAACACCGGTTGAAAACCTGCATGAAAGCTTTGTAACATGGTTCCGTAATCTTCAACTGCAAAGGCCACAGATTACGTTCCTCGTTGACCCATTTAATGTGGAGACGGACTGTTTGAAAGCCCCACTAGTCACAGATGAGGCTGCGGCTGAGTTAGAGATGATTAATCTTTGTGAGGAGGACCAACTGAAACCTGCTTTAAAGGAAGGGCCCATTGAATTCTGGAAAATACCCGAATGCCAAATGGGCTGCGATTAAGATACTGTCAATGTTTGGGTCAACATACGTCTGCGAGTCTGAGTTTTCTACCCTGAAATACATGAAATAAAAGCATTATTCTGACTGACACCCATGTAAAAGAATTGCGTTGAGTGGCAACAACGGAATACAAACCAGATTAGAAGAGGATTGTTCAAGGCAAGGAATGCCGGAATTCCCACTAAGCAACATGCATAGTAAAAGAAAACGCTATCATAAATAATTATATTTTTATTTCTGGACTTGGCTGAACTGAGAGTTTGTATGTGAGAAAAAGCACACAATGTTCATTGTTGAAAATGACTGGCCCGTGGTCTTAAGACTGTAAGAGTCAATTTCTATCATTATGTTGGTGTGTGACATTTAGAATAAATCTGGCTGAGCAGTGGTGTGTGTGTGTGTTAGGAAGGAATGGGTGATGTTCATGTGTGCCCATGTGTCTGATTTGTCCCTTTGCGGTAACACAGTAAAAAATGTGGCTCTTGGTCTCTGACTGGTTGGCCACCCCTGATCTAGAACATGATAGAGATAATGCAGAACAACATACGGGGCTGGTTGTTCAAAAAATTTAATCTGGATAAAAGCTATCCGAATTACTAATCCATTTTTTTCTGGACGGTGGATCATGTAATCTGACTGACTTAGGATTGGATCACCCTGATCCAAAATCCCATTTTTCTGGATCACGAAATATGGATTTAGAGCATTTAAATCAATGTGCGCTGCCAGCCATGTGAAGAACAACAGTTAGACAAGGCAGTTTGCATGCCTTACAAGTGGAACCACCGGGACCATGTAACATTATATATAGGTTCAGTATCTTGCCCAAGAACACTTAGGCATGCAGTCAGGGGAAGCCTGGAATCGATCCACCGACCTTCCGGTTGGAAAATAACTCCTCCTCCTCCTGAGCCACAGCCGCAGAAGAAATGCTCGAAATCAAGTGGGTGATGTCATCTGATAAATGTGTCAAGATTCTTATTTTTAAGGTGAAAAATTTAAACATCTTCAGTCTCCAGTTTTATTTATTTTTATTTTATTTATTTATTTATTTTGCCTTTTGCAGGAATTCTTTACTAAAGTCACAAGAGACCAAACTTATGAAAGACAGCATGGTGATTAAATATATTTCAGGTCTGTACTTCAGGTCTCTGCATATTTCAGAACAAGTTTAAACGTGCTAATACTATGATGGGGGATTATGTCAACATTAATTGAGTGATGTGGGCTGAACAGGAGTTTTCTTTTTTTTCTCCTTCTTTTAAAGAAATATGCAGAGAAAATCAATGTTAGTGCATTTCGGAAGGGAAACTCTTCTTGGTATGCAGGCTCAGATAGCAGGACCAAATTAATTCCAATAACATTCAGGTTAGTTCAACATGATACTTTGTCAGCATCAAACCAGAGAGCAAACTGCAGCAGGAGTCCAGACCAGTGGGCTGATGAATCACATTAAAACTTCATTTTGGGAGAGTACCACGCTCTGCGGCACACAACTGCCTGATTCACACCACTGAACGCAACCTATTCAGGCAAAGCACAAATGGAAATAAAAGGAGATGAAGCAGATTTCACCAGGTTAACAAATGTTAACATTTCCTTTTTCATCTCTTCCTTTCTCTCTCTCTCTTTTTTTTTTTTTTTTTTTGGCCATTAATTGTTGAGTTTCTTGTCATCCCCACTGACACTGAAACTGAAAGTAGAGCTCATATATTGGTTTAGTCAAGCATCCTGCACCAACATCAGGAAACATTTTATGTAAAACACATGTAAACAATACATTATTATCATTAATTGAACTTTTTAACATGTCAGCCTGATTACAAAAAGTATTTACATTTGATACCTTGAGTTCATTGTGCTGACTTTGTCTCAAACACAGCTAAGGCTCTAGAACTGAGCTGGTAAATAAGTAAACTACAGAATCTTTCACAAACTAACAAAACAGACAACACAATGCTGCATCTGCAGGTAGTCCAAAAACAGAAGTTCAAAACTTGAGAGAATAAGAGGAAGCAGCCGAACAAACTCTGCAGGCAGCCAAGACATAAAAGACTCAAATAAAGACGAGGATCTTGGAGTGAACACAGGAAAACAGGGTGGATTACTTAGAGTAAATGTATGGTAGGATCCAGGTGTGAGGAGAGAAAACAACATAAACCATCACAAACCAGAAGACATACAAGTGATGAAGGGCATTAAACTTAAAGCTTAACACAAAAATGGTAGAAATCAGAACAGATCAGAAAAAAACATAAACCCACAGCAGGATGAGCTTTAGCATGGTACACTGGACACTGGACACTGTCCACGGTCCTGATTTCAGCATGTTACCACAGACTCCGTCCACGGTCCTAATTTCCACCATGTTCCCACAGACTCTGTCCACAGTCCTGATTTCAACATGTTATCACAGACTCTGTCCATGGTCCTGATTTCAACATGTTCCCACAGACTCTGTCCACAGTCCTGATTTCAACATGTTCCCACAGACTCTGTCCACAGTCCTGATTTCAACATGTTATCACAGACTCTGTCCATGGTCCTGATTTCAACATGTTCCCACAGACTCTGTCCACGGTCCTGATTTCAACATGTTCCCACAGACTCTGTCCACGGTCCTGATTTCAACATGTTCCCACAGACTCTGTCCACGGTCCTGATTTCAACATGTTACCACAGACACCGTCCACGGTCCTAATTTTAACATGTTACCACAGACTCTGTCCACGATCCTGATTCCAATGTGTTCCCACAGACTCTGTCCACGGTCCTGATTTCAACATGTTCCCACAGATTCTGTCCACGGTCTTGATTTCAACATGTTACTACAGATTCTGGTCACGGTTCTGATCTCAACAAGTTACATTAGACTCTGTCCATGGTCCCGATTCCAACATGCCACCTGACTCTGTCCATGGTCCTGATTCCAACATGTTACCACAGACTATCCTTTATTCATTTCTGTTCAAAAGTCCTGATCCAGTCCTCATTCCTTCACATTTCTCTTCCCAACACTGAAAATCTTTTTTAAGTTTTTTAAGTGGTCTTTATCAAAAATTCTTATTAAACATCTTGTAAAGTTTAGACATTTTCTGCGTTTTCTCTCCTTTTCAGTTCAGGTATTGAACCATTTTCAAATTAATTTAACTCTAACCTTTAAATGATTCTGGCCAGAAACGAGGCTCCTGAGTCAAAAGATAGAACAATGTTGTGTCAACACATAACAGACAACTTCTTTAGACTCTAGCAGCATGTAACAAAGACACATGATTTTACAGTTTTATGTGTGAAAACCAGCAAAGATCAGACAGAAAACAGGACTTTAGCAGCAACAAGGTGATTCCCAATCAGCTGGTAGCTGGAAACTTGGCTTATCTCAGCATGGAGGCAAACACTGGACACATGGAGGACAGAAGAAGAAGAGTCAGTATTAAAAACTATCTACAGCAGATTAACAGGATCTGAAATCTGGTAAAGATCCGAACCAGGAGCTGAGAGATGCTTATGGACCTGAGGCTGATCCATGTACTGTTGACTCATCAAAAATGGCCTTCATGGAAACGGGGCTGTCAAGAAGCCATTCTTCAGGAAGGGAAGAAAGGCAGAACTCAGACCTCAACAGGTCTGATGGAGGGATGGATCCTCCCCAGAACCCGGACCTAAGCAGGTCTGATGGAGGGATAGATCCTCCCCAGAACCTGGACCTAAGCAGGTCTGATGGAGGGATGGATCCTACCCAGTACCCTGACCGCAACAATATTGAAGCAGTGTGGGATCATCTGGACAGAGAATGAAACAAAAAGCAGAAACTTCCAAGGAAGAACTTTGGAAAGTCCTTCAAGGATCCTGGAGAACTATTCATGGAGAATACTTTAAGAAATGAAAAAAGCTTCTTTAAGAGAATCAATAAACCTGCTCAGACCCATTACTTACTTTCAAGCTCCTTAGAACTGGATCAACTCTGGTTCTGCCTCATATACTAGATTTAGATTCAGTGTTTGTACAAGTTTTTAATAAACTGTAGCTTCGTTTTCCTGAAATGTTAATGATTTTTCCACAATTCTGTGCATATTTTAGTCATGAAAAATAACTGTTACTCAGTAGAAACGATGACTCATATTGTCCATATGATGCTCTGTACATAACTGAGACTCATTCTCCTTTAAGCCTCTACCTGAGATGCTAGATCTAATAATGGGAATTGTGTCAATAACATGACCAGTAATGATAAATATGAACAATTATGACTCACTTCCTTTTAGATCATTGAATCTGTCCATGTTTTTGAATTCTGTGGTGTCACAACAGCCACATTAGTGAACACAATACATAGAATAATTTGATATATTTACATTTAATTGTCTGTATTCCTGATCATTATGGCATTCTTTTGGGAGAGATTTGAATTATTTAAAACTAAAACACATTTTTTCTAATTCAAATCACGACACTCTGGGTGTATTGCTCTGTACGTTTCAGGAATATTAAAGTGCACGGGACACAAAATATTGTAAATCACAACGTGAATATATGAATAAATACAGACTGGAAGCCGGAGGGGACACCAGCCACCAGGGTTATTGGCTGAGGCTTCCTTTACAAGATTTTACTCATCACAAGAATTTTCCAGCAATATTGTTGGATTATCTGAAGTCTTGGGGATGCTACACTTGTGCTGATGTTGGATCAAATCCTTTCCGAAAAACTGACTATAAGATGATATATTGTACCAAGATGGTGTGAAAACTGAGGGATTTGGTGGAGAAACTATTTAAATTTCCGCTTATTGAACCTTAGGGTGATATATTTTTAAATAAAAGCTTGCATTTTAGTGGAACAACGCACATCAACGCCAAAATCAGCAGTCCGATCATGCACACTAAATCCTGGATGGATCAATTTCTTAAAATGTTGGAAAAACCAAAGGGAAATAATAAGAATGGAGTCGGGCCGCGGGGGCGCAGCGACCCCGGGACCAGGACCCGGGACCTGGCTCACTCACCAATGTTGATGTTACTTGGGAAACTTGTGCCGCTGCAGAACCCAATCAGCAACAGCAGCAGCGGCGGCGCGAGGACCGAGGGGAGCGGGAAGCTCTGCAGCCGCATGGTTCCTCCAGCAGCAGCACCGACAGGAGACGCGGAACAACCGGTGTAATCCCATTCACACCGTGGCCGGCAAAGATCCACCGTAGGCCGACCCCAGACTCCCACATCCGCTCCGGTCACTCTCTGGAAGTCTGCTCTCTTACTCGGACTCTCTTCCTCTGGTCTAACATTGATGGTTGGAGCGTCAGCTCTGCTGCCGCGTCCGCTCCGACTCTCACACTGTTCTATCTCTCCATTTCTCAACCTCTCCCTCTCTCTCTCTTCCCCCCTCTCTCTTTCTCTCGATGAGCTTCACATGAACATAAAACAAAGGATGTATTTACTCAGTTTGGATTCAATTAGGTTTCCTTAAGTGGGGCGCGCGCAAATGAAGCACATAGATCCATGTTGTGATGTTCGGACCATGACAGCACGATGTGTTACTTTAAACTGATTTTCCACCACATTAATCACACTGATGTACTTCTGATTCATTATTAAAGACTCTACAAGCTGCTGCCACGCATTCCACGTGTCTGCCAGTTGTTTTCAGAGCTTTTAGAAATGCTGATTGGATTTAATGACTTTCAGCTGATACGGAACAACAGAAGGGCCATAAAACAATAAATCTGGAAAGAAGAAAACATAAATGAGGAAATAAAAAGATGACTTGTAAATGGAGTAAATGTAGAAATATGATCAGAAATTAGGTAAAGGAAAATATCTGGAAGTGTTATTATTTTTAAGATAATCAGCTGGGGGCCCTACAACTGCAGCAGGGAAACATCTAAAATCTGCAGGACTGTAGCCCTCAAGGACAGGCGCTGGACTCTGCTTCCCTTGGTCATTACAGACAAAATGGTCCACTTCCAAAAAACTGCTAAAAAACCTTACAGATTTATATCTTTTTCTGTTTTATTTTTATATTTTTCTTGGAAAAACCTCAAAACAACTAATTATTTAAAGGATTTAATCCTTTAAAAATCACATTAAACCACATTTTTATAGCTAATAGCTATTACAAAATGTAATGATGCATTCTGTCATGTTAGGGTTTTAATTTCTAGATAAACAACAACATTTGTGATATTCAGTGTTCACCTCCAAAATCAGCTCTTTTACAGGCCTGTGCATAAAATGCTGTTAACTGAATCAAAAGCTGAATTATGCTGCAGATTACTGTAGAGCCACAACAACACAACAGAAAGCTGAAGTACAGGTTAAAAAGAGCAGGAAGAAAAGACTCGTCAACAGAGATAGAAAGATGCTCTGAATCTGATCTGAAGCATGTCTTCAGATGGACATAAATAATACCACAGTGATACAACGTGAGGTTGAGCAGTGATTTCCAACCTTTTTTCTCCCTTCATGCATAAAAAGCCATGGACCCCCTGCCCCACCCTGTTCTGAAACCATGTTTGGTTTTATGCTTTCAAAAGGGAGATTGTCACCATAAATAATGCATTCTGGCTGATTCCTGTCCTTCCATAAAGCCAAAGGTAATTTAATTAACTTACTAATAGAGCCTTACTTTTTTTTTTCTTAAAAGAGGGACAATGTGTGGACATCACAATAGCTCTTAATGTTCAAAGTCTCAGGGACCCTCTGTGCTTCTTGGGGGGTCCCAGACCCCAGGTTCAGAATCACTGAGATAGAGGAGCCCAAGAAAAGCAAAGGTATTAAAGTCAGCAATGTCATTAAAAAGGCTCCAGTATTGTAGTGAAACAACCTCACATTAACTTTTTAATAAGCAAAGTAAGGTAGAGATTACTGTGGTTTGCCTGGATTGTCTGTTGCATGTTTGAAATAACTCAACCTGCCACCAGTGAAGTGTTTCTAACTATAAAACACATGGATTAATGTTCCCAGACACATATCAGCACAATTTAGAGGGAAGAGCATCAGAAATGCCCCTCCAGTACTCCACCTGCAGAGGAGAGTCCTTCTACAGTTGAAAGCTTCATGAAGAAGAGACTGGTATAAATAAAATAAATAAATAAATAAAATTATGACCCATGTTATGGCCCAGCCAGCTTCTACAGTAATATACGGCTCGTTTGCACTCGCTGTAATTCTATACACTTTTTAGTTTGCACATTTACTTTAGTTATTGCACAATGATTTGATTATTTATTTATTTACATACACGTGGCTGTTTATTAGTATATATGTACATCTAAACATTTTAAATGTGGCTAAACAAAGTTTCGCTATTTGCCACTAACAACAACAAAGCTCCCTCTCTTTTCTGGGGTTACGTTGACTCTGTTATGGTTTGGCATACAACATCACATGAATTAAAACCTTTGCATAACAGTTGTATTCTCAGTATTTTCTGATTTCCAACACGTTTTCCAGTCAAAGGTCATAGCTGTCGCTTGTTCATATGACCCATAAATCCAACCCGTAAAGCAGCAGCTGCAGGTGGCAGGAGGAAAGTACGACTCAAATTAGCACATCAGAGCAGATATTGTCCAGTCTATCATTTTACTGAAGGTCCTCTTAAATGGTAAATTTTGGTCAAAATAAAAGTTGCCGTTTTTATGTTTATAGGCTAGCTTAACACAATTTCATCTTTTTTTTTTTTTTTTTTTTCAAAATATGACCTTTAGTTTCCATTTTACGGTTTGTATCTCCATTTAGGGTATAAAGTTAGCATTTTTGATTTTTTTAAATATTTAATGTGTAAGCTTGTGAAACATAAGCAATTTATTAGCCGCTGTCTTTGATGTTTTGCATTCAAAGTTTTAAAAAAGTGGAGAAAAAAAGCATATTATTCACCCTACAAACAAATGTCGGTTTAAATAAATAAAACGTCTTATTCCTGTTTCTAAGCTAACATCTTTTCTCTGGAGCTATACCAGTCTTACCCTGTCACCGGAAGCTGTGGAAATCGTTTTGATGGTTTCGACTTTGCACGTCATGATGGAGGTCTGTCCAGCCGGGTGCGTCCTGCATCGCCCTGTCACGGCCAGGATGTGGAAATGGTCAATAACAATCTCCCTCAATCAGCAACACAAACTATAACAGAATATAATTCTTCACTTTTCCTTCTTCTGATTTAGATCAACCATCCGGAACCATCATCTCTGCCTTAGAACATACGGACAGAAATAACCTAAATCCTGGAGAATTAATCAGTAATACACATTTAAATGAAACATCAGTATTTTAAGACCTTTATTTTAGTGATTATCTGCAGTTTAGTCTGAAAAACACATGTGATAATGATCCTCTCTGTTTTTATATCCCCATCTGGACAACATTTGCTCCAGCATACAGACATTCAGTACCTGTTTATCCATGTCATGTAAATATAATTCATTATTTATTGATTTTGTTTTTTATTGATTTGGTTTTATTTTTTAATCAAGAATAGATTAAATTATCCTTAAAGAGAAGATCAGTGTCTGTTTGGGAAATTTGATATAAATGTATGGACATAATTTGGAATGCGTGAAGTCACATGACCTGAGAATTTGACCCCACACCACCCCCCACTCCCCACCCCCATTCCCCCCGAGACCTACCCCCTGAAGTGTTGATATTTAAAGCCCCTTCCCCCTGCAGTCTGACAAATTTCTGTATGCCCCCAGGATACAGAAAACATTTAAGGCTTTCTATAAGGAGGAAGAAGTTGTGGGAGGATGGAGCAGCTTTCATCATGAGTGTTGTGAGATATAACATCAAGAGCAATGTACACTCCCCAGGTCCACCTTGCCAGCACCACTTTCCTCCAGAACACCTTAATTCTTGCTGTGATAGATGGAAGCAGGTGGAGGAAACCTTCCTCAGAGGTTTCCTCCATATTGACATGACAGCATCACACAGTTGCTGCAGGTTTGTCGGCTGCATCCATGATGAGAATCTCCCGTTCCA
>JBAFTB010000017.1:29403204-29413232 GCA_037177355.1 Melanotaenia trifasciata
TGTCTGTTCCCGGCCAGGAGAGTTACCAAGGCAGCAATCACCTCACCTGGGCTGATCTCCACACCAGGATCTCATCCGCCAATCAAACCACCACAGTACTTAAACACCAGACCTTCTACATTCCTCGCTGGGTCGTCCAGTTACCTTCCTGGTATATTGTGGTCTCGCTAGTTCTCTGTCTTGATCCTACTCGTGTCTTACAATCCTGTCTTGTGTCAAGACTCCTGGTGCTCCGGATCCTGTCAGTCTTGCCTGCCTCACCAACCTCCTGGATTGTTTTCCCCAGCTCTGATTTATTCCCTCATCTCCAGCTCCTGCCGGCTCCACACTATGCTCCGCCTGCCACCCGCTCTGTCTGGTCAGCCGTGAACCACTGTGGTCACCGGTAAACTGTTTTCCTGATTCTGCTCGAACCTCCATTAAACCCTTTTCTAATCGACCCATCTTCTGTCGTCTGGATGCTCTGTGTCTGCATCTTGGGGTCCAAAACCATTACCTTGTTTATTACAAGAACAAAAAAAAAAAAAAAACTGGATGTGATGAGTTCCAGTCTGAAACCAGTAAACAGTCTTGAATGTGTGACAGAATCCGACTGGGACTCATGTTAACCAGAGAACAACAAACATCCAGCCTGGTGGAGGAAAGTTCTTGTCTGTACACGGGTTCCATCCAGATGTAAAACCCTGCAGCAGGAAGCCTTTCTACCTGGATTCTCAGGTGTACCACCTCTCCTGTTCTCTCAACATCCCGTTCATCTAGCTGACACCTCAGAAACGCAGCCATCTTTTCTTCTGCTCACATGAAGCCCAAACTGTCCTTTATATCCAACCCATGCTCAGCCAGAAGCACATCAGCTGGAGAAGTTTCTGGGATGTTTATCACTGAGCTGCCTCCAAGACGGATAAAAATCTGCTGCATCATTTCCGTTTACAGCTGCTGCAGGTGAGGACACAACTTAGTGAAAAGATTAAAAGATTAAATACTCGTGAGAGATTCTGAAAAAGACGACGACCACCACTGAGCGGCTGGAAACAGAATGCCGGTTCCCCCAACATGGGATCAGTCCCACAGTCCTGAGCGTGGTGAGGTCGGTGCACATTCTCTACAAGAAGGATCAGCAGGTGATTGGAGGCGTGGCCTCATCTACAACCAGAACAGGTTCATTTCATATGTTTGACGGACAGGAAGCTGTAAGGAAGGACTGTAATGTGTAAATTACAATACTTTTGATTGGTACTTTTGATCTCATTTTGTTTCTTATCTTATGCACTAGGAGGTTGTAAACACAGCTATGAAAATCTGCTCTTACACATGATTATTTCAGCGTTTCTTTATTTGCAAATGAAAACAATGTTGTGCCTTTTTTTTAAACAAATCCTTAACTTGTTCTCTTCCACTGCGATCTGTGCTCAAATAAAAATTTCATGCTGTTTCATAACATTTTGTGCATTTGTGCTGTGAGCTGGGTTTTATGTCTCAAAGCTAAAGAAGCAGCAGCTGTTTGCAAGCCCCTATTGCTGCCTTCAGGTCCAACATACAGTCTTTCTATACATTAAACCATCTAAAGCTGCCAGCAGGCTGGTGAAAGATGAAGCTTCTGCAGTTTTCTATTACAAATGATGGAAGAATGAATAAATGATGAGAGCATTGTGCCCACACAGCACTGTTTTAGCCATGTAGGGCATATGTACTGTGATGTGTGTGAAAGCCAGTTTAAATGTTCAGCCTTCATGTTCCCCAAGTATGAGAGTACAAGAAAAAAATGTGCTCTGATTATGCTTTAACCTCCCACTACACTACATGAAAAATACCAATGCGATAAAAATAATAATCACCACCAAAGACCAACTCTGACATTTATTATATGGAAAACCTTTCAATTTTTGTTTTTTGGAATGAATGAGACAGTCATTTAAATATTCACATTGGTATGTAAAGGGTTAAAATAAAAAAATATATATATTGAAATTGAGTTTTGAGCAGGTTGAATGTTAAATTGTTATCATTTTTTTAAAGCAGAACAAATATTGATGTGTGATGATTTTATAGCAGTTTTTGTTTGTGGACATTTCTGGCCATGAAGGTCACCACATGGTATTAAATTTGAGGAGGGCACTAGGGTTAAATCTGTAAGAGGACATATTTAAAAATAGCTACAAGTAAAATATTAAAAAAAAATAATCCTCTATGTAAATAAATAAGAAGCACATAGTTTGGTTTGCAGTTACTTTTTCTCAGACATCATTTGAATTCTCTGTAGGTGGTGGACAGACACAGCAGAGACTCTGTGACTCTGCAGTTTTGGCATCAGGACTAATTCTTCCACATTTATTGCTCTCGGATCTGATTCTGGGTCAGATTATGAATGTTTTCAGAGGGAGAGCTGCCTCTGCAGTCACATCTCTGCAGGGGGACTCGTCTCTCTGCTGCCTAGCTGGCTCCCCCAATGCCTCTGTCTCACCCAGGAGTGTGTTTACTGGAACTCACTTCTGGAAAGTTCTCTTCATCACTGACCATTTTCTTGCCTCTGAGCATCAAAACTGCAGAGAGCTGAAGAGAAGATCAGGAGGTTTGCACTTTAGTTGACTTTTGTTTCCATGAGGGAGCTCAGCAGGAGGAAGCTACGATCAATAACAAGCATGGCCTCGCAGAGCAGTTCTATTCAGTTAGTGACTGCATGTTGGCAGCGAGGATGGATCTGATGGTTTGTGCTAAACTGAAAAATAAAACAAGTGATATTTTATCGGGAAAACTAATTAATGTTGAACACCACAGGGATAGAAAGTTGGTTCAGCACGACACATGTGCCTGCTGAAGAAGCCAAAGTTTATGCTTTTAATCTTCATTTCCTCTCAGTATGTCTGAGCCGTTTCAGGCACTTTGTCCTGAAACTTTCTGAAAAAACTCAAAAGAGTTTGAGGGGAAAACACATACTAGCCAGGTTTGGATCTTTGTTGCCATGGTTACAGTGAAAAGATGTGGTCCCAGTAACTGTGCAAACAAATCGAAACCCCTGAACCCCCTCAATGATTGCTATGTCCACTAGAGGGCGCTGTCACTAGGACATAAGCTTCTTTGTTTCCGTGTTTGCTGGAACTGCCCATATATGGTACGATTGAATAGAAAAAAACAAATTTCCTCCCTCAATCTTTTCTTCACTCTCCAGGAATTTGTTGTAAACATGAAGTCAAAGAAGGACGAGTTTAAATATCTGCAATGGTTAAGGAAAAGAATTCGACTGTACCGCCAGCTCTAGACTATCCTGGTGAATTATGGGTGGACAGTACTGCTAGAATTGCTGTCTATGTGGTTCACATATGTCAACCACATGGGATTCACATGTGAACCACAAGCTTTAACTGCTTTTAAAAAATATTAAAGCCCATGTTCTACAAATATGGTTCACATTTGCCCAAAATGTCCAACGTGTGATGTCCTTGCTGTCTTTTAGTGGACAGGAACTTTTTTTTGGAGTGAGGCAAATCATGTGGCATCTCATGGGGCCAGTATTAATGTAATCCGATCGGATTTCGGTTATCGGAGAGGATCATTTCTTAAAAATAAGTCGTTTTCTGAAATCCATTTGGATTACCTAATCCAATTCTGGTTATCCGGGTAAAGCCCTCAGAAAGGTTGTTCAAAACCTTCGAGTAGAATCTGGATAACTTTGATTATCCTGATCCCAGCAGAGGGCAGGATTGTACGGCGGATTTCAGGAAGAACGTGATAAACAGCTGATCAGATAGAATTTTAATTCAGTGCATTTGCTTATTTGTATTTTGCACCTGACTTGTTTAACCGTTACAGTGATAGTGGTTAACATGGGGACAGGCTCCTATGCCTGATAAAAACATGATGTCACGGTTCAGCTGATTGGACCCACAAAATGTCAGAGACCTTAGAATCGGATGAAAAGAATTCTATTGAACATAAGAAGGTGTCTCCGGGTTGTTGAATCTGGTCCATGGTAGTTGGCTCCTCTGTGAACGTGGGAGGACAGAGGTGAGAACTGAATAACTGTAGAGCAGGGCTACTCAATTTATTGAAATTTTATCTGTTTACGTTGCACTGCTACTGTTTATTCTCACTGAGAATTTCAATAAAAACTTTTATGAAAAATTAAAACTGTCAAGCTTCTCATCTGGTTAACAATCATGTTTCTAATCAGTTCATCTCCACAAGATTTTTAATGTAATTAATATTTTATTTAAATTTCCATTACCAAAACTGACACTGGTTATGTGCTTAAGAGGCAACGAAAAGTCAAAATACTTCAAAAATGCCACTTTATTATTCATGCTGTCATGTTTTCATGTTTAAGTCATGTACAAAAACGAAAAATTGCACATTTTTGCTGCACAAATATAAAATAAAAAACTTCCAACTGTCTGACTGTACACACACATCATTGTTATCATGCCTTATCCGCTAATCAGCTGATCACCAGCATCAGGTCTTCTCTTCATCTCTGTAGCTCTCCAGTGTCTGCACCCTGGTGGACTGTGGACTGGATTGTTGCTTGCAGCGTCTTTTTCCTCAGCTGATCCGTCTTCTTCGTCTTGCAGAGCGTGCAGCGTTTGTGGGTGTAACTGGTGTGTTTCCTAGAAGCAGGAATGGGGACCAATCTGTCCCAGCCTCCATCATTTCTTAAGCTGGTTGACCTGCAATCACATGTTTAGTGTTATCAAAAAACTAGTTAACATTAGATGCTTCCATTACATTTCACAATCTTAACCACTTAATCCAACCAGTTAACCATCCCATCAGATCTCACAGCACACTGTTGGTATTTACCTGCATCTTTAAAATCATTCACTCTGATGTTTTGATATAAGATGAATAAAAAACACTGAACAAAACACAAAAAGATGAACCCATTTCTATTTTCTTCCCTCTTTGCCTGTAGTTTACAAGTGAAGTTAGCCAATGTGAAGATAGCGACTTTAAAAAGCCAAATAAAGTATATTCATTAACGTTACTTACACAATAAAAAAATAAAACTCTCCTACTTGCCTTTATGAAAATGCTGATAGCAAACATGCATGAAGGGAGATGGTGGTGAAAGTGATGTCTTTCCCTCATCGCTGTGACCCAGGCTATCCAACGCCTCAGTTACATCCTCAACCTGCTGTCTAAAGCCCCTTTTTAAAAGTGGGAAACCAAAAAAAAAAAAAATAAATAATGCTGTGGACTACTTTTCTATCTTTTTTAATTGCGTGACTTAGTATGGCAGTCTTTCATACAACACGAGACTCCCATTTTATCAAAAATCATAACACAGGCAAAGACGATGAACAGTTGTTTACAACGAGGATGCAACCAACATGGCGATCGATTGCAGCTATCCCGAGTGTGACGTCAGCTGACACAGATCGATTGTGCCAGGTTCCAAGAGGTCCAGAAATCCTCCAAGAGGGAAGTAAACAGGGTCCACATTCCAAATCCAATCCTTTGAAACAATCCGAAAGTCAACGTTCCAGAGAGCCACATTTAGAGCAAAACTTTACCAGGCTGAAGCAGGCAGGTACAGGACTTCCAAGAAGGCAAAAACTGGTTGACAGGCAGGTAGAAGGGCTGGAAACGTGCAGGAGTATCTGGCAGAAAGCAACAGAAAGGCTTCTCGTTAAATAGGGAGCCACAGAGGTGAGAAGTATCAGCAATCAGGGCAAGGCAAACAGAATCAGTAGTAAGATGCGTTCAGAGGCGGCTGGGAAATCCCAACTACCAGCCTACAACCATGACAGACATTATCTTGTCCCCATGAAATAACCCCCCCCGCCCAAACACATTCAATAACAAACACAAATAAAATATTAAATTTCCCTGTCATTTATCACTTCATAATCAGAAAAGAACCTGTTGGAAATAATGTCTAACGATTTCCTCCCTCACACATCCCGTCCATCCCTCATTCTGACAGAAAGCCAGAGGTTGGGCCTCCACACGGGGCTCGGGTGTGTCAATAACATCGTCATAGACATTCCACCTGGTAGCCACGTTATGCAGGACAGGACATGCACGTATGACGTAAGATGCTCTCGGTGGTTCCACTCGCAAGTAGTTACAGCAATCAAAACATCTCTTCTACCTGTTGTTCTTCACATGGCCGACAGCCCACATTCACTTACACGCTGGAAATCCGGATTTGATGATCCTGAAAAACGGGATTCTGGATCAGAGTGATCCAATCCAATGCTGTTTTGAACAAAAAGGGTAAAAGTAAGCCGGATTATTTGATCTGCCGTCCCGAAAAATGGGATTCCTAAATCCGGATAGCTTTTATCCGGATTAATTTTTTTTTCGACAACCGGCCCATGGTGACAAGTGATTGTTTAGTAAATAGCTGTATAAAATCCACTGAGGACATTTTGATGTAATAGTTGTTTATGACTTTGTTGTGTACAAAATTTGTACATAATGTTTTTAAAATCAGTTATTTATGTTTGCATTCTACGTTATAAAAATGGTTCATTAAACATGTTTATACTTTCAGACTCGGATTTTATGTTTATTGTGTGATTTTAGGTCCAGTAAAAAAAAAAAAAAAAAAAAAAGAAAAGAAAATTTAAAGTAAAAGGAGTCAGGTTGTGCTGAAAACAATAAAGCCAAACAAGAAATGTTTTAATTGTAAAAAAGGTGCCATATAAAGGTAAGAAAAAAATTTAACACAGTTAAATAGATTTCTACAAGTAGTGTCAAAGAAGCAGCAGCACAGCAGAGTTTTGATGTAGATGCATTTTTAGATCATTAACCTTTTAAGATTTTCATTTTAAAAGAAAAGAAATCCAGTAATGAGTCTGGTCAACATCGGTGGCTGTCTGATGGATGTTTTCTCTGTACAGCAAACGTCCAGAGGAACATTCAGCTCTTTCTTTGTTGACTTGTTTAAACTTCTGACAGAAAAGAAAAATGTTCCTTTAACTAGCAGCCGAACACCTGAGGAAACCAGAAAATTTCCACCATCATTTATTTATGAGCTTTGTATGCATTAAAGCTGTCAGAAGGCATCAGTGGGCTGCGGCGCTGCTCTCTCATGGTGGCTTTTTCAAGCCAGGCCCCGCAGAGCCGACCTGCTTCTGTTCGCCGTCAGGATGAGTTGTTTACCAAAGCAGTTTTAACAAAAGCACTTAAGGCAAAGAGGCACTTTGTGGAGCACAGACAGCCGGAAACATGTCGCATTTACTCACAACACGTTACTGCTAAATGAGTTTATATGAAGTCACTGCAGAGGAGAGTCTAACTCGAGCTGAAGCAGACAAGAAGGAAGTTAACCGAGATTATGTCTTCTCCCTTTCATTTACGCCGCTTAGCTTTATTTTTTCATCCCAACCATGCTGATCCTTCTTGTGTGCCTCCTTGTTTCAACCCTGCTGTTTTTTCTCGTCATCCTACTTCTTTTTCTCTGGCATTAAAAAGCTGCAGAGCACATGCAAGTGTTCATGCTTCATGTTCATTTCCAAATATTTACAACACTGGAGTATTGAGGAATAATTTCAACCATAAAGAGTTCTAACATTTAAGATGAGGAAGAAAGTGGTGCAGATTTGAGGCATTGATCGTGTAAGCTCGAGCTGTTTCCTTCAGCTGACGCTCAGATGGATTTTCCATGAAAGCTGCCTGCAGTCAGCAGGTTGGTGGAAAATCCACGGTGGGTGGTTATCCGGGCTTGCCTGGACCTCCTGGGTGTCAGACATGGTTACTTCTTGGGGGATGGGTTGTTCTCAGACTATAGCGCAGGGCCGTGGTTCTCATTCCTGGCCCCCTGGGGCCCATGCTCCATGGCAACTCGGCTGCTATGAGGGTTAAGGAAAAAATAATTTTCTAGATGTGTTGTTCCTTAAAAAAGTGTAATGATGGTAAGAAAGATAGAATGAACAGCAGCACACTGTTCTACCATTCACTCGTGTATTAAGTTCTTTTTATCTTTAAACAATGAACGGTACACCAATACAATTTAACTGTTTGTTATACTTAATGCTTCAAATACATAATCCTTTCAGATCTCTAAATTATTCATGTTTTATTTACATCAAAAGAGTCATCACGGTGAACATATCCACCATAACATTTTTTACACTTTTTAGCAGACAGCAGATCAAAGACATGACACGAACTGTATGATGTTAAGTAATTACTGATAAACCAGCGGATGGTTTGCTCACGATCAGGTTAGCCACGGATCCACAACACGGAGGTATAAAAATCACATTTTCCTAGAACATAAACTGAATTACACAAAGCTACAAATAACATGTTAGCTGGTTTTGATGGTGTATATTGAGTAAGTTATCTTTAAAATGGTTAGTAATGGGTAAAGTGGAAGAATTAACACCAGCATGTAGTTCTTCTGTTTACTTGTCTCTAATAGGTGAGGGGAAAAGGGCATGACTCCCCCTACCGGAGCCCTGAGGTAACACCATGAATTAACCCAAGCACAACATACAGGAACCTCTGCTGGCGGTCTCCCTGTAATGCATAAAAAGTAAATCAAACTATGACAATTGCAAGAATGTCTGGAATTGAACAACCTGTGGATACCTGTCACAGATGCATCACAATGTGGACGAAATTTATTCTTTAACTGCTATTAACACATTGTTGAAGAATAACATAAAGTGGAACTAAAAATGTGTTAAGTGCACCACATGTAATGTCTGTAGTGTGCACATAACAAACATTGGGGCTGAGCATAAAATCTGGTAAACACCCTCCAGATTGAAGGCTAGCATGTGGAAGTACTTCAGCTTTCTTTTCTGGGAAAGTCCTGCGTGTTGAGGGAGGTGTGGATATGAAGTCTGATGGGGATCAAAGAAGCGAACTCCGGTCCACCTATGAACATAGCTTCAAGTCAACTAAATATAGGAAGCCAACTACAACAGACGGCACAACAAAATGCACATGTCAGATGATCGGCAGCTTTGGCCAGGAGAAACTTCTCAGGGTCAGACATAAAACAGTAAAAGTTTTGATAGAAATATGATCACCGCTAGCGTCTGAAGTCATCCTGCATTAACCAATAGATGAAGGACTTTTCTTCTTTGTTGGGTACGTGGTCATCCCTGCTGCGGACTGCGTAGATTCCATCCACTAACACGCGTTTAAACAGTCACTGTGTTGTTCTGCAGGCTTATTCACCAGTTGCTTCAGTTATGTTTTCATAGACTTGTTTCTAGTGTTGCAATTTTTATTTTTCCTTATAGGTGCTCCTGATGATTCTCTGCTTGATTTCTTACAGAAGCTTTAAAATGTCTTTTACAGGTTTAGCAGCTGATTATCTGGATTTTCTGTTTAGGTTTTGATTGATTTGTTTTCTGTCCTTTGTTTCTTTGTCTGTTTACCGGTTTTCATTCTTTCTGTCTTCCATTACTCTGGACAGGACGTAGTAAAAAAAAAAAAGGGTCATTGTCCCCGTCTTTTAACTGTGACTGAAATAAAAGTGTCAGGAGTCAGACTGTAATCCTGGGAAAAGTGGAACTTCTGTACCGGATCATGACTAAAGCTTCATGAAACAACGTCTGGAGCTGTGAGACTGCATCAGCTGTGTCCAAAGCAAACAAAGAAGATCAATACATCCACTTTTGTTTACTGAGAAATAGCAAAGCAGCTTTGTCACAGTACAGAATCCACTAAATAAAAAACACAAGAGTCCAGTTAACAGAAATCTTGTCAGAGGACGAGGGACATCTTCAAACTGCTTCTCAGGACAAACACTGTGATATCTTAGCATTTCACAGCAGATGACGGAAAAACAAAAACCAGTTCACACATGGATCCCAGTTAGAAAAGGCCAGCAGCAGAGCGTGGATCAAACCTAAACTTCTAAGCACAAATCTGAAACTGCTCTGACTTTGATATTTAGGATAAAGTGTAGGGGCAGTGATCAGACTTGCCAACGATCAGTGCCACCATAGGATATTTGTAATTTTTGAAGAACCACATTTTTAATTTCAGTTTTTAAGGTTTTAAAATAAAGGAAACACATAAAACCTTTATAAAAAGAGGATAGACAGACTTTCTTCTAAGGGATG
>JBAFTB010000017.1:29443170-29455741 GCA_037177355.1 Melanotaenia trifasciata
TGTGTGTGTGTGTGTGTGTGTGTGTGTGTGTGTGTGTGTGTGTGTGTGTGTGTGTGTGTGTGTGTGTGTGTGTTTTTTTTTTACTTAAATGTCAGGAATGACAATACTACAGAGGCAAAAAGACATGACTGAATTAATCAGCGCAAAGATGTTCAGAAAATCCTAACCTGACTGTGGCCAAGTCTGTAATCTGGCAGCGAGGTGATGTTGAATAGAAGAATAAGTAAATTAATTTAAATTCAACTCAGCTTTTATTACATAATTTTTTACCAATGACAGACGCTGTTCATGTCAATCCAGTTCATTGTAGTCCATTCAAACAAATCCATTCTTTTATCCACATTAGTCCGGTTTATACTAACTGTGTTAATTTAAACCAGTTAATAAAATCATGACCTAGCTAAGGAAACCAACGGATTGCATCCGATTTTCTTTGACCTCACCTTTAAATGTGTGGTCTCTTTCAGGATGGGAGCAGCAGATTTTTAGTAATTGACTGAATTCACAAGCAGCTGTAAGGTCATAACAGAGTTTTCAGTTCTTAGTTTACCTCAAAGCAGCTCTGTGGTCAAGAGGAAGTCAGAACTTTCTCTTGTTTCATTAACATCAGGAATGAGAAAAGCAGTCACTATTGATGGAATCAGCACTGAAGGGGGGACAGAGGGAAAGATGAAGGCTGTGCACTAATATCGAGGCCAAGTGAGCAAGCATGACCTCAGCCAAAATATGTCTACATCATCATGTCTTATTAAACCTCACTGCAGGGAAACAGAAGAAAGACAGGGTCTGCAAACTCCAAAGGAAGGCCAAAGAGAGAAGAAGAAAAAAGGCAGAACAGGAAAATTAAATTCAACAAAAGAGATGAAGGAAAGAAAAGGATGAACTTGGAGGTGAGAAGAAAAGCCACTGTGGGTCCTCTGGCAGCTGAATTTCATCCTCACCTTCATTCAGAGGAGAATGGGTGTGAAAAAAAAGAGTTCCTGGATGTGTTTTTGAAGGTGGATGCTAAATTCAGAAGTGTCTCTCTGGGAGACGGGAATGAACTCAAAATAAACTTTCTTCGGGAGTTTGGAGAGAAGGAACAGCAGGTGGTGTTTGCTCTGAGATGGAAATGACCTTATCTTGCCTGCATCAGTGCATCAAGATGACGCTGATGATCCTCATGTTGTATAAAGATCCAAAAAATAAATCACTGTTTGTTCACCAAGATCTTCAAGCCTCAGCACTTCCTGTAAAAACCTGTAAGATAAAACATAAAACATGTACAATTACTATAACAATATAGGCCACTACTAAATTGTAACAAGCGCAACAAAAGGCTGGAAAAGTAACTGGTACAAATCAGGAACAACTGGAGGAGCATTTGGCAACTAATCAGGTTAATTGGCAGCAGGTCAGTAACTGCCTGCAGTCCAGATCTTTCACCAATGCAAAACATCAGGAGCATCACGAAATAAAAACTCCAGCAAGCAAGGTCCAGGACTGTAGAGCAGCTAGAATTCTGCATCAGACCAGAATGGGACAACATTCTTAAGGAAATATTATGAACATGTTTTGCATGTGAAAACAGTAGCTCAGCACTGACAGCATGAAACTGCTCTGGTAGATTATTACCAGAGAAATTAGACAGGGACCATGAAGCTCTGCAAAAAGTTGTTGGTTTCATTGTCATGCAGATGTTTGAGTGCATGCCATGTTTTATGGGAGACAGACTTCATTTAGAGCAGTGGTGGGGAACCATTACCTTTTCCCTGCAAGTTTTCCATGTGTCCCTGCTCCAACACACCTGATTCAAATTAATGAGTCACGTGCAGAGCTTCATGGGCTGTTGGATCCAATTGAGGACCTCGAGGACCAGGGTTCCCCACCACTGATCCAGGGTTTTCTCTCTCAGCTTTACAATTATCACATGTGCACACTGCGATCCATCAAGATGTCTTTGATGGGCCTGGATTTATCATACTTTCATGTTTTACATCTGATACCAGATGGCCAGACAGAGACAGTTTGTGTTGCTGATCTTAGAGCAGGACATACAGGGAGTTCAGAGTAGCTGCCACAGAACCACATGATGGTCTAAAGGCTAAATGATGATGTCTCTTTTTGATCCTGTAGTAAACTGTGTCTAAAAGGACAATGCAGTGATTTAACCTGATTCATTTAAGACCTAATGTGCAGTGCCATTAAGTTAAGTATTTACAACTAGAATTACAGCTCCGTTTACAGCAGCAGTTATTTAGAAACTGAGGGTCATATGCAGGACACCCAGACTACTGTGAGCCTAACTGAACATAAACATGCAGGGAAAATTTAATTCCCAATTACATTATTTATTCGATAAAAAAAAAAAAAATCATTTAGTGTTCAGTCAGATCAACATGAAACAAAAGTCTGTCTTCAGTTGCACATTTTGTTACTTCTTAATTTTCATGTAAAGCAAACAAAAATGCTTGTTGAACTCTGGTGTGTCACTGGGAACGGGTTTGTGGTGTTTATGGTAACTTTCTGTGCATGTTGAGGCCACTCAGGTGCAAAGTAGGTGAAAGGAGAAGATGTCTACACCTGCAAGAAAGAAGATTATGTCAACATCCAACACAACGTGTGGTTATCATGTGATACATAAAGATGATACAGAAACATTAGAAAGGCTGTGCACGCAGGGCTTCTACATTTCTTGGAAGCATATGCTAAAAGAATGATGCACTATTAACTTGCAATTCTCAGAATCCTAGGTGTTATAACCCTAACAAGGAGCAATGACTTAAAAGCTCCCTGTTCATGATCAGTGCTGGTGCTTGTACAGGGTACCCATGAAGTGTCATTTTTATGACACACTAAGCCTTAAAGGTGCAGCATGCGACAAAATTAAAGGTCTGTGACAGAAAAGTGTAATCATGGGTATCTAATCACTTTATTCAAATAATTTTGCTTTGATTCTCTTAGAATGAACCATTTATATCCACTTGCCGTGGGTCCACATACTTGAAAGCTGCCACCATTTTTACTATGGTGTCTCTGAGTGGACAAACAACTCCGTGTGTGAAGCCTTAAAACTGCAGTACTGGCTTAGTTTGATAGGAGCTAATGCGTCATTAGAGCATCAAGTAATGTCTTAAAATCACCATAGAAGAAGACAGTGCACATGCTGTTACCTGTATTGCAGTCATCAATACCTGAGGCCACTGGATCCACTGACAGATGAAAACAGGTCTGGGAGAAGTTTGGCCACTGATGGCCACCATCCATTCATAACTGTGGATACATTTGCAATTATCTTTATACCCTTTTTTTAACACTAGACATCAGTAATTCTTACAAACTGTATCTTTAAAACCCCACTATTGAACTTTGGCCCCCTAGCGATGGCTAAGTCGTTATCTATCTGCATCCTGTCTCTTCTCTGAGATCCTTCCAGACAGTAAAAGTCAAGCTGATGTTGACTCATGTCTTACCTCTAGCTCTGTCCTTTTCTCTTGCTTCTTCAGATAATCTCCTTTTTTGCCATAAAGTGAAAGGCAGGTAGTCCAAGTAACCAAGTAGTCCAATTATAAAATCTAAGAAATTCATGGAAAAGCAAAATAAAGTCAAATAAAAACAAACAAACAACAAAATGCATTTGAGTCCCATTTTTATTGAGTATGGGGCGATGGTCTATGTTACTTGTTTATAAGAAAGATAACTTCAGATAAGTGCTGCCTGTGTCAACTATTGCTGCAGAAAGACAATGGCATGGAGGTTAGGAGCAGTTTTGTGTGCATCCAAAGCTGATGGGAAAAATGTATTTTAATGCATTAAAGTGATGCAAAAGAGTCTAGATTAGATGTCAGTATGTCATGAGTTGAACACAAACTGAAGAAATGAACACGATCAACAAAAGGAAGGATAAATATGAAAACCAAAATGAAGAAGAGTTGTGTAACTCAGTTCTTGACTGTGTGGTATCAGGAACAAGCCAAAAGTTTACAAGAGTTTATGTTTTTTAACACAAAAATTATGCCCTTAGTTTGATATAACTGGTGTACAAACAACCAAGGACAATGACCTCACTTGTGTCACCATACTCATCAGATACCCTCGATCACTGTGGGTGCAACTTCAGATTACCAAGCTTAGTCTGAAAAAGGGCAGACACTGTCAAAAAATACTGGCCAGATGATTGGATGAAGCACTGGCCTTTCACGGTCTATTACACAGAATCTTTAAGCGGCCACCTAAAAGAAACTCGACCGGCAGGCACGGTTGGCCAACAGAGCTGCTGCTGTTGCTTGTTATCAAACCAAAACTGGCAAGAAACTTTGTGAAGGACACAAATGCAGGCTCTGCCAGGTGAAGGACAACACCGTGTTTTAATGAGAGAAATCTAAATGCTAACTAAGAGTGCTGCTACTCAGGAACTTTACTCCCAGAACTTCATCCAAAAACCGTGGCCAGACAGAACAGAGAGTTGCTGCCTGGAACAGACGTGAGAAGTCAGCAAGGACCAAAGAAAAGGTGAGTAATTATTAAAGGGACTTTATAATAAAATGTGATCTTCAAATGACTCCACTGTGGTCGTTAAAAATGTAAAAAAAAACAACTAATTTTACTTGTACTTGTAATGAGTACACATTGTTGCTGCAGTCTAGATCTCGTCTAACAACAGGAACTTTTTACATATTTACATTTTTTTCTTCCAGTTGTTTTTTGCTATTTACAGTTATTTATGCTATTTACCTACTATCCTCACAAACCTTTGTTTGAGCTTATCATATGGCCAGTCACATGCTAGGAGGACTTGAATCGTACCATTATGTAAAGTAAGGAAGGGTGCAGATGTTTGGAAGAGAGTATTTAATGGTGCATAATTCATAGCACCCAAGAGTAGGCGATGCCATTACCAGGTAACTGCTGTTCCCGCTGCACTGTGTGCATCTACAATTATTAATGTAAAACTAGAAAATCACAAATCAATTTAAAAAGAAGCACCATAAGAGCAGCAACTAGTGTTAATAATCCCATAAAGTTTATAACGTCTATAATTTTCTAGAGATGATTTAGTTGTTATGTTATCAAATATTTTGTTTTAGATAAGCCTACCTGACATGTTTCAGCGACATCTTCCGTCTTCAGCTGATGTTCATTGAGGCGGTGTCAACCTGTCAGTCTGAATCATCAGAGGCCGACACCGCCCAAGCTAATGTTCACGTCAGCTAATGTTCATTGAGGCTGCGCCGACCCGCCAATACTGCTCATCCAAACGACGCGTCGACGGCTTGCCGCTGCAGGATGTTGCTCCATGTGTGGGAACGCAGGAAAGCCCCTTCATCCCGGTTCATGGCTGTGTGGGTCCGTTTTCTGTCCACTGCTTCATGATCCAACGCTGGTGTTGACTGGGCTCCATGCAAATGACTTTGGCCTTTTCCTAGTCCATGATGCTATTTTTCTGTTTGCAGTGGTCCGTTTTTGCTGATTTCATGTCTTTCTGTAGTGCCTGTTCTTTTCTTGATTGTGTTTGTCTTCTGTCAGCAATAACAGACCACTGCAAACATGCAAAAGTGTCTGATAAGATAAGAACTTAATCAGCTATCAACTAGTGTTGGTGATAATGCTCAATAAATCACATACTGACATGACATTTCATGACCAATCCCTCCATAACAACTTAATTATTGGTAACAACACAGTGGACACAAAACATGTCTGAAAGAAATTTAATAAAGACAATGATAGACTGCAGGTGGTATTGGCCGCAGCCATCTTTAAAGATGCACTGCAGAACTTTTGCAGTTTTCTGTGATGCGCCTCAAATCGACGTCTAATCCAGCATCCATCTTCATCCTACCTACTGTGAGATCTCTCCAGCCAGTAAAAGACAGTCTTAGTGACTCTTGTCTTATCGCTTGTTCTGTGTCTTTCTCTCTTTCTTTAAAGAGCTTTAAAAATGTCAGAATCTTCATAAATAAAATGTTTTTTTTTTTTTTTGTGGATTCAGTTCACTGCTGTAACAAAACACCTAAAATATGCTTCTCTTGCAGAGACAATACCGAATTCAGACTTTTAATTTAACATGACATAACTTTTGTACATACAGAGTGCAAGTACACACACAAACCCATACCTGATTCTGGCATCAGTTTTGGTGCATTCCTGGTTGCAACTATTTAATGATTAACACAACACAGGGCTGCGTAATTTAAAACAACGCAGGTGAAAATCTAAACTCTGCACAAAGCTCAGCTAAAAACAGAACATGTGATCCAAAAACATGAACAGACTCAAAGAACATGACTAAATCCATCCGCAAGGACAGCTTGGCATGACAAGCAAAGTTCTCACACACAGCATGGCATGAAATTTGGATTAAAAACAAACACACAAACAATAAAGACAGAAAGATGAAATATAAAAAAAGGCAAATCCATGTGGACCCATTTAACTCTATTGCTGCCATTTCTCCAGTTTGCAGTTTGTTGTGCTGCTGAGATCTTTTCTTTGGGAATCCCATTATGGGTCCATGTGTGACCAAATGCCAGTGAAGCACATGGAAACATCCCGCTTAACCAATGACTTTCCTGGCATTTTTCCTTGCATGTCCTAGGAACTTGTCGTGGAAATAAAAACCTTTGTAGAAGCCCATTTAAGGTCTTAGGTAATTAGTTTTTTCATTGGTAATCCAGCTGTGTGAACAAGATAATTTTTAGAGTCTTAATCTGAGAAACAAAAGCTGAATTTCTGCTTACAGAAACAAATTTGTAATCAGTTTCCAGCCAAATCTGTGGCGTAATTATCCAATGAAAGAGCAGCTTTATCAGCGGACCTTCACTATCAGGCTGTGCAACAACAAACAAACAAATGAGTTTATTCTTTGTCTGCAAATATCCCTTTAATTCTCTAAACCCTCTCCTCTTTAGCTCTCCTTACCTTTCATTTTCTTTCCTTTCTCATCCTGAAAGTTAACAGTGAAGCTGACAGCTGTAAGGATTTTCCACTGCTTTGTCCTCACAAATGACAGCTGTTATTACCCAACAGTCAGCGCTCCACAACACCGCAGCTTAATATAACTGCCGTTTCACTGTCACTTCTGCAGCAGCAGGAGGAGGAGGAGGAGGAGGAAGAGGAAGTAGTGAAAGTCAAGGTTAAGAGAAGAAAAGGTGGGATGTCAGTGAGGACGTAAGTTTAAGATCATAAGAAACATCTGAGGAGGCCTGGTGAAGCCAGAAAAAGAGAGCAATAACTGAGCATCATATGGATTTTCTATCAGTTTTGTGGGTTATTATGAGTTTTCATGCTCAAAAACAAGACGAAAGCAGGACCCCCCCCCCACGAAATGTAACTCAGAAGTGTACCAAAACTAACAACCTACAGAATATTAGAAAACATAAATCTTTGGCTCTAGTAAGAGATCAGCTCCTCTATTAAGTGATTAACTCTCCTCTCAGCTGTTTTTCTCTAATCATAAATAAATCAAACAGCTGGTCTAATCTTTGAAGATTGACCCGAGTAAATGTTTCCTGTCACAAATCAGGCCACAATATGATTTTGTTTGGATTCAGTATGAATATTTCTTTGAGACAATATCACACGCAATTACTTCCATTCATTTCAAGTTATAAAGTTCAACTAAAATATCACAATATTAGGTGCAGGGATTTTTTTTTCCATCTTAAATGTACTAAATATAAGTAAAAACATTCAATTTGAATCATCAACTTGCATTAATTCTATGGAAAATAACTAATTTTATTTATTTTTTTCCCCCATAAAAACAGTGCCATCGGGTAAGTAAATCGAAATTTAAATGGTTAAAACATTTTAATTATTACATGTTTGGCCATTTTGATTAGGACTGAAATTGATTTAGCCTTTGAGCAAAGAAAGTGGAAATACAAAAAGCATTAATCAATAATTTATAGAAGTTTTTGGGAGATTTTTTTGTCCATTAATGACCTAAAAGGGTTGGAAATTTGTCTCCAAATGTCTCCAAAGATTTGTCTTTGTCCTGTTGACTTATAAAAAACAGAAATTGGAATTTTAAAATTCTTCAGAAGAAAAACTTTCTTACTAAAAATCATCCCTTGCAAAAATGGCGGCTAAACGTGAGTGAAAAATGACCTAGAAGGTCAAAAAAAGTTTGTAATGACCTACAAGGGTTACTGTTCTCATAACAGAAACCTAACAGAGTCACACATATGTGGAAGATGAGCTTTGTTCATCTGAGCATCTGTCACCTGCATCCACAGGTGCACTTTACTTGTGTGAACAGTGTGAAATGGCCTCTGGACAGGTGTGACCATGCAGAGAGACATGATGAGAGTTTGAGGGTCAGTGAGCAGCTTAGATTGGAGACAGGACTTTAAATGAGGAGAGAATAAGGAGACAGTGGCTGAATCCTGGTGACATAAGGAGTGCAGAGGGAGAGGAAAAGGTAGAAACTGCAGCAGCACAATAAATGGAGAAAGAAACAAAGAAATAATAGGAGGAATGAAAGATGAAGAGGAGGGAGAAGATCAATGGTGAGACGCCGAGGCGGGCAAACAGAGGAGAAAAGGGAAGTAAATGAGCAGAGAAATAGAGAAAAGATGGGAGGAAGAAGCTGTGTGTGATTATCAGTGTCAGAAAAACAACAAGTCTGCAGTTTTCTTCTTCTCTCTTCCTTCCACTCAGACGGTGTTTGGTTGGGTTCAAGACTAAATGCTGACAAATCAGCCATTTGGAGCTTGTTTTAATGGGTTAAATGAGAAAAGATTTCAGTGTCATTTGTGTCCATGATGAATGGTTGTTGGGAAATAAACCGGTTTCAAGCATCGCTTTAGTCTCCATCAAATCCTGAGAAAACATTGATCTTAAACGACAAATCAAACAGCTTGAAACTGAGCCAGTTATTTTCTTTCCTACAGCACCTCAAAGATACAGCATGGTGTTCATAATGGCCATAGCCAGTCAAAAAGCTCGCTTCTTCCATGTTACAAACTTCCATCCCACATTTTATGTGAGATGATTTCCAATGATCATCATGCAGGTTGTGTTATCGGCTCAGTGATGTCATTTTATTTATTAACCTCCTGATCTGGCTCAGTCTTCATCCTAACCTGACTTATAGATCACATGCTCCAAATCCAGTCTGTGTATCTGCTGGCTGCAGGGCAGAATGGGATCATTAGAGTCTGATCTGTTGTTTGCAGAAATAAATCTGTGGGGCGGGGCCAACGACTCTAATCCATCTGGACTTTGAGTTAGCAAACCTAAAGTTGCAACTACAGTTTGCAAAACATAAGGACCAGACCTAAAAATACTCATAAATGCTTAATCATCTCCGCCTGGACCACTTCCTGTTAACACAGATATCTAATCAGCCAATAGCAGCAGAATCTGCATGCATTTTCACATTTAAAAAAAAAAAAAAAACTAGCGGGTAAGATTAGCAAAGGTCATAAAACTGAGTTTCGTGACACGACAGTGAATCTTGACCTGTGTTTTTAGTGGGCGCTGATTTTATGTTGCGGAGTGAAGTGAGCGGCTCACGTCGGCTCGTACAGACACTGTGTCGCTTTTTCATTTATTCTGTCCTTAAATCCTGATTTCAGGATTTTCTTTCTACACTCAAACTGTAGAATTATAACGACAATATTAATTCTAATAACCAAATATTGAACATATCTGCTCACTACATGTGAACAAACCGGGGTCTGGATCATGAGGGAGATCAGAGTTTTACACAAGTTTATTAATTAACTGATCCGCATTTTGCTGTGCAACTCAATTATTCAGAGTAAAGTCCCTTTTTTTACATCCTGTTTTCCATCTTTTCTATTATCAGATTGAACCATTTGATGCAGTGCTTCTGAAGATCTGAACCCAACAAAATAACTGATTCCATCAAATTATTCATCATTATTGTTATTATATTCAGTAAGAAGTACACAAAAATTAGACCCTTTTAGTCTTAGCCTTGTGGTTGCTTGGCTGCTGCTAGGCCAGTTCTTGGTGTTGCTATAGCAACAGTGCCTCTTGATATACACTCTTACAATAATTAATCTTTTGTCAATATGCTGCTCGCTGTTTGCATGTTAGTTGGATCAGTTTTGTGTTTCCATCAGTTGTGGTTAACAGATCTGACGTTTAGTTAACATCAGCCATAACAAGATGTTTTTGTTTTGCTCAGATTTTTGCCGGTAGGAGTTGTTATTTGGACCAGATAGGAAATGCAGTCAAAGAGAGGCCTTTCATCATCATCATCATCATCATTAAGCTACTATATTTTCTTCTGTGTTGAAAAGTTTTCTTGTTATTCTTATATTTGAGCTGAAGGGGTCAGAAACTGAAATAGGATTTTAGTTCTCAGTCATTTTCTCTGGAGCATCAGAACACGTTAGAGGAAAATCTCCTGCAGGCTAAACTGGACATTCTGGTCAGACTGACTGTGAAATGTTGAGGATAAACTGGCACAAACAACCCATGATGCAGCTCAGCTGGACACTCATTTCAGTCATGAATCAGACGACTGCCGCCTTGTCAAATATAAACTCACTCGGTAATCTGCTTTGATCTGGTGTTATTTTAGGAAGTGAATCTGCATTAGTCCACATGTCAGTGTTTTGGTCTTATTTGATCTTTCATGGTTCATTCCTCTCTGGTGGGAGATTAAGATGTGATTAACACTGAACACACACTCAACAGTCCTGCTGGGTGCCTTATTAACCCCCATTAGCAATTTCTCTCAGATATTAATGAGATGATCTCATGACTAATGCTCCATGCTGAGCACGATCAGTGTTCATCACAGCTCTGTGAGCGAGCAGCAGAGGAAGGAAGAAGCATGAATGTCGGCCGGCGTTCTGGTTTTAAATCCTTTCATTTTAACATCTGGGTTGCTTCAGAAGTTCTGTTGTCGGGTCAGAGTACAGCTGCTGTTGAGGTGGTTCAAGTTTTTGGTTGGATGGCTACTGGAGGCCAGTGTAAAAACCTGTGTAGGTGCAGAGTGACTGGACTCACAGCAATCCCCACTTTTCAAGCTCCTCACTCTCTTTGTCTTTCAAGTACTTTGGGACTGACTTGGGCCTGATCTTCAACATGCATCACCTCCATCTACAAGAAATCTAAGCAGCATTGTCACCTGCTGGGGAAGCCCAGGTCTTTCAGAGTCAGCAAGGACACCCTGGCTTTGGTCTACAGATCACTCAGAGAAACCATAATGACCTTCAGCATGGCACCATGCAATTCACTCACCACTAAACCTAAAACCAAACTCTCTGAGATAGTAAGACAGGCTAGTAAAATAATCAGATCTCTTCAAACCCCACTCACAGGCCTCTACACTCAGGCTCCCAAGCTCCCAGGACTAAATCCAAATTTGCCCTTTATCTAGGACCATGTTCATTTATGGGACCACAGGATTTAAAATATAAGTTCAGAGAATTGAATCCTGAGAGTCTCTCCAAGATAGTTAGATGGATGGATGATATTTTACAGCGGCTGGGCTGTTAATAATTGCTGCTGATGAATTAGCTCCAGGACAGACCCAGGGCTGTGCAGAAGTGTCCCCCAGCTGTGAGACCCTGAGGACGGACAGCTGATGAAAGCATAAGCCCCCATGAGTTATGAGTTATGACTCTATTTTTACATTGAGACATTTTTAATCTGGTAAAAAAAAAAAAGTACCTTCGTTATCCTCTGGTCACTGTAGGAAGTCACTGCTGTAAAAAAAGCCTTGTTTTCCACAGATGAACTCTGTGTACAGCCACAGTCTTCCACATCAGAGATTCACACTTACAGAGGATAAATGACTTATAAACTCACAGATATTAGATGTTTCAGCATTTACAGAAACCAGGTTGCCATATTTAGTGCAATGCATGGCCATGTAGAAACCAGAGCAGCGTTTTTAATGCTCTCAGATGGAAATAAAGTTGCTTCTAATTGTCGCTGTCCAACAGTGGACAGAATAAAATAAAACATTAAGTTAATGTTCGGATCCAGAAATAGGAACTCTGACCACCGTATTTAGAGTTTTATGGTCGGCTGATTTAGTCTTTTTTCGTAAACTTATTTCATCCACTGAGGGACATGTATAAAAATGGAGCTAACTATCAGACATTCTCATGTTTTTTGGGTTCTGTTGTGCTCTGGGTGAGTCACCAGCTGGCCTTCATAAATCTTTATCTAACACTATTTTCTATACAGTTACTGCCATTTTATCAGCTCCACCTGTTCAACTGCTTGTTAATGCTGTCAGACAGATGCAGAAAAATGAGTCCATGGATTTGTTCCTTCCCAATTAGACACCTTTAATTAGTGATTATTTTTCTGTCCCAAAAATGTTTTGAAAACCCTCCAGTCGATATAAAAAACTGCAGTGATGATGAGAACTTCAGAAACTGTTGATCTGCTGGGATCGTCAAACACAACCATCTCTAGAGAATGGTCTGAATTCTCGATGTCAGAGGTCAGAGGAGAATGTAGAGACTGGTTGGAGATGATGGAAAGGCGACAGAAAGTCAGATCAGCACTGGTTCCAGCCAAGATCTGCAGAACAGCATCTCTGAACACACAACACGTCCAACCTTGAAGCAGATGGGCTACAGCAGCAGAAGAC
>JBAFTB010000017.1:29456037-29467866 GCA_037177355.1 Melanotaenia trifasciata
AGTATTGTTGCTGACCATGTCCATCTCTTTATGACCACAGTGGAGCATCTTCTGATGCTACTTCCAGCAGGATAATGTGCCATGTCACAAAGCTCAGATCATCTCCACCTGCTTTCTAGAACATGATGATGAGTCCACTGGACTCCGACGGCCTCCACAGCCACCAGATCTCAGGCCAGTAGAGCAGCTTTGGGATGTGGTGGAACGGGATGTGTGATGCTGTCATGTCAACATGGAGCAAAACCTCTGAGGAAGGTTTCCACCACCTGCTTCCATCTATCACAGCAAGAATTAAGGCACTTCTGGAGGGAAAAGGGATCCAACCCAGTACTAGTGAGGTCTTCTGAGACACATGATTCGGCTTTGCACCTAAATTTAGCTTTACAACGGGGATGGTGGAGACATCTTTAAAACTACAGCTTGGCAAACATCATCTAAAATAAGTTGCACATCATCATAGTTAGCATGAAATCTAAAAACAGAAGTAATGAACTTTGTGTTCCTCTGTAGGTCTTTCAGAGAGACACGTGTCCCCCTCAGAAAAGCCTCTTCATGTAACAGCCAGAGTAAAAGTCCATGCTGCAGGTTGCCAGGTGGAGTATTTGTTGTCAAAGACTCCAGATTAAACAATGTCAGCTTCAGAAGAAAAAAGTTCAAGCTGATGACCACAACATCGGATAAACATAGTTCCTAAAACTGGAACTTTATCATTGTTAGTAGTAGAATTAAGTTTCTTTCAGGCTCATGTTGTAAATTCTGGTCTTTGTGATTTACATTCATCTGACAATTCTCCCCAATTTGTTTCTTCAGCTCACCAAACATCTTTACTTCTGAGAGACTCTGCTTCTCTAAGGTGCTCTTTTTCACCTGTTGGTAGCTGATCTGATTCGTTTCAACAAGCCGTTTTCTTTTTAATGCCACTTATTATTGTGGTTTTTTTTGAGGAAAGTTTTCATCAGATTCATGATGACATCATGTTTTTATTAAAAGGTAAAATGGCCGACTTTCATTACGAACATGAAGCCAAATCCCATCTCATTTTGTCCTCGGTGCATTTCTTTAATTTTTTTATTATATAATATACAATAACTGATGTATTTATTTATTTCTATTACATATATATATTTATATATATATATATATATATATATATATATATATTTATGGAGGCATCTGAAACAAAAGAAGCTTTTTCTGCCTGTAAACAGCAACGCATCTATCACATTCGCATACAGATTTTTATCCCTTGTGAATGTCTAGCAGAGTGTCAGTAAAATAAAGAGCCAGCATGGTCTTGTGACCTTCATGTGCTACAACAGATACACACTAAGCACTACACACACTTTACAGTACATCTGCTGTACTATTTGTGAGGGCGAGATGAGGCTGAGTGTGTGCTGAGAGTGTGTGATGTACCGTGTAAGCATGTTTCTCCATTAATGCTCTACTGGTCTGGGGCATGTTTAGAAATACATGGATAGCTTTAGAATGATCACACACACACATACACACACTATGCAGACTGAAGAGGTGGAGTTCATGTTTTCAGACATGTTTTAAGCTCTGTGACTCTGAGCTGTGAATGTGTAAAGAACAGCTCACTGCTCTGGTTTCTGCATCTCAGCCGGTCATCCCTCCGCCTCCACAGCACTGTGACTGGCTTCACACCTCCGTGTTGGCCTTCCAGCAGGGTAAAAGGTCAGGGTGCAGCCACGAGCAGCGCTGCCTGCAGCAGGAAGGAGGTTGAAGGGCGTCGACACAAAACCGCCATACCAACAATTGGACAGTGACCTTGACACTCGTCTGACCTGCTTGCCTCATCCTGATGCTAATATCTGATTTCATGCTGGTCCACATTTACTATTACTGAATACTCAGAGAATCTTAGCATTAACCTCCTCAGACATGAAGATGCATCTTTTCCACCCACTGTACAGTCTCTGAATCCTTCTCCAAACTAATATGTGAGGGTGTTAAAGTAAATTTCCGAAGCACATCCAGATTTGCAGTTGGCAGCTGAGGTAGAACATGAATCCCACCAGAGACTAGGGTGCAGGTTATTTACACTAAATGTTGCCTGATGTGATAAAATATCAAAGTTTTGGTCTATGCAGATGATGAAGTATTTTCACTCATCCACTCTCCTCCACTTATCTGAGGTTGGGGGGGAAAGCAGTCTGAGCAGAGAGGCTCAGACTTTCCTCTCCTCTCCCACTTCTCCAGCTCATCCGGGAGGATCCGGAGGCATTCCCAGACCAGCCAAGTGACGTCCTCCCGGTCGGACATGCTCAGAAAACCTCCCCAGGGAGGCGTCCAAGAGGCATCCTAACTGGATAACTGAGCCACCTCTTCCGGCTCCTCTGGATGTGGAGAAGCAGCAGGTGATCTCTTCCTTGACGACCGAGCTTCTCACCCTATCTCTAAGGGAGAGCCCAGCCACCCTGTGGAGGAAACTCATTTAAGCAGCTTGTATTGGCATTTTTATTCTTTTAGCCACTACCGACAGCCGGTGATCATTGGGGTAGGAACATAGATCGACCGGTAAATTGAGAGCTTCTCCTTTCAGCTCAGCTCCTTCACCACAACAGACCGATGCAGAGTCCACATCACTGCAGACGCTGCACCAATCCTCCTGTAGATCTCCCGCTGCATCCTTCCCTCACTCATGAACAAGATTTCACAATACTTGAACTCCTCCACCTGTGGAAAGAATCTAATTTCCAACCAAGCAAGGACACTCCACCCTTTTCCAGTTGAAGACTTTAGTCTTGGATTTTGAGGTCCTGATTCTAATCCCAAGCGCTTCACACCCAGCTGCAAATCGGTTCAGTGAAAGCTGGAGATCACAGACTGACAAGACCAGCAGAACGATATCATCTGCGAAAAACAGTGACCCAGTCCTGAGTCCACCAGACACGATCCCCTCAACACCTCGGCTGCACCTAGAAATTCTGTCCGTAAAATTTCTGCACAGGATCATAAGAAAATGCCGCCCAGGTGGAGTCCAGCCCTCACCAAAACAAATTTGACTACCAGCATGCAAAGTGGACCAAGCACTGCCAGCAGTTATTGCAAAATACAACATAAAGGAAAGGTTAAAGGATGACAAACCAGGACAGGGTAGACGAGGACCAAGGAGTTTTTATACCAAAGGAGGGGAATGTGATAATCAGGAAACAGAAACCCGGTTGGACAGATGAGAAGGAAGTAAATATTTCAGACTTCTAATTGATAAATGAATGCATGAAAAGTAGAACTGTGGTCTGTAAACCGTAGCTGGCGCTGCAGCCAGCTACGGTTTACAGACGGTTACAGAAATCTGTACAGTTAATGGAACCCATCAGCAGCTGGAGAGGTTGGTGATGTTGGTGTGGAGCATAAGCTCAGTGTTTCTGCTGCTCTGAGGTCAGCTGCTGAGGAGCAGATTAACACTCGGAGCATTTTATTCAACGTTAAGTTCAGCTCATATTAAGCTTGACGTTAACACAACTCCCAGCAGACAGAGTTCAGTGCTGCAGCATCAGGAAACACACGGTGGAAGCACTGACCCTTAACATCCACTCACTCTGACGCTCCTCCAGCTTCAGGTTCAGCAGTGGGTGGATGGAGGAACCCTTCTGACCACCATAAGCCATCATCTGGCTCTTATTAGTCAGCTTCATCCAAACCTGAATCTGCAGCTCCTGGTTTAACGGTGAGCTTTTCAGCAGCCTCTTTGCTCTAATAATGTGGTTTCAGCTGCAGCAGGAAGCTGTTTACAAAGAGAAAAACTCTGTACACCCAGGAGGCATGTTAGAGAGGAGCTGATGAACACAATGGAGCTTTATTTTCCTCTGGAGGTGAAGGAGACTCAAATCATGGGGTGGACTCAGCAGTCCGGGCTCCATAATCACTCATCCTGTTGATCTGTAATGACTACAGGTGTGTTCATTTCCTCTGCTGCACACAAGTACATTTACTGGTGTCACCTGCACAGATGAAAGTGAATTATCTGCATGCACACATACAACAGTTTCATTTTTAAAATGATTTAGCCTTGTCTATTTGTTTTGTTGTTGTTGTTGTTGCTTGTTTTGTTTTGTTTTATTTGATCTTTGTTTTTACTTTTGAACATTAATACCTCCATTTTTCCTCATGTGGATCCTATCGAGAGCTTTGCCTGCCCGGTCTGCAGAGGTGTTGCCTTGGCGATCACCCTTTTCTGATCACAGTGTGGGCCCTGGTCTGTCCTGTTCTGGGTAGTTCCTGGGTGAATGTGGGGTTATCCCTGGATTCCCCCGACTCTGACCATTGATAGAGGTGTCCATCATCATCATCATCGGCTTCCTGAGATATTTACCTGCATAACACCTCTATTAAACACCTAGAAACCTGCTCAGATTCACTTTTCACCTTCTACTGTAGCACAGTTCCTCATCAGATATTACTTTACTCATTCCTAGGTCTACTTTATTCATTCCTAATTTACTCATTCCTAAGATTACTTTATTATTTCCTATAAGTATATTCCCAGGACTACATTATTCATTCCTAGGACTACTTTTTTCATTCCTTGGATAACTTTTCTCATTCCTAGATGAACTGGGCTGCTATCTTCTGGTTTTCATTCAAAGTACTGTAATTTTCTTTGTGGAGGAGATAACCATTTAAATTTTCTGCTGTATTCTAGATGAATTTACTCTGACACAGTAACACATATGTTGATTCTGTAGTTTATTTTGGGGATGTTATTTCATGCAGGAGGCAGAGAAAATAAACCAAACCCAAATAAAGGAAGATGATTGATTGATTGATTGAAAATATGCCTTGTGGTGATGATAATTATGAATATTTACCACAGTCCTTCATCTTTCCTGGTTTTAATGATGATTTTTATCTGCTTGTTGCAAATTAATAATTTAACTTTTTGGAAGAAGCAAAAGTTTTATTTTATTTTCTGTTGTATAGAAAAAAAAATAGATTTTTTGTACTGAAGAGGGAATCCCGAGCAGTCAACTGTATAATCTTTATGCCTCGGCCACATTTTCGGAACAGACTAATTTACAGTGTAAAACAGGATCTGGCAGGTCTGGACATGTTAGAGAGTCAACAGTAAATGTGTTAAAGCAGTGTGTGTGTGTGTGTGTGTGTGTGTGCGTGCGTGCGTGTGTGTGTGTGTGTGTGTGTCATACTGCTGTCAGCTGCCCTCTCTGCTACAGCAGTAATGGTTTTGACCCTGTGTGTGTGCATCAGGATGTCCGTATTTATGGGGACCTTTTCAGTTTTAAACCTTTGGAGCATGGATGCAGCGTCCTGTCCTCACATTGATCCAGACCACCAGATGACAGTTTCATGGTTCAGACCAGCTCTCAGGACTCAAGTCAGAATCAGAGCTGGTGGAATTCAGTATGTGCGCGAGTGTCCTCACAGTGATGGGAAAACAAATACTGAGTCTGTTAGTGTCCCTTAAAGCGAACTCACACCTCTGTGATGTGATCTGAGGTGTGAAAGTGGTCCAACAAGACGACCAGGGGACACTTCAGACATGAACATAGTGAAACCACAAAAGCAGCTGCAGGAAAACTGATGCCTTACACATCAAATCAATACCATCATTTTACACCTACAAGCATCTTTCTGTAGTTTTTTAAAATCTGCTTTTAAATTTTGTGACTTCTTTTGTGATGTTAATGTTATTTTGGTAGGTTGTAAAGTAAGTTGTCTGCAGTGCTGCAGAATCAGCAGAGTGTGACTCACACAATCAGGAAGCAATTACATTAATGATCCTCTATGACACAATAACAAAGCTCTGTTTACTGCCGGTTATTATGCAGGAAACATCCAATGAGACTGGTGTCACACTGACTTCATAAATTATTCACCAGATTAAAAAATTGCTCAAAACCTACATTAATGGCTTTTTTTATATGATTATTTTACAATAAGAATGAGAAATATTTGGGCTCCTGCTGCAGGATTACAATGAATTTAAATGTCTTTCTAACTAAGCAGAAATGTTAGACTCCGCCTGTGGAGATGGAGGGTGGGGGTTGATGGAGAACGTATTAATTTTTTTCTTCAGAGAATAAAAAAAAAGGTCATTTTCATTTGGGATCAATAACTAAGCTCAGCTTTACGTGCACAGCACATAAGTCCAGTTCAATCCAGTTTTTTTAGAGTCAATTGTAATTCAATTGAAATCATCCTGAGCTTATATTTTATTGTCTTTTATTTTCTTGGTAGCAGAGATCTCTGTTGTTTATTCATCATTGTTTGCTGATTGGTACTTTCACAAATGTGCCCTTGTTTTGCTGGCAGGGCAACAACTGTAGACTGTTGACTTGAACTTCCATGAAAGCGAGGTGGGAAACAGAAAATAAAAAGGGATTTTAGCTTTAACACAGAGAACATGGATATGAAGTGACCTACATTTTCATGTAGATAAATGAATAAGTAACTCTTAATGTAATGGTACAAGTTTCATTTCTAGTTTCCATCAAGCGTGGCTCTGTGTAAAATCAGGCAGAAATAGGTCCAACATGTGGCTGGAGGCACTTACTGTGCTTCTCCCTCTGCTGATTATCTGTAAATATGTTCATGGAAGGATGACTATTCTTGGAAAATAAGTTTCAAAGTTATCTTCCTCACAGAAAACCAGCAGCAGAGCTTCTTTTCAAGCCAAAGTATTTGCAGGAAGTACCTGTGGAGTTTAAAGGTTCTGCAGAATGAGAACATCAATCTTTTCCAAGTCATTTTTATGTTGACTGGACACAATCCCAGTTTCTTTTTCTCCTCAGAAAAACAAACAAAAAAAAAAACAGCAGCTTGTTGGTATTAAAATTCAGGGAACAGTCCATCTATTAATGAGCTCCACACTCACACAAGCTCCCAGCTGCAGGTTTCTATTTAAACTCCTGGGTGTCGGACCTTCGCACCAGCACATTAGTGTCTCTCGGTGGCTGCAGAGTTCTGACAGAGGAATCTGGGCTGTTTGTGCCCCTTACAGGTTATCTGCCTCCAGCTCATCCTGCCAGGATCTCAGACCTGGACCATGGTCTGTTAATTAGTGACCTCTGCTCTACGTTACTTACACATACGATCAGAGCCTTTTCTCCGCCTTTGTGCCCGTCATGTGGATATTATGGTCAATTTTCACAGTGTTGTTTGAAAATGACGTTAGACAGTAAACTCTGAACTCAGTACTGCCCTCTAGTGGATGTATTACCTAACAACCGTGCTAAGGTAAAGGGTGCGCAGGAATATCTGGGTAGTTTAACAACGTTTGACACAGATGTACAGATTTCCGTTAGTGAAGGGAGCATAAATGGGGCTTAAGAGGTGTTGATGGATCGATGGATAATATTTAATTCTAAAAATTTTTAAATATGGATTTCTAAAAGTTAATGCTGGTGACTAAAAAAATCCAGAGCTAAAACAGAGACATAAGCTTTGTAAATGTAAAAAAAAGTTTTAAAAAAAAGTACAAATCACGTTAAAAAAAAAGTCGGTTCCAAACATTCTTTGATTCTTTGCTGACATTTTTTTTCTCTTACTGCCAATGAAAGTTACCCATAACTTTCTACGTAATAGTTTTAAGCTTAACTTTTGTTTTCAGTCAATGTTTGGTTAGGTTTAGGACACATCCAAATGTTCCACAAAGCTACTGTATGTCCGCCTAAGAGGCAGAGGTATTAGAAAACCTTACACTTAATTAAATGACTTTAAAACTCCAGTCAGTATGGTTTTGATGCTAATGAGGTATGACCGAATCACATCCACTCAGCCCTGAAGCAGATTAGCTGAGCTGTTTGGCGTGTTAACATCTAATTAATCCTAAACACAGAGAATTTGTGCTGATTTATTTCTTGTTTAATTAGTCTCGACTTTGTGCTGATTTAAACAATTAAAACTCACTGTCTGGGGCTTTATTTTTTATTTTTAATGCCCTCATTATGTGTTTTCATGTCATTGTACAGACAGACATGGGGGGAACCTGCAAGATGTGTTTTTTGCTCTGGTCAGCATGACTCCTTCGTGGATCTGCAGGGTTCAGCTTGGTCGGCTGATTACACACAGAGAGGTTGTAGTAATCTCTCTCCCTACAGGCAGTTTACAGGAAGTGTTGAGGTAGGAGAAAATTTGGGGGATTTCACTATACCAGGCAGAGCTGTAACCATGGCAACAAGCATCAAAGATGACAGCATGAGGCTGTGCAGGCATTCACGGACACACACAGACAGTAATCGGGGGAAATCTGCACCGAGCTCTTGTCAGAATCTGAATTTACTACAAAGTAAACTATTTTTTTTTCACCTGTTTCAGTTGACTGTTTGGATTCTCAGAAACAAATTTATGCACCGAAAATTAGTCTGCCAACTTGTTGCAGGATGTCTGCTGCAGAGTGGGCTTAAGCTCCAACACCCAGTAAGACAATCATATACAATGTTGGGAGAAATAAGATGTGAAAAATTAGAAATGTTTATGACTACAAGCCCTGTCCTGAAAGTACTGACTGCTGTCAAATCTACCTTACAGCCATTCTATGGAGTAAAATGCCTCTCCAGTGTGCCCTTTCCCAAAAGAGTGTAGGGTAAGAGAACCCTGAGCATCCGATGAAAGGAGCATGCAGCCAAAACCCAGCTTTTGTTTGGAGTTAATTTAAGGCCTTTTACGTCATTACTTTCCACTCTTCCCCTCACTGCTGAAAGATCGAGGCAAGTTAGTACCAAATGCCGGATCAAATGTCACCATTTGCACACACTGCAAACCCAGCTCAGACTACAACAAGCCAATCTGAAAGAAAACCTCCCACAGAGACTTCTACTGCAAGATCTTTTAGCATAATCTTTTCATAAGTTATGTGTTAAATAGGCCCACACTTTAAAAATTCAAAAAAGTTACCAGAGTTTCCTAAAGCACATCAGGGATGCCATCCCTGCCGGTCTAGACAACCTGTAATTCACCTACAGGGAGGAATGTTCTACTGAGGATGTTTTCTCTATAGCACTTCATACAGCCCTGACTCACCTGCATCATCCCAACACCTGTTAGGATGCTATTTGTGGACTTCAGCTCCGCATTTAACACCGTCCTCCCGAACTTGCTGGCCCTGAAGCTCCTCACACTGGGTCTGCCAGCATCACTCTGCACCTGGATCAGTGACTTCCTCACCAACAGGCCCAGGTGGTGAGGATAGGGAAGTCAACATTTTCACTATTAACCCTCAATGCTGGAACGCCGCAGGGTTGTATGCTCAGCCCTGCCCTCTTCATCCTCTTCACACAGGACTGCTCTGCCATCCACCCCACCAACATGGCTGTGAAGTTTGCGGACGATACCACTGTGGTGGGTCTCATATCCAACAACAGTGAGGCCCACTACAGAGAAGAGGTCAAGAGTCTCACATAAAAATGGTGTTCCATGAACAACCTGGCTCCTAACATCAACAAGACAAGGAAGGTCCTAGTAGATTCCAGGAGGTCCAGGAAGACTGAGCACGCTCCTCTCTGCATCCATGGAGAGGCAGTGGAGTGTGTGGACAGCATTAAGTTCCTGGACATCCACATTTCCTCTGACCTCTCCTGGACTGTGAACACTTCACACCTGGTGAAGAAGCCCAACAACAGCTCTTCCTCCTCAGGAAGGTGAAGGGGACGGGACTCTCTTCTTAGCTGCACAGCACAGGACAAGGGGAACTTAGCCCAGGTGAAAAGGAGAGCTCAGAGGATTGTGGGCTGCCGTCTACCAGATCCAGACTCCATCTACACCGCCTGAGTCCAGAAGAGGGCCAGATGCATTGCAGCTGACCGCACCCACCCAACAATGCCCTGTGTGTACGGCTTCCATCAGAAAGTTCAGCTGTGAAAATGGTGGCAAAAACTAGAAGAAAGGCTTCAAAAGAAAAGCTTCGCTGTAGTACATACTACAAGGATGTGGGCTACAACAAAACATAACGCATGCGCAGATAATGACATGTTTGCTTGCTCCTACTGTTGATGGTACAGTAGCGCAGCACGGTGTTGTAAAAGCCGTGCATTTTGGTGCTAAAGCTGTACACAAGCTAGGACTGTCCGGAGCAGCACCACAACACAGCTGGTCACAGACGCCATTATTGTTGTTGTGTTTGGCGCGTGGTCATCACACTGATGTCATATCAATACCACAGACGATAGAGGTTTCAAACCTATCCACATTATTACCTGGTTTCAGACATGATGGGTTTCATGGAGGCTAATCCCTGGCTTCGTAGGGATGAAAGGGTGGATTGCTAAAATACTTTTGTGGTTTTACTGCAATTCGGCATCGTGGGGACGGCACCTCAGAGGCACCTTCTTCCCCAGAGCTGTGAAAGCAATAGCCCCCTGTAGCTAAACACTTAGCCCCCCTACAGTACTCGCACACATGCACCCAACCCTCCACACACACACACACACACTAAAGATTCACACCTTCTCTCTCTCACGCACACACACACACACACACACACAGACCTCCATCCTTGCACTTTATCCACCCTGTAAATATTACTGTCTGCTGGGGATTGTTTTCTGTTAATATAGAGGTGTTCTTATATCTTTTATTTTATAGCTTCATTTTTTACTCATTTATGTGTGCATGTTATATTTCTATTTACTTATTATGTGTGCTTAAGCCAAGAGACTCCTCAAAATTTTGCTATGCTTTCATAATGACATCCGCAATAAAGATCTTGAATCTTGAATCTAGTACACCACGTTTTCTTGTGCAGCATGTGGACAGCTGGCCTGACTTGCATTCGTAAATTTATTGTTGAGACCAACTTTACACAGAAAACTTTTTATGGGTTTTCTTACACAATTAAATATTTTTAGTTCGGTCTGATTTATAAAGTGAAAATAATAACTTGTCTTTTTTACAGTGCAGGTTGTATAAGCGTTAACGATTAGATAGCAGGTTAATAATCAGTATTATCACAGTTCATGCTGTTTTACCTCCATCACATTATCAACAACAGTGTGTGATACTGAGGAATACAACAATGACTTTATTTTAGTGGTGGAGCAGTTGTGTATGGTGCATTCTATAGAACAGCTAATTTTAAATGATATACATGATACAAGTAAAGAACAACTATTATAACTCCTAAATTAGATTTAAAAAATATTGCATAAAGATCTGGTATTGTGATTATCATTCTCATTATCACCATAATCATTATAGTCGTCAGAAAAATAACTAAACTCATCTCATTCCTATGTATCTGTAATCCATGGCATGAACTTTTACATTAGACTTGAATAGATTTTTTTACAAAAAAAAATAAATAAATAAATAGTTTGATCAAAATGGCAAAGCATGAAAATGTGAAACAAAAGAATTTGTAAAATCTCCCAAATTCAGCAAAACAGGACATCTTTTCTCAAAGTTTAAGTAAATGATAAACACTAAAAAACAATGAAAAATACATCAAACTTTTAATTATTTCAGTTGTTTGGTCAGATATTGGTGCACATGAGACAAACAGAAAAAAACTAATGATGTTTCCTGATTCCTGATTCCAGTTTAGTGTTTCCTGACTGACCTAAACATGGGACATTTTTTACTTTCCAAGGGAAGAAACTACATTTTTTTATAGTTAGCTTACCTGTAGCAGCGGTGTGTATGTGTGTGTGTGTGTGTGCGTGTGTGTGTGTGTGTGCGGATGCAGCCAGGTGTCCAAATGTCCCTGTCAGCCAGCTGCAGCATAGCAGCAAAAACACACCAATAATTACAGGATGGGAAGCGGAGGAGGTGTGTGTATGTGTGTGTGAGAGAGAAAGTTTCTGCCATCAGACTGGATAACCATACAAAATACACAAGTACAGCCTATAA
>JBAFTB010000017.1:29484999-29495420 GCA_037177355.1 Melanotaenia trifasciata
TAATATCATCATGGGGGCCAGATAAAACCCTCTCGCGGGCCTGATGTGGCCCGCGGGCCTTGACTTTGACATATGTGACCTAAAGAGTAAACTATCCATCAAAATTCACTCCACAGAGCTAAACACTACCGTTCCTGAGAAACTGATGATGATAATATTAGCGATAGTGCTCAGGGACACCAGAGATCTAGTGTAATTTTAAGGGTTAATTAAATTTACATTTTAAATGCTTTTTCTGACTATAAATAGTTTTTAATAGTTATGGCAGCTCTTTCGAAAAACGGTCTCTTGGCTTCTACAGATGTTTGGAAACATGTTCAAAAAAAAAAGACAGAAACTTGTTGAAAATTCAACATTTGCGCCAAGTTAAACTGCAGGAAACTTTAAGAAAAAGCTCATTTTAAAAGGTGGTCCATCATTCATTCACTGAGACACGACTGTCCTCCTCACCACAGCATTTACTCTGACCCACCTCATTACATGCTCACAGGTGAAGTTTGTTCCCTTAACCCGAGAACTTCAGCTGTCACAACCTATCCATAAACTGAGATGCTCCACTTCCTGCTGAACTCACATTGGCTCAGCATCAGAGCTCTGATTCTTCATCTCCACACACACAACACCAATCTCCCCCACCGCCTCAGGACCAGCACTTCTTCACCATATGACAGTGAGCTGCTCCGCAGATTTAATGTAGCCTGAAGGCTTGTTTTAGTGGGACAGCGAAGATAATGTTAACCTGCAACAGGCTGCATCTGTCGGACTGCTGACAGAAGCTGAGGGGAGATGGCAGAGTTGTAATCTGCGTCACTACTTACCAGTATGCAAATGCTTTCATGATGGCTATGGAGACTATTGCAGGTGTGTTGAAGCAGCAACTGCAGGGATGCAGCTGTTGCACTGGTCTGGTGTGGTGAAAAAAATCCAAGCTGTCCATTTCCTAGTCAGTCTTCGTTTCAGTGAGTCACGGCTACTATAAATCCAAAGAAACCAAGAAGCAGAAACAGAGAAACCAGAAAACCAGCTGCTATAACTGCTAAAGAATCATCCCACAGCCTCTGTAAGAAAACAAAGCAGATAATCATCTGGAGCAACTTTGAGAAGGCAAAGTAAAAATAAATGTGTGGGTTTGTCAATGTGAGTGTAAAGTTTCAGAAGTAAATTGTGTTCAGTGATGAAGTCATGAAGCAGAGAATGAGGGCCCCAGGACCTGGACAGCCAGTAGCCACCATGGAGCACAAAACCCAGCCAGCCCACCACAGGGACGCCCACCCAGGGGCAAGCAGAGTGCAGATCCCCCAGCCCCATGAGCCTGAGAACCACCCTTCCAGCAGGATAATGCACCATGTCATGAAGCATGCCATTTCAGCTTCAATGCCTTGTAGAAAGTGAAAAATCATCTATAACCTGCAGCAGAAACATTTTGGTCTCATTTTGTCCACCTGCAAATGTGTTTTTTGGTCAGTGGAAATGAATCTTTGGTGAAGGCATTCAGAAACTGAACTGTTATCCTGTAACAGGGGAGTTGTTAGACATGGGACTCTGCTGAGAGACACGCCCCTTATTACTCAGATCACTTGTTTATCATGATGTTTATGAAATACAATATGGGCCATCTCTCCTCCTTTGCTGTTATTGCTTCCTCTGAAAAACTGTTGAAATATCAAATACTATAAATAGTAATAAAAATATAGTTGAAGAAATAGTATTTCTGATATCTGTATTATAAATAGGCTGTTGTTGGACATGTGTGTTGGCTGAGTCAGGTTTTGTATTGAGCCTCCTGTCTAACTATTAACTTATTTTCCTCTGTATTTTTTAACTTACAGGCTGAGCATCTTTCTGATGGACCTGAGAACTTTAGTTAATGCATGAAGTTGAGTAATTCAGTAATAATTATGAAACAGCACTTTTTCAAAATCAAATGTGACTCAAATGCATCAGCATTTTCATATAATAATTAGACTGACTTATACGTTGTTCATTTTGACCTTAAAGCTGGAAAATTTTCCTCTGCTTTCACCCTCTGTAAAACGTTCATTTGGTATTTGCTTTATAGTTTTTTAGTTTTTCAGATGATGCACATCCTCAAAATCCTGATGTTACAAGAATCCAATGAAACTAAATACTGTTTGTCATGACTGATCACTGGGAAAGGGCTGAAATATCTAATTTGGAGCAAACTGGAGCTTATAGTTTCACAAAACTGTTTTATTTCACTTTACATAGGCTGTTAGTGTAAGATAACTGCCTTCTGTCCCTCTTATTTTCAGTTGTTACTATCATTCTTCTTCTCTGTTTTTGTTAGCTCATGTTTAATCATGTGAGATTTCCGGCTCGGCGGACTAGATTCTAGATCGATTGCGGGACAGCATTGTTGTGTGTGTGTGTGTTGTTCTGTGCTGAGATTATCGGACCACACCACACACAGTACTATCAGCACTGTTAAATGCCTGATTTTTTGTCTTCACGTGTGAAGTCTTAAACAGATAAAAAATCTCATCAGATTAAAAAAATCCTTGTGTGTGTACCAGGCCTAACTCCTGTTAGCTCAGATTCTGCATCGTTGTCTCAGCACCAGCACAGAAATCTTTCATTACTTTCCAACTAAACTGAGGAAGAGAGGCATAAAAACTAAATGTTTCTGTCGCTGTTACATAATCCATCATCCACCTGATCGGCCCTCTGGTTGTTTGATGATGGAGCAGTTGTTGAATGCTGAGACAATTTTCTGTGTTGTGTTTTACTTGCAGATTCAGAGGAAGATAACTTTAAGAACACGACCAGTCATCGCTGTCAGAAACGTGGCACATGGGATATTTTAACAGACTGGTGGGGGGGCGCTCACATGACAGCTGGCTGGTTTGGACTGTCAGGACAGCCGTTTGGAAAATAATGAGACCAGTATGAGGCTCTAAGGCCCTGTGTTACCTGTTACCTGTCCCTGTGGTATTACTGCTGGACAGGATGTTCTTCATGTGCCCAGGCCCAGTTCAGAGAGGATTTTTAGAGTGATGCCAGAACCGACCACTAAGATGACTAATAGGAATAAAAATAACAGCCAGTGTCGTTAGGCATGAAGAAAGGCTGGGGCAGCGTGGCTCAGCAAGGTAGAGCAGTGGTCTTGTAACCCTAGGGTTGCTGGTTCGATCCTCGGCCAAGTTGAGTTCATGTCGATATATCTTTGGGCAAGACACCGAACTTCTTTTTTTTTTTTTTTTTTTTTAACTTGTCCTGTCCAGCATCATAGCAAGCAAAATTATAATCTGGTTGCTGTATCATGCTGAACAAATTTGCTCTGCCAAGGGGAGGCCTATGGGTAACGCTCCTCTTGATAATGTGATTAAGTAAGAGTAAGATCATGCAAATGCGACCACGCCTCCATGGAGACCAGAGGCAGACCAGGGCCAGAGGCACGGACCCTCAGCAGCAGACCCAGAGCACCAACCCAAGCCACCCCACCACGAAGACGACTCCAGCCCCACCCGAAGGGCGGCAGAGAGCCCCAGCAAGAGCCCCCCACGGTCCCAGGGCACAGGTCCCAGTGGGCCAAGATCAGCAGCCGCCGGCCCCACCAGGGACCGGCCACCCAGGGCAGCCCAAGCAAAGGGCCCAGGGCCCCAGGAGCCCAGAGGCGGCTGCCCCACCCCCCAAAGGCAGAGGGCCCGCAACATGCCTAGGAGGACCAGGCCCCCCCAGACAGCCACCCGGCATAGGCCAGCACGCACCCCAATGGTCCAGCCGCACACCCCGGGAACCAGGGTACTATCGGCCCCCTCCCCCCACTCCCCACCTCCTCCAATGCAATCACACCCTTCTGCGTGCCGCACCCACAATCACTCACCACCACACAGTCACGCCACACACAACCCACACACCATGCCCCGTGGGGGACACCCCAGGCGGACCAGAGGACAGCAAGCCCCGAGCACCCCCCCTTGACCCAACACCCACAGAGCCAGCAGCCCACCAGCACAGCCACCCCGGGACCCGGCCCTGGGGCAACCACCTACCCCCACCCGCCCCCAGCCATACACAGGGGAAACAGGGGTGTGAGAGGTCCCCAATACCCTCCCCCTCCCCGCTCCTGACTGTTTATGTAGTGTGTGTTGTGTGCAATTAAAATTGAGGGGCAGTGACCGCAATGAGCCAGGAGCCGGGCCATCTAAGTGGCATGCACCGCATGCCATGCCCCCCAGGTGTTGTTTGTGTGTTTTTTGTGTTTTGGTGTCTTGGTGCAATTAAAACTGAGAGGCAATTCCCCACGGGGTGCATCCAAGGAGACCACTGAATGGTCTCCTCCGTTCCACCCCGCATGGATCTACGCCTCCCAACTCCCTACGTGTGTGTGTGTGTGTGTGTGTGAGACAGAGAGAGTGGGAAGTAAGAGGGGTCCGGGGATGTATGTCCAGAGGGAAGTTTGCTTCCCTCTGGATGATGAGCCTCTAATGGCATTAGGCACCCCCGCTCCCCAGGAGGCCCCCCAGGGCAAGACAGGCCAGGAGAGGCCGCCCCCCCACGACCAGGCCATTCAGGGACACTGAACCTCTAATTGCTCCTGATGGCTCGTGGTTGAGCGCCTTGCATGGTAGCTTCCACCATCAGTGTGTAACTGGGTGAATGTGATGTATGATGTAAAGCGCTTTGGGTATCATCCCAGGTACAGTAAAGCTCTATATAAATACGGACCATTTACTATTTCACTTCATGACTGACTTTATGCTTTTAAAAACAGAAACAATTGGCAAAACAAATAATCATTTTAACATAAGCGACACCAAAAACTAAGATCCCTGAAGGGCTGCAAAGTTTGTTAATGTGCTCCACGAATACATTTAAAATAAACTAGCAACGTATAAAAGAACATTTTGATAATTTTTTTTTTCTTTTAAATCCCCCAAATCACCACCATAATTAAAAATGCCTACAGAGTTAGTCCATGTCTATCCTGGTGGAAACCTTGATTTTTCCTGCACCAGTTCATTAGTAAAACATGTCTGAGAAACAACAGTAGAGAGCAGTTGTCCCTATAAAATAAATAAACAGCAAGGCTATATGTTGATATTTGCCTTAACTTTGGTTTTATGAATAGGACTCTGGAGGCATGAAAGCAAGCAGGGTTTCAGCGGCAGATGGACCACTGCCTTAAACTACCCATAACTCATAAATAAATTTTATGTATAAATAACATTGACTTTTTTTTTTTTGGTTTCAGGTGAATCAATAATTGAAAGAAAAAAAAATCAATCTGATTCTATTTTCTACTATTTTCTCATTTTATTTAGAATTGAACAATTTTATGTGCTTTAGCATTTATTTCCTCTGTGTGGCGTCACATCTCAGAAACATGTGGGGTACCACAGGGCTCAGTTTTAGGACCCATTTTGTTCTCATTTCTGTAGGCCTATCTGCTATCCTCTATCTAGGTCAGGCAGAAATGTTTCTTATCATCTGTATGAAGGTGATATCCAGCTGTATCGCTCCTTCAAGGACACAGAGTTACACATTGTTAGCCTCACAGCACATTTTAAGGTTGTATAGGCAGTGATGCACAGTCAGTCAGCAAAATTGGGAGAGTACAGTTAGATATAATTCAGCCTAAATATGACTAAGGGAATTAAGCTATGACCCTAACAAAATGTTGTCTTCTTTGGTTAGCTGTTTCTCCAGCATCAAACTGTGGCTAAGCACAAAAATCCTTCAGCTAAACTCAGACAAGACATTAATTATTGATTCTGAAAACAGGGCCCTCATGATTAGATACCACCTAGGTATCCCAGGCTCATCTGTCCAGCTGCATCTTTGTGTTTTTCTTTTTGTTTGTTTGTTTGTTTAGTTTTTTTTGTTTGTTTTTTTGTTTTGTTTGTTTTTTTGACACTGCAACATCCCTGAGCATCACGTTTCATTAGAAACTGCTTTGTTTTTTATTGCTAAGGGATTTTTCTCAAGTTAAGAACCTTGTTGTCAAAGATGGAACTGGACATTATTATATTATCTCTTCTAGTTTCGACTACTGTAATAGTCTTTGTACACATCCTAGTAAGAAGGAACTTCATTGTCTCCAGGCTGTGTAGAACTCTGCCGCCACACTCGTCTCAGCACTTCACTGGCTCCCAGTTCATTTTAGGATTTATTATAACATCTTGGTCAACATGTTTACGGTCCTGAGTTCATCTCTGAGCACCTAACAGTCTATGACCTGTCCCGTTTCCTTGTATTAAGGACAACGGAGGATAGCAGGAACCTCACAGAAACCAAAACGATGATGAAAGTTGGAAAGTGTTTAATCAACAGAGGGAAATAGTCCTGTTAAAGGTGCGGTGGCGGTGTAGATGGTCTGGGTAGGTGAATCCCGGGTTATATTAAAAAATATCACAGTCTAAGTGAAGCTGAACAGAAAGTTAAGAAAGGACAAGAACCACCGAATAAGACACAACAGAAAAGTTCAACAGATTTTCAGGTGGTCTTACAACACCACTGATAAGCAGACAAACTGGTGCTGACTGAAGAGCAGGCCCAGGCTTATACGATGAAAACCATCAGGACCAGGTTCATCCAATAATCAGCCACATAAAGGAGAGCTAGGATCAGAGTGCAGGCAAAAACAAGAAACCTACAGATCCAACCACCTTAGATCTTCAGCTTAGTATTTACTGGACATTCCTCGCACCAAATTCAGGACCAGAGGAGATGACGTCTTTCCACCAGTGGCCTCCAGACTGTGAAACATTTTTTCACCATCGCTGTGCTCTTCAAACACTCTTGAGTCATTTAAAAAGCAGCTGAAGACACTTTAGTTCAAACAGGCATTTATCGGGATGTGGGTTTTTATGACAGTTTTGTGGGGTGTTGGGCGTCAGTGGGGGAGGGCAATAAGCAGGGCTGACTCCACCCACAACTCAGAGGCAAATTGCTAATGAGCTACTGATTTTTTACAATTTCTTAATCACAATTTAAAGACCACTGAGAACATTTTAAATAGTTCCAAATAAGAACTGGAACAGGTCTTTAATTTTAACCATGGAGTTCTCAGGGAGGGGAAAACCACTATGGTCTTAAATTTGGCTCCGTTTTCTGTGCTGCAAATTATTGGGAAAAGCTAGATTCATGTCCATAATGTTCACTCTCCAGGTTAATATTGACCCACATCACATTTTTTAATTTTCATGTTACAGAATGTATTAAATTTATGAAGCTGTCACCTAATGGAAAAGAAAGAAAATCCTCAAATTCCAATATTAATCCTGCAGTTTAAGGTTTAAACTCCAGGCTGCAAACAGTTTGTATGTTAATGAAACTTTACTCACCACACACTTTTAGGTCTGCGGGTAAATTCGGGACTGAGGCAGCATATGAACACACAGGCATAAAATTGTTTCTATTAATAAACAAATGCCAGGAGCTGAGAGATGTATTGGATTAACCCCAGAACGCAGTTTGATGTGACATCAATTCCAAGGGTGTAACGCAGGTTGTTTTGACTCCTTCGAGGTGACAAGAATTTGTTTTAAAACCACCATTAAAGTATTTGTATGTGCATCAGGGAAACAGGTTTCCAGTTTTGTGTGTTTGACTGACATATCTGTTTACCAGAAAGCTTCTCTCAGCTGCTTATGAGCGTGTGCGCTAAACGACTTTTCCGCTGCTCCTTAATGTTTGATAGGCGGGGAGTGGCGGCCGCGGCCTCATGTATTTTTAAAGGAAAAGTTACCCAGGCATTCTCTCTGCTTTGTTCTCCCTTTAGCTGCCCTACTTTATACTTTGCTACAACAACAGCAGAAGAGAATCACACGACTCCTCAACATTTTCACACCTTTGAAGCACAAAATCCAGCTCTGTTCATGACAGACGAGCAAGAAATGGTCAACTACCACACAAACAAGACGAGATAATTTTACTACTTCCAACTTTCCAGTCTGAACATTGCTTTAACCTGTCTTCTATCATTTTCACACTAAATCAGTAAAAAATCTGAAATTGTGACATCTGCTTCCTTTCTAAGGACTGAAATCATCTTTCTTTCTGAGCTAAACTGTCTGTGCTTCGATCAAACGTCTAGCTTTATGCTTTTTTTTTTAAACTAGATTGACAATAATTTGTACTTTGAAATATGAATGAGGTCAGCGATAGTGGGGTTACTTGCTGCAGTTGCATTAATGAAATGGTAAAAAAGGTGAAAATGAAATGCAGCAGAGAATTTGAAAGCATCCATAGATATTCTGAGGGGGATTCCCTCCATGAATTCAGGATGTGAATCTCTTCCTGGAGTAGTTCTGTTGCTTTACAGGAGCAAGTGCCACCTCTAATATGCAGAGAAAACACCAAGTGCTGGGACAGTGTATCAAAGAAAAATAGAAACAAACAAACGCAAACAAATAAAAAAAAAAAACTGGTTAAAAACCTGTCCCAGCACACACTCACAAAAACAGAAAAAATAGTACTACCAAAAGGTTTAAACATTGCCATTACACCAAAATTATTACCACACGAAGAAAACATCCTAGCTACAGAGTTGGTACGCCAAAAACTACCGGATCAGGGACTAAAATCAGAACTATCTAACGCAATAACGTAGGAATATTAAGATCAGCCAAACTATGTCAAAGCAACATCACTAAGGAAGAACAAGAAGCAATAGATTCACTCCAAAAAGTCACAACCATCACCGTTCTACCAGCCGACAGAGGACGAACATCAGGCATTCTGGACACAAACTCAGATGAACAGCAGATGAAGGCAATGCTCAGAGACACCACCACATACGGGTTACTCAGAACTTTACCAGAGAAGACGAGAGTAGAACACTAAAACTAAAAACCACTAAAACCAATGTTAGACACCAAAAACATAACACGAGACGCATACAATAACTGAATTCCCACAACAAACATCACTCCTGGATTTATGGGACACCAAATATACACAAGAAGGACGCCCCACTCCGACATATAGTAGACTGCATTGGATCAGTAACTTACAACCTCTAACAAAGGCTCTGGCAGAAATAATAAAACCTTGGTACAACAGAACATCACTGTAAAAACTCCAAACAACTCAAACAAAAACTAAACAACATGAAAGTCGAAGCAGACGAAATACTCATCTCACATGATGTAGTTTCATTATTCACAAAAACCCCACCAACGTCACCTTACACATAATACAGGAACGCCTCTGGAACGACCAGACACTCAAAAACACACTGACCTCACAGCTGAAGACAAAACCACATTCCTACAGTTGGTTGCAACATCCACATATTTTCAATTTAAAACCAAAAAGAAGGCTTTGCAACAGGAGACCCATTTTCACCAATAATGAGCTGTTTTTTTCTTGGAGGACCTGGAAGAAAAAGCTATCCATAAAGCACCTACTGCAGACCCACTGTTTGGAAGAGATATGTGGATGATATTCTGGAAAAAGTAAAACAAGGAAATCTTCAGAAACTTCCAGACCACCTAAATAACATGGACAGTGTAATAACATCACATTCAACGAAGATGAAATGAAGAGAACAGCTGTTATGGACATGGAAATCACACAGACAACATCAGCATTAAAATCACTGTGTAGAGAAAACCAGCTCACACGGACCAGTACCTACTTTGGACATCAGAACACAGATCAGAATCTCCTCTGGATGTCAGAACACGGACCAGTACGTCCTCTAGATGTCAGAACACAGACCAGTACGTCCTCTAGATGTCAGAACACAGACCAGTACGTCCTCTAGATGTCAGAACACAGACCAGTACTTCTTCTGGATGTCAGAACACGGACCAGTACTTCCTCTGGATGTCAGAACACGGACCGGTACCTCTTCTGGCCATCAATCTGATCAGTTGTGTGTGTAATATTCTGTTTTTGGCCAAATGTGTCATGGTTACTGGGTTTTGGTGTGTTCTTTGGTTTGTGTTAGGTTTTGATCATGGTTTGGGTTTCTGGTTTTGTCATGTTTAGTTCAGTTTGTAGTTTCCCTCATGTGCTCTGTTTTCTGTTCCTGTCTTGTTAGATCACCTGGTCTGATTTCTCATTCACTTTACCTGCTCCTCATTACTCATTCTGTGTATATATGCCCCTTGGTTTTCAGTTGTCTTTGTCAGATCCTTATGTGGTTCACCCCCTATAACATGTGTTTCCCTTTTCCTGAGCTTTGGGAGAATAAACCCTGTTGCCTGCACCAATTCTGCCTCCTGCCTGATCTGCCTCCGTTTGGGTCCTCACCCCGACCCACACACAACAAAATGAGTTTTTATGTCTGTGAATACTACCATACCATGTTCTTTTTAGAGAGAACAGATTTTCTCCTGCATCCCTTCCAAACAAGTCATACTGGTTGTTACAACCCGATTCAGGGGCATGAGTGGGGCGCAACATAAAAGATAGTCGTGGAGAGTTGTTCGGGTAAGAACACAGCATTT
>JBAFTB010000017.1:29591434-29601877 GCA_037177355.1 Melanotaenia trifasciata
GTTGAGATGAATATTTCCCTCCAAAAATGTATAAAATTATTGTGCTGGTTACACTTATTTAGTCTATTGTCAAACATTGATCATCACTTAAATCAACATAAACTTAATGACTTCAGTGACAAACGTAAGTAAGTAAATTTTTATTTATATAGCACCTTTCAAGATAAAAACACAAAGTGCTTAACAATAAAACATAACACAAAATAACAATAACACAGAGAGAATAAAAACAAATAAAAACATGTATGTGCAGTATCAATATGTTTATTTAGTATCCACCCTCAGTAATTCCATCACTGCTGTCTGTTCCGCAGTAGAGTCCAGCAGCGCCGGGTTTGTTTGGAACTATTGGAGGCTCCATGACCCACGTGGCCGCTCTTACAACGAAGTCAACGGATGTCGCAACCCTGAGTATAACGAGGGCTCTGGACCAAGCGACTCTGTTCGAACTGGTCAGGCGTGGCCTATACGTACCAGAACTTTTTCTCGATACGTAAGTCTTAAGAGGTTGGCAGTGATTCTAGAAAACAGACACTGCTTTACAGAAAGAAAAAAAAAACTGTTCTTGTCTTTCTGATGATTTGAAAACGTCACTGCGCGCGCATGCGTTTTGAGGTTGTTGAACGCTTGGTTGGCTTCCCCTCTCTACACAAGTCTCCCCAAGTGCTCGTTTGTTGCGCATGCGTTGTTGAAACTCGTTGGTTTAGTGCTGAAATCATGGCGGAGAAGATGCAGACTGACGATTTTCCTTACCTACCTTCGGGGTTGGCGGAGGGTATGACCTGTAGCTTTACTTATTTCATGTTACTGTTAATGCAGAACAGCGCAAGTGCATCCAGTTGTAGTGTTTGCGATTATAGCCTTCAAAGCCATGGTTGTTTTTAGCCTTCTCCTTAGCTAAGCTTAGCCGGCGGCTCTGGATGAGCGCAGCGTTTTGCTAAAATGTGCTAAGCTAAACTAGCCGTAGCAGTTTCATCTCCAAGGTCGACGAGAGCATGTCTGCATCCCATGTTTCCTCAGACTGATTAGGGATCGAGTTTTCTGCTGTGCGTTACTGAGGTCAGAGGGGAGCTGCCTAAGATCGCAGACCATTGACAAGCTTCTTTTAGGTTATTGGTCGGTGGTGCTTTTCTGCATTCTGCGTGTAGTGTGCGTACGCGTGCACCTTAACGAGATGGATCTGTTACAGCAGGCTTGATCTTCTGAATGGACACTGTCGCAGTTTAACTTTGTACGAACTACCTTGAAATTTCAACCCAGACACACTACCAGAGTAGTTCTAGCAGTGCTCACAGCTTTATTTGTTTGGACAAGTTTTGCTGAATGATCATGGAGCAGTTCATCAAGTTCTGCAATACGGACCTTATAGTACCGTTGATTCTAAATTAATAAGTCATGCCTCGTTATTATTTTATGTCTTGTCATGTTATCCAGTTCACAGTGGTAAAAATACATCTGGCCATTTAGTCCGTTTCAGTATGAATCAGGTAAATATTGCACTTAATAGTTAAAGTGTTTTAGCCCTAAAACTTTTATTTTGGCAAGTACCTTTTCTTTGTGAGGATCTCATGAGGAAAAAATGTAAAAACTCTACGTGTAAAACCACCATGAACCAAAATCTTCAGCACAAGTAACTGGTAAACAAAAAAAGATAAGATAAATGCTGTTATTAATGCCTACTCCTGAAACCTGAAAGTGGTATTAATATCTAAATGGCATGTTTTTCTAATATAATCTCATTTGACCAGCTGCCTTATGCTGTAATCTGATTACTACTGAGCAGAGTTACTTACTCTGCTTTGGGAGAAATAATGGAGTAAATATTACTTTGAATTCTTGTTATTTTTTTTCCCCCTTGTAAGCCATTACACCCTTTTTATACTTTGTAATGGTTTTATAGGTTACTTAGCAGTAGGACGGTGTAACCATCTGCTTGCCTTATGCTCCATTCTAACTATTCTTTGAAAATATCTAGTAGCTACCTTGTAGTTTCCCCATCGGCCAGATTAATAAAGTGTTCATATTTACAGTACTGTGTAAATGTCTCAAACAACCCCTCCTTGTATTTATATATTGCCAGAAAAATGTGATATGGGTGCATTGAGCTATTGAAATATGTAAACTAGGGCTGCAACTAATGACTATGATGGTCGATTATTCACAGACTATTGAAACGACTGGTCAACCAATCGAATTATGTATCTCATGATTATTATAAATGGATCTTATTTCACTTTCAGCTTTGAAATCTTGCATGAGGTTGTTATGTAAGTCTGACTCTTTAAGTGTTCGAGCATTGCAGACGTACTTCCGTGGTACACAAGGTTCACTTTACAAATCTCACATGTATTTAATTTATTTTGTAAGTTTAACGTGAAGTTATCCCAGACTTTTAACGTCCTCTGCTGCTGTTTTGCTCCCTAGTCCGCCACCGTATTTTTCCCCTGGACTTTATTGCACATGTGCAACTCGCAGCAGAGATTAAAAAAAAAAAAGAAGACGATGTCTCACTCTGTAGTTTTTTACCCTCTTTGTTCATGTGCATTGTGCAACTTTCAGCGGAGATAGGATTAGAAGACGATATCTCACTCTGTAGTTTTTATTAAATTTTTTTGCCGATAATAGTCGACGACTAAATTCGTTGTCGACTATTTTTTTAAAATAAAAATAAAATAAAAAAAGAAGAATGAAGATGAGCGCAAGAAGTGTAGAAATTGTGCAAGCTTTTGAATAAAAACTGTAACCCGTTTCTGTTAATTTTATCAGCCATTTTTAAATTTAGTTTGTTTTAGTCCAGTTTCAATTACACTTGTTAGTTTTTATCACATTTAGTCAACCTCATCCCGTTTTTATTTAGTCAAGTTTTAGTCAACTATAAGTCGAGCATTTTAGTCTTTATTTTAGTCCAAGAAAACATCATTTTATTTGTCTAGTTTTAGTCATTACAATCATTTTACCCTTTTACTTTTTTACCAGCTGATAATATATTACATTGTTAGTAGAACATTATTAGTACTTAGTAAAACATTGTTAGTAGTTAGTAAAACATTGTTAAATGAAGTTTAACATTGTTAAACTACATTTAACAATCCATTTAAAACTCATACTTAAACCATAACTATTCTATTTTATGCAGAAATATTTGCAGGCATTTTTATGTTTACATGCATTTATATTAATATTGATGCCAATTCAAATTAAATGTCCTTGTGATGGAAACGTGAAGACAACCAGAACATTTTATGTTACCAAATAAATACACTGGGATACAAACATCTAGAGCCGTAGTTCCCAACCTGTTTTAGCTTGGATCCCCACTTTGATATCACAAAACTCCGGTGACCCCAGACATTCAAAACACAAATTTACTTATTTTATACCACACTTAGGCTATTTCACATAGGAAAATGTAGGATAAAGTTGTTTTGAATTAAGTGTGGCGTATTATTTTATTTTAACTAGATGATTTGTTTTAGTACGTTTTAGTTTTTAGTTTACATCCATGTGTAGCTGCCCAGGTGTTTTGTGTTAACTATAGTTCGCTTGCAGCTCCTAGATTAGCTCATACTTCTGTCTGCTTTAATTAAACTTGCAATCCAACTGTAAACATAATTCACCACCAAACTTTTTGTTAACTTACCACGATGTCTCTGTGGTGAACGGCGACGTGTGGCTTCATGTTTGTGTTTTTTCAGCTACATTTCCAGTGTAGTGAAAATGGCTCCATATATCACGTCTTCTCTTTTTCTTGGGCTCCGTGCAGAGCATGGCCATTAATGTTTTACTTTAAACCTTTCGCGGTGAATCCACCTCCCGTCTGTCCCTTGTGTTTGTGCACCTGCCCGCTGCAGGTTTGAAAGGGGGAGCACTGTTGCCAACTCCTCAGTAAGAAAAGTAGCTATTGGTACAGTAAAAGTTGCTAGAAGTCGCAAAATCGCCTAATTTGCATAATAAACCTGGTACATTTATTGTAATGGAAGCTGCCGTAAAAATGAACGAAAACACAACCTAAAAATGTTTTAATCACACACACAAAAATAATAAAAATAAGTTATTTGGTTAATATGTTTGTTTTTAAGATTCCTTTTTTATTAGGCTTAGTAGCTTTTTTACAATTAGGAGTTTGCTAAATTTTTTAAAATTTAAATGTTTTCCTCCTCACTCTTCGTTAATAGACATTGCTATCTGACTGTTAGCCAGCACGGAATCAGCCAGCAGCAGCTTTGAACGTTTCATTTTCAGCCTGGTTATAAAACAGGCAATCATCTCCTGCTCTGACTGCAGCTGAGAGCTGTGCTGCTGCGTGAGGACCAAGCCTCGTAGGAGTGCTTTTGGACGGGGGGGGGGGGGTCTGCGCGGCACTGACTCCACATTGAAAAGAGTAAACTATGTTCATTCACGTCAGTCTCCAAAAGTCTCCAATACAACCAGAAAAAGTCGCCAGATTTGTCGCTGTTGCTAGAGGGTCTGAATACTCGCTGAATATGCAACAAAGTCGCTAAGTTGGCAACGCTGAGGGGGCGTGTCACTGTGTGTGTGTGTCGGAGGAGGCGGAGCAGAAAGAATTTGACAAAATTATCTCATATAATATAATTTTCGTCTTATCCTTATTCGTGAACTAAAACGTCCATAGATTTTAGCCCAGTTTTTATTTAGCGAACTACATTTTTGTCTCGTCTTTATTAGTCCACGAACATGCATTCTGATTTAGTCCCAGTTATTGTTTATTAATGGGGGTTTTAGTCTCATCTAGTCTAGTTTCCGTCAGGTGAAAAATGTGTGTTGATTTTGTTTAGTTTTTGTTAATGAAATTAACATTATTCCAAGTGTTTAGGGTGTGTTGGCTGTTGGAAATAACTTTATAGCGATGCATTATCGCCACCATGCGATGTCTGAAACTGACGTCAGCTCGTAATGGTGAACTCTGAACTCAGTGCTGAACTCTAGTGGAAGAATTGACTTAACAACCACAGCAACACAAAAGACACATGAAAGCATAAGGTTGAAACGGCCGTTGCTATTTACACATGTAAGCGAGCATAAATGGGCCTTTAGGGCACATTCACACTGCTTGAAGCAAACCCTGGTCCGCATGCTTAGATAGTCCGGTCTGTTCGGTCCAAACGAACTCGACTGGTTGCCTTGAAAAAGGGAGGTTGCGGTCCACTTGCAAGTGAACTCTGGTATGTTGCACTGACAGTGTGAAAGCAAGGAGAACACCTCCACCCAGCAAGCAGCTGTTGTAACTGCGTGACCTGGTGGAAGTGGTTTTGTCAGCTGGAGGAAAGTGCAGTGTGAATGCAAACTAAACGAAGGTGCAAACATTTTCTGAATTCCTCGCCCAATTAAGCGATGTTCCCTGGACTTTCCTGGTAGTCTCAAATGTCTGTAAGACAAAGAGGTTTTCCTCAAGAATTTGTTCCCGAGTCCCTGCTAATTAAAAACGTGCACAGCATGATGCTGCTACCACCACTCTTCACTCTGGGAATGATTTTCTTGCGGTGATAGGAGGTATAGGGTTTGTACCAGATAAGTTCAGATTTAGCCCCATATGACTAATGTTTTTTCCCTGTGTTTAGGAAGTCTCCCATGTGCCTTTTGATAAATTCTGAAAGAGCTTTATGTTTTTTGTTAACAGTGGCTTTTTTCCTGCGTAATATTTTATAAAGCCCATTTCTGTGTATTGTATAGTGGTCCCATGGACACATACAGCGGTCTGTGCTGTGGAGCTTTCCAGCTGCTTCATGTTTACCTTGGTCTCTTTGTTGCCTTGCTCATTAATGCACTCTGGCTGTTCTGTGAGCGTTGGTGGAGGGTTTGTTTTGGTACCACGTTATTTCTATCGTGCAATGATGGATTTACTTGAGCTCCTTGTAAGCACTTTTTTACGTCCCAATCTTGATTTGTATTGTACATTTGTGTTGCAGCAACCACAAAAACAGCATGCTTGTTACTCTACAAACCTTCGTTAACACCTCTATCCACACCCATTTCCATGCTGCATTCATGGATTTGCTCTCCTGGTTTGCATGCTCTTCTGAGCTGCATCTGTATTACCGCCGTTCTTCCTCCTGCTTATGGACAGTCTGCAGACAGACAGCGAGACACTCAACACCAGCTCAAACAGCAGGGATCTTTTCATTCAGCTACTTCTGTCACTGAGGAAGTTAAATCCTCATGTTACGTTCACCTGTCTGTCATCAACCCACACTTATCAGCGTGCATTCGACTTATATCTCACCCTTCTGGAAAGGAATTATTAAACCTGGGCTGGACCATCACTCACCTGTTGGTGAGTATAGTGATTTAAGGAGAAGTCCCCTGAGCTTTTGTTTTGTCTGCAGATGAACTGAACATTGGTGTTATTTTATTTCCATACTTTAATTTATTTTTTTGTGTTAATAAACAAACAAAAAAATCAGAAGGGAAAACTCCACCGTTCTGAATACCTTTGCAAGGCACTGTAAATGGAAATATAGTATTTAGGCAAAAAACAGTTTCTGCAATTACAAGCCTGAATCAATATTTGCTTTGCTCACATTTATTTTTCAACACAGCCTGAAGCCTCTTAAAAAGCTTTCTTTTTGATTTCATAAGGAAAGGAAATGGAGAGAACTGGATTTGATAAAGGCATCTCTCAGATCCCGTGTCAGGACTTTGCTGGATTTTTCTTCCTCATTTCTCAAGGACATCACTTTTAGTTACTTCTCAGTTGATGTAGATAGTTTTTAAGGCCTGCTTCTTTCTTTTCCCTCCACTTGTCCAGTTTCCAATTTCTTGTAAGGACACACCACGCTGAAATATTTTATGTTTGTGGCAAGTAGTTATTTGAGGATCATTTTGTTGGTGCGAAAATCCAGTTTTATGTCTATAAAACTGCTATCTTTGTTTTTTTTTAATACCAAAGATGTGTTCTTGTGACAGGTACTTGACTATTACGTGTCCATCCCTCGAGTTGGATGCCTGTTTCTGTGTTTAGATCAGTGTTAGTGGCTCAAAATGCTCTTTTGAAAATGATCTTTTGCTCCAAGAATTTTTTTTATAACGGACATTGTTATAAAATTTACAAAGAGCTGTCACTCAAACAAGAACTTAAGTGTCTCTTGCACACTGTCTGATCCAAGCTGAAGTTTTTTATATAACAAAACAACTATTTGCCTTTATAAACCAACTTGAATAAATGATCTCAGATTGTTTGAGCCAGCTATTATTACTCAGAGATGGGCTCAAAATATGCTTCTGCATCTTGGCGAGACCTGGTCGCTGACGACTGCACAGGCGTGCGAGTAGCTCCTGGTGTCTGTAAAGCAGGATTTGCTGCTGATGAAAGCCCAAGCTGTTCCCAGAGCTCCGTAAATGGAAACAAATTTCATGAGCAATAAATCTGCACATGACCAAAATGTTTTGTGTCTTTTTATAAATGAAGAGTATCTTGTAGTTGATAGTTCTTTACATTGTTGTATGATTGCATTTCCCCAAAAGATGTAACCTAATTTGAAATCTTCTGTTATTTTCTCCCCCCCCTGCAGTTAATAAGATGATAAAGGAGCATGGCGACCTGTTTTCTGACTCCCAGTGTAAAGTCTGCAGTGCTGTCCTCATTTCTGAAACTCAGAAGTTGACTCATTATCAGGTCAGTGCGCCCAGTTTCCTGCTGCTGTTTTACCGTCAGGGACTTAACTTACAGGCTTAATTATCTGCCTAAAGGTGTGATTATATAAATCACTCTGCATCATATTTATGGTTTTATTATCTGAAAACTAAAAGCATGCCCACGTTAGGCTGCATGGGGGTTAGGTTCCAGTAGGTACTGAATCAGGAACAAATCATGTAAAATTGTCTGCTGAAAAATATCTAAATAAAACAACTGGGCTGTAATTTCAGCTCTGTGAAATTGCAAATTAAATATAGCTCATGAGGACAGAACAGATGTTTAACCAGCTTATGCTCAGCAGAGAGGGGAGATTTCTGGCCACGCTCCTGATTAAATGTGGCCCTGATGCACATTTTTTTATTTAGCCAACTAAACGGTGCATAAAAGCGAGATTTGTTTATTTCTTTTGTTCTCGTGTTTTATTGTTTACCGAAAGCTTTACAAAACAAACGGATCTTCATCTTTTGTAAAAAATTACTTTTCTTCTCTTGTAAAATACCCTGACATTAATTTATTTAGTCTTTATATGCAAATTGCTGCAGTCTTAATAAAGTCTAATTGAAATTGAAGTTTTTAGATTTAAGTGTAGATATTGTCTTTGGCTTTTGGTGCTTACGCCACAATTATGCTGCATCAAATTATATTAGGCATTTTTAGGTTGGCATGACCCACTGAGATCCCTCAGTTGTTTATTCAGTTAAAAACAACACACACTTTCATTATTAGTGATTAGGGAAAAAGGAGTGAAGCAGTGAATCTTTTCTTTGTGTTAAGAACATCTACAGGGCAACAAAACTTCTTAGGTGTAAGTTTTTTTCTTGGTGAAACATCTCTCTGAGTGTGTGTCTGCGTAGTGTTTGTGTATTCAGAAAGCATGACACAGTGATAAAAAGCCAGTAGAGGGGGTGGGTTTAATGTGAAATATGGTGGAATTTGTTTAAATGTGGCTGTTATCTATTATTCTCACTAATTGAAGAGTTTTTCATCATGCCTGAACAAAATGAAGAAGAAAAGCTGGATAAAAGTTGAATGTGTATAACCTCTGCACCGAAGGTCAACGTGGCTAAGAGGGAAAAAAACTGAGAAATCCAACGCAACGCCGCTGTAGGAAAACTGAAAAAGCTGCATCCGTTTCTGTTGAAGCGTTAGAGAGAAAATATGCAGCAGCCTCCATCAAACTCACTGTGTTTGAGCTGCACCTGGAGAATGTCCTGGAGAAGATCCGTTCAAAATAAATTAACCATGTCCGACTACCCATACAAGAGGCTGCTGTGTATTTTCATTTGGTACACCTAAATGAAAAAGTTCCACCCGGGACACCAGAGCAACCGATGCACAACGTCAACCTGGAGCCCTGCTCGAATAATTAATGGATAAGTGACACATTATTTGGGTATCATTGAATATGTAAGTCTGACATATTCTAAATAGTCAAAACAAGATTTTATCAGAAGTATGTTTTTGTCACAGTGAAGATCAGGATTCTATAAGAAATAAAGTTTTCATCAACTTTATTTAAAAGCTTTGGAATTGTTCACTGTGTTTGTTTTTCCTTTCAGAGCAAGAAACATGCCAACAAGGTGCGGCGTTACTTTTCCCAGCAAAACGAGAAAGAAGTGACCGTCAAGAAGCTAAAGTCCAGCGAGACTGTGAGTGACACTGAAATGTAGCTTTGAAAACAAACATGAAGAAAACACTGCTAGGAAAAAAAGATTTAAAAAAAATATTTAAGATTTCTTCTCCATCATTTCCTATGGAACCTGCGTATTGAGGCGACATTCGTGCATGTGAGATGTTACGCTCGTTCATGTAGACGTGCACACGGGGCTTGCGACACGACAGAAAATAGAAAAATGTTCAATTTTTGTCGCAGTCGCCTGGCACTACAGCCAACCAGCTAGGGGCTTCATGGACGGACCGATGAGAGCAGGCTGGACGGCGCCGTCTGCAAACACTTTGAACATGGACGAATGGATCATTTTAAAATAAAAGTGAATTAGTCCAAACGTAGGTTCTGGATTTATCTGGATCAGCCTTGAGGTCCATCAAATGATGAAATTCACGATGCCGTTTCCTATTTTGTAAACCCAGAGTTGTCTCTCATTTATACAGTAAACAGCAAGATTTCTATTAATTCATGCAAAATCTTCTGACTCTCTGTCATACTTTTGGTTGGAAAATGTCAAAATCCCCACAAATATAGAAAAGCGATCTGAGAGCGCGATGCACGGCACTGCTGCCGTCGCTGTCGTTGGTCGCCTCCCGTGTGTCGAGCCCATTTTAAAAATGCTTTGTTATTGTTCACCTGCTTTACATCAATTTCAAATCATCTTTTCTTCCAAATGTATTTGATCTACAGTAGAGCAGATTGAGTGGTCGGCCGCCGCCGGGTGTTTTAAACATTTTGGCAAAATTTTATATTTTTAAAGCTAAATTGTTAATGTTTTATAACCGCCTACCTAAATCACTTCATCTATACATTTTTGGCAACGCATATATGAAGAAAACACAGTTAGGACAAACAGATTTGTTCAGAGGAAACTGTTTTCAGTTGGCAGTTGGCAGACTGCATCGTCTGCCTGTTGTCAGCTTTACATGGACGATGCAGTTTTTTATGCACCCGCCAAGCCCCAGAGCAGGCGTTGGACGCGTTGTCCTCCCGTATGACTGAGGTGAGTGAGTGGCTTGTTCAAAATCAGTTGGGGCTGAATCTAAGGCTGGGCTTACACCAGAAGACTTTTAAAAGATTTGCACGAGACTCTGAAAGACTACCAGCTCACATCTAAAGA
>JBAFTB010000017.1:29601977-29615610 GCA_037177355.1 Melanotaenia trifasciata
GATAATATCTAACATGTTAGAAATTGTCGCAGATCCAAGACTGGAGAAAGATTGACGTTATAAGGCGCAGATTACCAGCTCACACCTAACGACCGAGATGACGGGAGCGCGCTGTGACTCCAGCAAAACTGCAAAGATTTCCTGAAGACTTCTGTTTTTAGTCTGCGACCGTGAAAATCGTTTGGTGTAAGCCCGGCCTAACAAAGACGATATCAGTGTGTTTTTCTATTAGAAAACCAAACAATACAATCTGCAAAATAAAAACAATCTAACAGAATTTACATATATTGGGTTGGTTCTTAGCCCCAAACAAAAATTTGATAAACACATTAAGCAAATCTCAGAAACAATACAAAGCCACATAAATAGTTATAAACTAATTAGGCACTATATCCCAGACCAGGTCGCCCCTCCTATACATGCTTGCTATGATATTTTCACATATATCAGACTTCATGACGGCATAGGGCCACGCCCCTCCCTCAGCCACAAAGTGAATTGGGTGAATTTACAATCAAGCTATTACATGTACGGACAAAAAGCCAATCCGCTACCACCACGGCAACATTCTTAAAGTATAAATTACTAAGCTTGCAAGTTTTGGTGACTTGTACTTTCTCAAATTAATATTCAAATGCGTCAATCATTTAGCACCAAAGCCACTTAGTTAATTTGTTCAGAGACAGAATAGCAGTAGAGTCAGCAGAGGTTCCACCAGCCAGAACTGTAAGCGTCCACACTGCAGAGCTTCGTTTGGTCCGTCTGCTTCTCTTACACAAGTAGAAAGCTACTGAATTAATTACTGAGTGAACTCAAGACCATATCTTGAGTTTAAAACCTTCATCTCTAGGAAAGTCTTGGCTAAAAACAATCCAAAACTGTAGGCAGACTTTGTGTGTATAGGTAAGTTTTATTAGGTTTTGTAATGTATCATTGTATTTTAATGTAGTGTAAAAAGGCCCAACCAGGGATGGCAGTTAAAAAGAGCTCTGGCTACAAACTGGCTTTGAATGGCCTCAGCTACAAACTTTTGTGACTGTGTACAAATGCAATGTCCCTGTCAAATAATTCAAATAAATAAAAAGTTTTATATCAAGGAGAGCTGTCAGCTCTAAGAAAATGATTTTGAATCAATTTGAATTAATTCAATATTAATACTGTCCATTTCTGCCAATACATCTGCAGCCACATCACTCTCTCTCCATCAATGTCAGTGAGTGAAATAGTCAGAAATATTCAAAACAATTCAGATTTAACTTGAATGAAGTTTGTTGCAACACAAAATAATTAGCAGATAAAAGCAACATTATTTGTTAGCAGTGCAGACACATTGGGCAAATAGTTCATTTTGCTCAGGAAGCTTCATAACTGAGTGAAATAACACAAAGTGTCTGAGCACCTGTCACAAGACATGTTTGAATTCTCCAAATACTAGGGAAAGGAGCTCCAACGCTTCCTGTAAGATCTCTTTTAGAATATGATCATTGGATCATCCTTTATGGAAGAACAGAGATCATTCTGTAACGCAATTCCTTTTGGCTTTCAAAGGATGCTCAATTATGTTCGTCCGTGTGCACGAAAACTGTGATTTATTCATATAAAAATGAAGACATATTTATCCAGTTGCAGCACATTCCTTCCAAATTTCTCCCGCCACCTTTCCTGAATCCATGGCATTTTCCAACGAGGTCAAGGGAAAAATCTTCTTTTCGTCTTTTTGATGATTCAGCTGTACTCCGTCTGTGTGAGCATTAATCATGTGGAGTTCTGTGCTAGAAATGCTCTACCATGAACAAATGTTGCTAGAATCAGAGATGAGGATAAAAGTTTTAAGAGGTGTTTGAACAGCTTCCTTGTAGAGACATGCGACCTAGTGTGTGTTCTGCTTGGGTTTCAAGCTTAACTTCAATTTCTACTCAATTACTTTTTTTTTATAATTCAAAATGTACATTTATGACTGGATGGTGAACATGTAAGGATGTATGGATAGCACTTTCTGTTTCTTTTTGGTTAATCAAGCATAAAACAATAACAAGTTAAATAAAAAAAAGCACGCTGAGTTCTAATGTCCAGGATTAACATGGTTTCAAGAATATTTTTATATGCTGACATTAAGGTTCTGAAACATACTTTTTGTCTAACCTGATAGATGACCAATTAACTGAGAAAACTTCCCAGTGTTTCCCATTAAACCCACCACCTACACTAAAAGGTCACGTTAATTTTGATCTTCTTTTCTGTACAGCACAAAGTTACAACAGAAGTCATTTCAGGTTCCCTTTCCTCTAGAGCAGGTTGGTTCTTTCATTAAAAACTAAACAAGTCTGTTGTTTGTGTCGCTCTGTGAGTTCTGCCCTGATGCCACATGTATAGACACAGGTCAGCACACATCAGTTAGTGGACACGCGTCAGGAAAAATGTCAACCAGCTGAAAATCAAAAATTGGTGGCTGATGGATAGATTGATGTTGGGTCAGTGTCATCAACCCAAACGGTTAAAAGCCTCGTGTTACCACCTGACTCAGGGGTATGGAAGGGCGTAACAAAAAAACACGGTGAGGACAGGTGGTAAGTTAAAATACAAGCCCATTTATTTACAATTCCTGTGACAGTGAATGACAACCTGTAAAACAAAAGATGAGCTAGGGTTAGCGGACCTGCAGAAAGAAACAAACAAAACCCTATACCAAACACTCACCGAGTGCAAATGAACACACAACTGCATCTCGTGAGGAAACTAAAACCAAACAAAAGCAGCAGGCCCATAACTAAAGTGACCACTGTCACAAAACATTAAAACTAACCTAGCCCAGTTCTAAAATAATCACCACAAAGTAAACTTAAAGCACCCAAACTGACACAAAAGGATGTCGCGACACCCGCACACACCCGGTGCACACATGAGGGGGAGAGCGGCCTGAGCCTTTCTGGCTTCTCCCCCTCCAGACCTGCCTCGGCTGCAGCCTTTTCAGCCTCAGCTTCCTCGTGAGCTGCAGCCTGACTGGTCCAGAGAGATGCCAGTCAAAACGGGGCGGGGGCAGAGTCGCTGGCCTTAGCCACTCCGGGCAGCGCTCTTGCAGTCCCTAATTAACAGCATAAACAGCTACAGCTGCCTGCAACAAGCAGGGGCCGTAACACCTCGTTTCCACCAACGGGTGTGGGTTGGGAAAGTACGGTTAGGGTGCAGATGTGGTCTGTAAACTGTTGTGTTTCCACAGCCAACCGTAACCTTACCTGAGAGGAGGAGTATCAGCCGGATAGCAACAGATGCCTCAGCTACGTAATAGCATGACGCCATGCTTTAAATTGAACCAAAACATGACTCGGAAACAATCATTCAACAATTTGTGTTCTTTGTTCTTGGTGGTGCTTCGTAGCACCATTTTAAGCAGAGATCTAATAAACAAAAAGAAAATATGTTGCTCTACACAAGGAGCCATTCCTGCTTTGTTTTTATGCCAGGTTACACATGAAGTGACTCTTTTTCTCAACCAATCAGTGGTTGAGGGTCGGTTAGATTTGAACCCCAAAGGAAGGGTCCCAACAAAGTAGGACGGGTCAGATATTGGGGTACCGTTCCCAGTTTTTGCATGTGGAACACAAAACAATGCGTCCCGACCTGCACCCGTCGGTGGAAACGGGGCTAAATTGCGCCATCCTCTCGTTCTTTATCCTAATAAGTACACACTTGTTAGGGTAAACTTTTAGCATGCCTCTCAAACATTTTCTAAAAATATCAAACAGAACTATTTGATATAATGTGTGAATACATTTGGCGATAGCTTCATACTTGGATGGAAGGCACACATCAGCAAAGTAGCGGCGGCTCGGCATCGTAAACCGTGGCTCCAAGTGATGAATCAGACGAGAAAAACTTCTGTCATCAACGAGGGTAAATGGCTGGTCGTCAGGCGCCATCATTTCCATGATTAAATCTTCAATAGCGTTAGCCCGTGGGTCATGTCTGGGAAATTTCTTGTATGTCTCAAACACCTCACGGATGTCTGTCAGTCCCGGTGGCTTCTTTGTTGTTGGCTTTAAGTCTTTTGCATCTTTAACACCGGTTTGTAGTAATGAAGCTCGTTCTACTTTTCCCTCCTTGTGGAACTTGTTTAAAACTGTTATTACAAATAACCAGCAAACTGTCTTTTTTGGAAACTTTGAAGAATTCCCACGCTACCGACGCCATGTTCTCTGTTGTCAAACGTAAGCACGCTGTGCTGCATTCACGGGGTGATGGAAATTCTCCATTCCGACGTTTGCTAGTCATGCTTCCAGCCTTTTCAAGTTCATGCTTCCATTGTAACATGTCGAAAAATACACTGGATGTCGGTTTAAGTCAGTAACTCAGTCAGTTTTCTGGTTGGATAACAAATTAAAAAAATACCAAAACATGACTGAGTTTTAACGACTTGTGTTCTAACATGAGGTGTTATTCTTACATGTTTCCAGTCAGAAAGATTTTCTCTTTTTACGCCAACATTTTACGCCTTTTTGTTTCTAACATGCCAGGTATTGCTATATATTTGAGCATCACAAGACACAGGCTGCATACAAAAGCTGATAAACATCTAGTTTGATTTCATGGCAACTTTAATTATAGTGTATATTCCCTTGCAATGAGAAGAAATTTTTAATTTTAAAATTCCACAAGCCCAAAATACCAGCAGTAACATAGTTGATCCTTTAATAATGAAACAAGATACTTCCTGAGCTGTAAATGTTTTATGCTTTGTGTCTTTGTCAGCAGGATTGCAACAATGGAGACACAGACCGGATGAAGGCATGTAATTTATGCCAGATGACCTTCTCTTCTCCAGTAATGGCAGAGTCTCACTATCAGGGCAAATTTCACGCCAAGAGACTGAAGATGAAAACGGTTGAATCTCAGCCACCAGGTTCGTGCTTTCTTTTTCTTGCCATTCACAACGGTCAGCTCCACACCCAGTTTTTTGCACGAAACTCCCTTTTTTCTTACGTCCTAAATTTGGAATCTGCTTTTTGTAACTTGCGGTAACAGTGATATAATTGTTTTCCATCTTCTTCATTTCAGCAGAAGCTTCTCAGACAGCAAAGCCGAAGGAAAAACCTGCAGATGTTTCAAGTGGCGTCACGGCGATGGACAACAACAACAATCCAGATCGTTTCTGCTCGATCTGCAAGGCCCCTTTCAACAACCCGCTCATGGCCCAGCAGCACTATGTGGGCAAGAAACATAAAAAACGGATGACCAAGCTCAAACTGATGGAGACATATGGCCCCTCCACTGCACCGGGTCAGCACACGGAGTTCCACATTTTTATATGGTTCACAAGTTTGAAACATAAAAAAACTTCATTTGGCAGCAATAACTCATTTAACATTTTAATACACAGTATCACACATCTAACTAATTTTCTCTGCTTCTGCAGCTTCCACAGAAAATGGTTACCCCTGCACCATCTGCAACATTGAGCTGAACTCGGTGGAACAATACCAATCTCATATCAGCGGTGCCAGGCATAAGAACCAGTGAGTACACACATAAGAAGATGAATTAACTTAAAATCAGACTCAAATGCCACAGTTGTTGTTTAGTAATGTTCATGTTAATATACAGTAGTTTACAAAAGTAATCAACCCCCTTTGCATGTTTCTCTCGCGTGACTTACCGAGGCTCAGCGAGATCTTAGCACACACACACCTGCTTTCCTGTGTCGCCTCCAAAATCGGCTTCTTCTGCCGAGATGAAGTCACATTCAGATGTTTTCATTCACCATGTGGATTACGTTCACCTGTAATGTATTTTGCAGTATATTACATTATTATTATTTTTATTATTATTATTATTATTATTATCATTATTATTATTATTAGTATATTATAACGCTAAGACCGCATGCGCCACCACCTTCCACAGCAGGAAGTGATGTCACCACACATGTATGCACTTTTAAAAAAATCCCACATGGTCATTTAACGTCACGTTTCCTCTAGAACAGGTTCAGACTTGGTCTGATGCTATTTATCTGGTTTCCATGACGACACGTCATAGCTGCTCTCTGTGTCCACGGTCGAAGGACAGAGTGCACGTGTCAGAAAACACGTCAACCAGCTGAAAATCGGACAAAAAATCGGACATGTTGTCATGACAACCGTCGTCATGACAACAATCGTCATGGCAACGGTCGTCATGACAACGCACAGCTGAACAAGCTGAATCTAGTCATTCAAGGAATTTCTGTGTCTATCAACACGTTATCTAAGATCTAAAGTGTAAGAATATTTAGAGCGACTCCGCTGAATGAAACGTTTCATCAGGACATTTAAAAAGTTTAACTTTTTCTGTCCTGTGGTGTTTTTTTCTGCTTCTTCTTCCATCACAGTATTTCTGGCTGTCAACAAATGTTTAAAAAAATAATAAAAATGAATAAAAAATAAATAAATAAATAAATAAAATAATAATAATAAATAAATTAACCTGATTACTCCCACATAAATGATTTTGATTGTCAAGTAAATGCACTCAGTGTTACATCAACTACTATGACTTTTGTGCATTCTATAGCGTTGCTGTAGCAGCAATTAAAGGCATACAAGTCAGATTAGAGGCTTATAAATATTTCATGGCAGGATGGGTGTAAGACCTTTATCTGTAGGAAGTGCCCCAAAGTATTTCCTCTTCATGTCACAGCTGAGTAAGAAAACAGCAGATGCAGATAACGTTAATTAGGCAAGTCCCAGTGATATATTTAGGAGTTAGCATTACTAACAATTACTGTGAGAAAACATTGCTATTTTATGGCTATTTTGTATATTGAGACCACAAAGGACTTTTTATTAACACTGAAAACTGCCGTCGCCATGGGGATCCATGGTGGAGGCTGAATCGGATTAATACCCAACCAGTTTCACCGTGGTCACATTTACCTTGTGAGAAACTTGAGAATGTTTTGTTCATTTGCTGCTTCACATAAAGCGTGACTAATGTATAAACCTATCATTTAGAGTCTCCAAACTTCTCATCCTCCCAGTTAACACATGAACAACTTTTTTGTATTTCTTGTATGATGAACAATGTTTGTTCAAGAATTAAATGAATGAAAAAGACCATTTAAAAAATCTTTAATATAATTTGTACTCTTCTCTTTTTTGCTTGCTGTCATCTTTCAAACTTTTCCAGATCCTGTTAACCTGGACGGGACATAGGCTGGGGACAGCACGTTGTTTTTATCTAAGAGAAGACAAATTAGCCTCAATTACATGTCCGTTAACAACAGCCCAACATAAAGTGTTTGGTCCCGAGCACAGTAACGTTAAGTTTGCTGCCTTTTAGTAATGCACTGTCTTTACTAAACCAGTATTCAGTATATTACCACCAACAAAGGGCTCGTTTCCAGTTATCTCGTTTGACTGTGGGAACACATTTAGCCCGTCTTTCAGGGTCACCAGCAGTCTGTAAAATAAAATCCCATTCTTGGGATGTGGATTGGATTGAGGTGAAAAGCTAGCTTTTTTTTATCTTCGGTAATTAGTGGCACCAGATCTTATTTTGGGGCTTTACAGCAAAATATATTTATCAGTGATACAATATATGTCACTTTTCTATGTTGTTTCTTGGGGTGCATTCACACCAGGAGTCTCTGCTGGACTCGGTCCGGTGGGGACTCGATTCACTTGGAGGGTGTAACGTTCTTCTAGACCCAGATTGTGTCTGTGCTGCACTACTCAATTAATTAAGGAGAAGACGAGACACAAGGAAGATTCATCTGCTGGTTAACGCAGAGCAGCTTGACTTTATAGTAAATAACAGCTAAATATTTAGTTCATCAGACTCTAGCGGTCTTGGGTTTTCATATTTTAATGAAAACTTTTCCCAAATTCTTCCACATTTTTACATTCCACAATGCTGTATGTTTTGTAGTCCACTACCTGTATTGGGTCCGCTTGAAGTGGACCAAGACCTGTTTTTGTAGGTGGACTAAATCCACTTCTTTAGTCCTGTTTCCACCAACGGGTGCAGGTCGGGCTGATTTTTGTTTCCATGCACAAAAACTGGGGAGAATACATTAATATCTGACCTGACCGTCCTTTTTTGGTACGTTCCCATTCAGGTACCAGTCTAACTGATCCGACCCAAAGGGGTGGAGCTGAACACACACCAATCCAAGGTAGAAAAAAAAGTCCGTTGGTGCAACCGGGCGTAAAAACAAAGCAGGACTGGCTCCTTGTTTATAACAACAAATGTTCTTTTTGTTGATTAAATCTCCGTTTAAAATGAAGAACCGCCAAGAAGAAATTGTTGCAGTTGGATGATCGCTATTCTCTTCCTTTGTTTGGTAGACGTTGTGCTGCAGAGACGCCATGTCATGTTACATAGCTAAGGCATCTATTGTCACTGCAGCTGATAGTCAGCCTGCAACAAGATTAGAGTTTACAAACCAAATCCGCCCGTCCCGCACCCGTTGGTGGAAACGAAGCTTTTGATTCTAATCAGAATTTGTTTGCACATTCACAATACCCCAAACAAAGCGCACCTTCCAGGCAGACTAACTTGGATTTAAATCAACAAGGCTGCTGTGAATGCACCCATAAACATTCTTTTTTTATTTCACTGTACCATTTTATAATATTATGTAAAGTTCTTAACATTAAACAAAAGAGAAATAAATTAATTTAAATTATTGGTTATAATGCATATATATGAAAAACACCAAGATGCTGGAATACGTTTGCAAGCTATTGTATTTTAAATAAATTTATATTGTTTCCACAAACAGAAATGTCTGAAAATGGCTTTAAAACTTGCCTTTTTTAGAGTGAAGAAATCAAGTCAGAAGATTGCAGAGAACCAGCAACCAGAAGAACAATTACAAGAGAGCAACAACCAGTACGTCGCTGAAGAATACCAGTACACTGCTGAAGACAACCAATACACACCTGATGACGACCAATACGCACCTACGGATGACCAGTACGGTACTGGAGAAGAGCAGTATGATGCTAATTACCAGTATGCCCCAGAGAACACAGAGTTCTCGGAGCAGTACCAGTATACTTGAGGCTGGACTGAGGTGGACTGCAGAGGCTTCAGTCAGGACTTGGACTGACAGTCTACAACCAGCCCCTTTAACACATTAACACACCATCAACCCTCATGGATCTTCAGCTCCTGTCTTGCTCTCCTCTCCGTTGGTCCTTTCTGCACAACAGTCATGTTTGGACCGTGGAACCAGCTTATCATAGTATTTTATCCAGCTGACACTGTTTTATTTCATTTTCCTTTACCAAAAAAGAGCTTTTCAAATGTGCAGATCTTAAGTTAAAGTGCCCACCAGGGTGAAAAATGGTTCAGCTGTGATCCTACTACACTCGTAAAGGAATGTCTGCCTGGCTTAGCTTGTGTTACACTGGAAGAAGGACTGTTGTTCATATTCATGTACATTAGGGCTGGGTGTTGTGTAAAATTAGTCAATATTAGAGGTAAGTCAGCTTTTTTTCCCTCAACCTCCCTGTTTTTTAAACTGTTCCTATATAACCTGTTTTCTTTAAAGAAGACAAATAACTAACAGGCCCAACCAAAATGCCGTCTGAATAAAGGTTAAATTATCACGTGATAAATGTCTAAGCAGATAGTAATTTATATAAAGGGTGCAAGTAACATTTCCTAGATCACAGCTGTAAAACACAAACCTGTACCTGCTTTAAATTTGGCTCCTCGCAGTGTGTGCGCAGCGTTGAGCGGTTGCCAGCGCTCCCTGGAAGTCCAGCGGTCACCGCTTGCAGGTGCACATTTTGCAGCTTCATTGTGTGGAGAGCAGATCGTAGATCTTCCGATGCTGAGAGTTTGTTGTACAGCTGTGACCCAGAGACCAAACAGCGGACCAAAAAGTGCACGTCAGCGCCACAGCACGACCACAAACACTCATTTATAGTTAGAAACACACAACATCTCACCGCCCGGTCTGCTTGCTAAAGTTTGCTCCCTGTAATTTCTTCTTCCTCAAAATGAGAAGACAGCTGCAGGAATTCCTGATCTTTAGCTGTAAATGATGAGACCAGGACTCTCGGGGAGCATTCCAGGCGGCTGGAACGCTGGAAGAGTTGGCCGAAGGGGAAAGGGGTCAAATTTAAGTCAAATATTTATTTTTGTTTTCAAAAGTTTGAATCCGGCCGAAGTGAACATAAAAAAGAGAAAACTTAAATCACTGTGGGGAAATAACTTTATAACATTTGTTCAGATCATAGAACGGTATCAGGAAGGAGGAATTATCCCGCAAGACGATCACAGGAATCCAACAGCTGCGATAAGTTAAGCATGTACTTATTCTAAGGCTCAATCTCCTCTCATGACCTCTTTTTTTCTGCTCCTACATGAGTGATTTAATATTTTTTTGATTGGGATTGAGGATAATAATGGCCTAACCCCTCAGATAAAGTTTTCTGTGAAGAAATGGAGTGATAGTCCGTTCAGAGGCCGGCTTCATCCTCAGCTTGCTCCTCCGGCTAACCAGAGCTCCTTCCGTGAAGCGAGGCGACATGATGATGGAAAGGAGTGTTGACGACATCTTCTACACGACTGTGTGCAGATTGGTTTGACGCATCCTGTCAGCTGGCAGAGAAGGGACGTTTTTTATTTAGCTCCAACAATCAACCATTTTTTAACATCCAGTAAGCTACAAAGCAAAGCTGTCCGCTCTCCTGACATGCAGGTGGTTTGCAGCTTTCTGTCAACATACCAGGAGCTTGTTCGTTTACGCTGGCAATACTATGCTTTCAGTTACTCTTTTTTTTAATGCAAGCTAGTTTATCTGCTTTTTAAATTTCTTTTTTTTTCATAGGAATGCTGACTTCTGTTGCAGTTTGTCTTGTATGTCCTGGCCAGAACTGATTCTGTTTGCCTTTTTTTCTTAGTTAAGTCCTAATGTGAAATATTTTCTCCCTGACATTTCCATAAGCCACTCTGGAAATAACCATGTTAAGCTCAGAATTAGTTGGAAAATAGCTCTTCATGTAGTGTTTTCTTTATTTGTTTTTAAGTGGTGAAAAATTTCTTAGCTTCCCCATTAAATACTTTGAGCTCTGTAAGCAGTCCGTATCAGAGATCACAATATTTACCACACAGGAGAGTGATGTCAAACTAGAAAGTGATGTCAATATAAGAATAACATTTTTATTTGTCAATTTATTCTCCAAGAAAATTGGTTAATTATATAGTGCTGAATGTCATCAACTGTGTCTAAAGAGATTTTTTTATGTCATTTTTACAGACAGGGCTGATGAATACTGTACAGAACATCCTGTATGAAAGACAAATTGCCTTGTTTCCAGTCATTGTTGGTGTGTTCGGTGTTTTGTGATCAAAAGTTTACTTTCACTATGAGTTATCATTAAAAAATGCTGCAAAAATGTGCATAAAGTGGAGAAATGTTTTAACGGGATGTGTTTTCTTTAACGGAAAAAAACACAGAATTAGCTAAAATTTGAAGGTGAGGACGGTACTGAATGCAGCCAGCTGATTGGTCAGCTGTGGATATCAGACAGGATGTGGTGTGTGTAAGAATGGAGGGGAAGCGGTCAGAGGTGTTGAATCAGGCGGAACCAGATCTCCTTCACGACCTCCTCCAGTGGTGCAACTCAAGGACTCGTCTCAGCGAGTTTTCACAGTTTTGTTTGTCCGTTCAAATGTTTACATAGAAAACATTTTTCCTCAAATATCTATTTGTTTTTCATTTTTTAATTTTGTATTTACATCTGTCAGGAATTATGGCTTTACGCTTAATTCCATCTAAAAGTATTTTAAATTGGTGAAATTGAATTTTTTCCACACATTTTGAAGTATACAAGTTTAGTAAGTAAAGTTTATAAAGTGCTTTTCACAGATAAAAATCAGTTCTGTGCATAAAACAGGTGCAACAAAACATCATTTAATAAAATAACCATGAGCAAAAATCTTTCCTGAATAAAATAGTTTTATAGTCTAACACCAGGTAAGTTTAGAATACTGTTATAAAACAAAGTAAGAAGTGGGAGCAGGTAATAACTGACGAATTTATTTCTCCAGACATTTGATGAGTGTCTCAAACAGGAACAGACATTCTGGATAAATTTATAAAGTACAGAAACGTATTGCACTCGCAAAGGAAAAACTGGCTCTAAATGAACAAGATCAGAACATATTTTCCAGTTTTTCTAAATGAGATAATTTCATTTTTCTGAAATGAGGGTTTTAAAAAAAAAAAAAAAAATCCTGTTGTGAATTTATGTGATTAAAAATATTCTCCATTTTACAAGTTGACAAGATAAAAAAAGGCTCTTAATTTACCTCCAAGATGTGACCACACTCACCTGCAGGAAGTAGACGGAGCCGGTGGACTCTTTCACCACATGGACTCTTTATGCTTGCAGCTACAGCTCTGCTATGCAGCGAGGAACAACTGAGCCATTTTTCTCCAGTTGCAGAGGCTGCAGTTTGAATAATAGCTTAACATCTGTAGCAGCCTGAAGATGCTCACAGCACCACCGTTTAGAAAAGATTCTTTTATGTTTCACCATGGCTTAAACACAGACCCAAGTCCACCAGTCCGGTCTGAAGGGTCTTGTATGGCCAAAGTCTTGACTTTAAAACGTGGCATAACTTTCAGCTGCACTGAACCAAAAGTGACTGGTTTACTGATGCTTTAGTGGCTAAATAAAGTCAAATCCATTCTTAAAAAGAAAAACTCAAAATCAACACGGAAAGCTTAAAAAACAAGCTAATAAAATAAATCAAACACTTTTATTTCTGGACCAGATCTTTGAGGTTCATGTTGAATTTTGTCCACATGGTGGCGAACTCGCTCTTTGGAAGGAACGACAACTGTGTTTGGTCCCAGCTCATCAAGTCAGTGTGTTCAGGGTTATTCTCTGCTCTGGTTTTACAGATCACCTGTTAATCAACGGGTGGATTTTCTTCTGAGATTTTATGCAGTTTACCTTTTTTTGTTGTTCTTCTTGTTCAGATCAATGAAGAAGATAACTGAATTTACATTAGGTACCAAATTCACTTGATTTCTGTGCTGCTGATCAACAGCCATCGAGGAACAGAAGACTTTCCACAAATGTCATTTCTAGAACTAAACAAAAGGAAAATTTACTTTTCTAAATATACAAACTGTAATATTTGTTTCTTTTTTTACAAAAATGAAATTGACTGTGCTGGAACATTACTGCGCTTTTCCACAACTGCTTTAGTATTTGGATTAAAATCCTACAAATTCTTTCCCATCAGCCCCCAGAACTGATGTGGGTACATCAACAGTTTGATGTGTAATTCTGTTAGTAACATGCCGAGCCTCAAAATAGTCTTCAGTATTTCCCCTGCTTCCTCTGAGGCCACAGTGGAGGTCAGTTTGGCATAATTTAGTGTGTGTTCTCATCCATGTGTGGGGGGTGTCTTGTGTGTGTTCCTTTCCCAAAATAAAGATGATATAGTTTGTGAGCGGCAACGAAAACATTTAGTTTACCACGTACAACTTTGTGTGAAGGAACTGGTCAGGGGCTTTATTTTTTAGACCTGGAATGTGAAACACGGCTGAATTTATAGGTGAGTGAGGGATGCTGATTTTCCCCGGATGCTTTCTTTAATGACATAGTTGGATTCTGAGCCAAAGAAG
>JBAFTB010000017.1:29615710-29627660 GCA_037177355.1 Melanotaenia trifasciata
AAGAAGGTCTATTTAAAGTTGTTGGTAGTCACTGTTACTCGCAGTAGTTTTAACCCTTTAATGTCATATGTATCCATCCATCCATCCATCCATCCATTCACTGTACTCCAGTGGCCTCCACAGTCACCAGGTCTCATCATGGATGCAGCCAACAACTCCGCAGCAGCTGTGTGATGCTGCTATGTCGATATGGAGCAAAATTTCTGAGGAATGTTTCCACCTCCCATGCCATGAAGTATTAAGGCAATTCTGAATGCAAAAGGGGTCCAACCTGGTACAAGCAAGATGGACCTAATAAAGTGGCCAGTGAGTGTAAATACAAATTCTTTTGCAATAATAATTCAACCAAAAATGAATCAGACTTTTTCTTCTGATACACAAAGTGCTGCGATAATTTCTCGTCTGCAGCTTCATTACTTGCATCAGCAGCAGCAGTGATGCTCAAACAGGCATCCACAGTTTCACACTGCAGCTGTGATCTGTCAGGTTCAGTGTGCAAAGCACGCAGGCTGACATCAGGATACTCTGTAAAAACTTCCAAACAAGACAATTTGTCTTGGTCTCCTAAAGCTTGAATGGCTCCACCGTCATTGTAATTCAATTAAGAGGCATGACAGTGTTCAAATGTCACAGGTCTTCATGTAGCGACTGCTTCTTTTTTCTCTGTCTACAAACAGACTGTCCTGCATTTACTGTTTTTAATTGTCACTTAAATTTGTCTACTTGGCTTAAAATTTCTTTGGCTGCCAAAGTGTGTTTGTGAGACAGGTCAGCTGTCTCAGAGCTCTAAATTTCTTTTTGTCTGTATGTAACATCAACGGTGAGTTGTATTGATATGCATATCAAACGTATAAAATGTTGCATCCAGGTGTTCATTCTGCTTTGTTTGTCCTTGGAGGACAGCTGCTGCATTGGAGACGTGGCTCAGCAACATTATTGCATTTCAAATTAAGTACCTATTATAGACTGAAACTGTTCTCTCTTCAATAACTGGACATTAAACGGCTCTGTATGCAGTAATGGATCAATGGTTATCTTGACGTAACTAATTCTAAAAGGTGTCCATTCAACAGCTTTTTTTATTTATATGATTTGATTTGGTTTTAGTTTATTATTAATTTATTATGTTTTCTTTTTTCTTAAAAAAAATCATCTTTTTTTGTGGGGTAAAGCATCTGGATGAAATGATTGTATTTGTAGGATCATTTAGCTTTTTGTATGATCACTAGTAATATAGAGCAGATTATGATGCTTCATTTTTCAGGTTACATAACGTGTTCCAGTACTCTGAATCTCCTCAATGACTAAATCACAGCTCTGCTGACATAAAAAAAAAATCAACCCCCATTTGTCTCACAAGCTCTCATACTTTCATACTTTGTTGTAAAGTCTGTCAAAGACTTTTTTCTGTGAATATTCTAAAATCCTGTAAGAGTTATAGTACAAAACTATATTTATTAATTATAATTAATTATATGTGGTTATATGATATGGTACAAAGTTTGCCCAGAAGACAGGTATTAAGCAAATACAATACGTACACTGTAGACAAGCTCATTGTTATTTTACTTGTTAATTATGTTTGCTGCATGCAGTCCTTCTGCATTTTCAGCATCTAGTTTCTGTTGAAATACGATATTTCTGGAGAGATAATACCATGTCAGCATTGGTTGGACACTGCAGCTTTCTTATGGGGTGGACCGGCTCGACAAACAAATCTCTCTAAATTTTGTGTCCCTATTTGAAATCTGAAGTTTCAATTCTCTTTTGACAGTTTACAGAATAGAAACTAGAGATATGTGTTAAAATGTGGTGAGAACTCATCAGACAAATATGTAGTCAGATACATAAAAATCCTAACCAACATTTTGGGATGTCGGCTGTGTTTCTCAAATATTGCTTGATGTCTTGTCTATTACCTAAAATGTCTGAGGAATTCTGAGAAGTTGCTAAATCTATTGATAAAGTAGAGAGGTGCTGAAAGCCTGCAGGAGCTGGCCAATCAGGAGCGAGTGTGATTCCAGTGATGGGATTTTTACAGGGACCAGAGCCTAAAAATCCGGTTTCATACAGAGGAAAAGGAGAGGAATGAGCCAGTGTATGATAAATAAGGATTTATATTTCCAACCCTTAAACATTTAGTTTTGTGACTCCTTTAATTTCAGAACAAAATCTAGAGGTGGATAGATTTACGTTTTACTTTTGGAAGATGTGTGTTGCTCATGACTGCCGAGCTGCTGATTCAGTCGAGAGACTTTCAGCTTCAGTGATATATTTAATCATTGCAGTACAAATTTAAATTAAGCAGTGTTCGTCTGAATTTTCCCTTAATCGTCCACTAAGTATCACCTTCTGCCATGTCTCTGTGGCTCTGGGTTGTAACGAGGAAACACAGTCCAGTTTGTGGCTTTTCATTACTCTGGTGTCTTGTTCCATTTCCTGAACTGCTCAGCTCGTGTGTTTAAAGGTTCCAAAGCGGAGAAAAAAAAATCTTCCAACAAAGTTAACACAGCTTTTATGGCATCTGATATTTGCCTCCTCTCTCTGCAGGAAAGGGGATTTAATTCACGTCTCAGACCTGAAAGAAAACATCACAGTGTCTGACTCGGTTTTTATTTAATCACAGAACAAAACACTCAGGAAGGAAGGACATGTAACTCTAGATATTGGAAAAAGATCAGCATCACTGTAGAGGATTTTAGGAAGGAATATAGCTCTCTCCCCAGCCCCCTTCTGGTTTAGTTACTTATTTTTCCCTCAACAGATGATTAAACTTTCATTTAATTAGCCACTTTTAGTCCTAAATGCTTCACAGAGTATACGGTCTAAATTTGGGGCTACCGTCCCGGTTGGTTTTCTTTTCACTGAATCACTCGAGCCTCCATGATTGAACCATGAGTTTCTGGCTGAACATGGCACAATGCGGTGAGGTGTCATGTTGCCTGGTTTGCATGCACTCTTGTTGTTTGCATGCTGGGAAGTGAGAAGGTAGCTGCTTTGGCCTCAGTAAAAATGTTGGCTGCTCTAATTCATTCCCCCCCAGTTGATTTAAGGTATTTCTTACCCTTCTGACTGCATGCTGCATAAAGCCATGAAAGCAGGCAGAATAAATGTTAAACATGGCTCTGTGATGGACTGCTAACCTGCCCAGGCTGTTCCCTGCCTCTCACCTGACAGCAGCTGGGATAGCCTCAGCAACCCAGCAACCTTCAACTGGATTAAATAGGTAGAAAAATGGATGTATGAATGAATGGATGGAAGGACAGATGGGTGGGTAGATATTTGTGAAATTCAGCCATGCAAACTATAGTTAAACAGTTGTACTGAGCTATGGTCACAGCTCGATCTTGCCATCTAAGTGAATTGTTGCCCTGGTTACAGTTTCACAATAAAAGACAATTAATACATTCTGTTGTGTTTACATTTATCAGATGGACATATTCATTCTTGTACATATAATTATATTCACTACATGTCCTTAAGTTACTAAAAGGATCATTTAGTCAGATGTCACAACAGTTTTAAAATGAAGGTTTATTTGATAAAAGCAATAATCTGGAAATACTTTCTTAACTAGTCTCTTGTGATTTGTTTAGTTGTCTGACGATATTAAAAGGAAATTATGTGAATAAGAACAAGTTTATTGGGAATTTGATTGCATTGCTGTACACCTATACTTTATGATTTGTACAAAGAGAGTATAAAAGTTATATATACAGGAGTGATTTGACCCCCAGCAGCATTAATCTCATTTTAAGAGCTTTGAGTTCATCCAGAAACTTGGTTTAAAATATATAGTGAACAGCAGTAGTCTGGACAAAAATGCGTGATGGTGATATTTGGTTGGACACAACAGAAAGACAACTGTAATTAAAATAAACACACATAACAACCAGCGTATGCAGGGCAGCATATATGAACACAACACGTCAAACCTCGAAGCAGCAGCGACCACACTGGATGCTGAATAACTGGAAAATGAGGCTACAACTCACACAGACTCACCTACAGCAAGGAAGTCCCTAAATAACTAATTGAGTGGTGTGTGGCTCAACACAGGAGATCCAGTTCCTCAGGTCAAAATGCAGATCACCTACACCTCAAAGACAAGGAACACTCTTGAGTACATTCATATTTGTGAGGGGTAAAAGAAGCCATGCATGTTAAACTATGACATAACAATTTCAAACAGAGGAGGCGGCATCAGATTTCACCTACTTAGCACTTGTAATGCAGCACTGACTCTCCTCCGCAGGTCAGTTCACAACCATTCACACTCTGAAGCTTGTGATCAAAACATGTTGGTCAAACAGGTAAACAAGTCCCAGGTGACAACGACCTAAACGACCCACAGGATGCATGAGAGGGTCAGTGGTGCATATGTGACCTCAATGACTGAAAATGTCCCAACAACAGCATATAAACCTGAAACTCCCCGTCAGTCAGGAAGAAGTGAAGAAGCTTTTTACTGGAGAAGGTAAAACCTGAGACCCAAAACAACAAGTGCAGGTGCTTTCTACTCAGTCAGCTTTGTTTTGACCTCACTCGGCCACTTTCTTACTTTATTACGTGATCTTTCTAAATCTTTAGCACTGCATCAGTTTTTGCATAGTTATATAAACATAGACTTAATTTTCCCTCTCAGACATTGTGGTACGTATCGGCTGCGTTCTTTTAGACGTTTTGTTCTGGTCTTTTTGTCTTGTTATCTTCTTATCAACATCCAGGAAATATTGCAGGGATAGAGGGGAGCTTAATAACATCTTGGTCCTGCAGCTGACCTCTGTTGTTCATTTATAGAACTGTAGTTTAACCTGCTTGTACTCCAGGTATCAGCTAGTGTGGGCAGCAAAGCTGGATTAAGTAGTTGGCTAATCACACACACACACAAGGGAGAAACATGATGGTCTACCGAGACAGAGGCTCTACATGTCTTTCTGGATACTTATTTTGTGTCCCCACATCCGTCAGATGGAACCACTGTTGGTCTCGTAAACATGCCTCCACATTTTTCTCAAACATGCTGAAAAATAGGATGGATCAGAGGATAGATTGTATTCACCAAAAGGGAGTTTCTTACTCTTGTCATTAGACACAGAAATGACTCTTAATGAGTTTTATAATGAGTAGAGACCAAGTGCCAGTTGAAGTACAGCCTCGGACAGTTGATGAAACTGTCACAGATACAGATAGTAAACTTTTGTTTGTGTGGATCCCACTTCAGGTCCCTGAAGTGCATAACAAACAGACTAAAGAACAGCTTTTATCCATAAGCTGTCAAACCTGAAGCTCTGCATAGGAGCGCTGCTGTTTTTCTCACTGTCGCGATGGGCAACATCTACTGGCTGAAGCCTGGACAATAACTACAGTATGCAAAGTCTTATCTACTGATTGTTCCCTTTATGTGTCACTTTTATTATATTTTGTATAGATTTTATGTTTATTCTGTTTTTTTTCTACTATTATTCTACTAGACACTGTCTCAGTGGCAGCTGCTGGAAGTTTGTCATGCATCAAATTTGATGAAAATAAAGTATTCTGATTATGATTTTGTGTTCTGGGACATGTTTCTTAGTTCTGTTCGTTTGGACACAGAAATCATTACACACTCATCATACACCCATTAAACTGACTATTTACCAACTGAAAAAGTCCATATTTGGAGGCTAAGTGGTATAAAATTTGAGTTATGAAGTTAACTATTATCCAGGAGGAACATATTAATCTCCTGCCAAACCTAAGTGCTATATGAAAAAACGCGGTAATGTTTGGTTTACATGCATCGTTGCTTGATAACAGAAGTGTTCTCTTTGCACAGAAAAAGTTAAAATACTTCTTATCTCAGCTTAAATACTAATTTAACGAAATCAAATATTTATGACAAAGAAGGATGAAAATTTCCAGATTTCTAAATTAAAAGTTAACAAGTCAGCATAATGAACTTCAGAGCTGTGTGAAGCTGTGTTCCTTCTAAACACACAGAAAATATCTGACGGACATCAGCCATAGCTTCTCTACATTTGGGGCTTCTTTTGACCGTCTCCACAATAAAAGTCTTGGGGTGATAGCACGTTAAAGCTTAATAAGCAGGTCAGCTCAGTGGTTAAAAGTGTCTTTTTCCACTTGAGAGTGATTGGAAAGGTTAACCCTTTCTGCCCAGAAACTGGCCCTTCAGTCGATTATAATGAGCTGTTTTGATGTCCTGACTGGACAATTCCTTTTATTATAGTCCTAGGTAGGCATCTCTTCATCGCCTCCAGCTTGCTCAAAACACAGCTGCTCGTATGCTGACTGGAAGGAGACAATGTGATCGCATCGCCCCCGTCCTTGCTGAGCGCTCTCTGTCAGTTTTATGATCTAGTTAAAATTTTACTTGTTTTTATAGCATTAAATGGCATTAATACCTGTCTGAGTTAGTTAATCAACATGTTCCAGTCAGAGCCCTGAGATCTTCCATCCAGCTGCTCCTGGAGGTTCCCCATCCCAAACTTATTTCCAGAGGTGACAGAGCTTTCTGCCCCAAAATGGTGCATCTACACATTAGAGTTGCTGAGCCACCTTCTGATTTTAAAGGTCCCATATTATACATATGTGTTTCAGAGACCAACAGCATTGTTTTCAAAGTGAATTATCCCAAATTCAGCCTTGGTCCTTAATTTCAGCCATTCCAAAAGTGGCTTTAGTGAGGTTAATGGCAGTACTACCAGGGGTTATTTATCTCCCTTTCTGAGGTCACAAAGGGAAAGATCTCAGACTCACCCATAGAGCACACATTTGCTGAAAAGTGGAGCAAACAAGTGAGAGAGGTAACAGAATTTCATTGTCGGGCTTCAAACACAGGCTATGAGGACACATATGACTGTTAGAAAACCTTTAGAAAATGAATTTAGCATAATGTGGGACCTTTAAGGCCCTGCTGAAAACACACGTCTTCACGCTTGCCTTTAAACATAGTCAAGCTTGACTTTCTTCTTGTCTTTTAATGGTTTTATTTGTTTTCATTCTTATTATTTGTTTTATTTTTTTGTTGTTTTTATTTCTTTTTTTTCATTTTTTTATTAGTGTCCCTCATTTTGAGCAACCAAAGTTGTCTTAAATGTGGTTAATAAATAAACTTGAACTGCTTTTCGACTCATTTGTTTGTGCCGTGTGGGGGAGAAACTTACCATGTTCATGTAGACATGGCCTAAAAGTTTGAGACTGAATCCTAAAAAAAACATTTCAACGTCGGATTCCTTGTTGGATATGATGGAAAATTAAATGCAATTGTTGTGACTAAACTAGGTGACATAGTGTTCCTCTATGGAGTTATTTTCATGTGTGGTTGCAATTTGCAAAAAAAAAGAAAAAGAGAGAATTATATCTCTGCACGTTGCCGTAAAGCTGGCTTGTTATCTACATGAATGACTGACTTCACTAAACAGGAGTCATATCATTGTGAGTTTTTTTTCCATGTGGTATTCACATTATTTTGGCTACCCCTCTGTACACATTCTGCACATTGCTTTGGCAGGTATGTCAACAGCACAGAGGGCAAAGGAGTGTGTTCTGTATTCTCAGTGTTTGTCTGCTGCAGGTGGCTGTGTGGTTGCATTACAGACCCAGTAAGAGTCCACACTCGAGTCCACTGAGACGCACATGCACATTCTGGCTTTCCATAACATATGAAAATTCCTGTGGATTAGATCTAATTCTTGTGACAGATGGACATATGGTGGTAGTGTGTGTATGCGTGCACATGAGAGAGCAGCTGGGAGCAGTAGGTAAAACCTGCACCCTACAGGCTGCTGCATGGGACCGTTAGCGGACACCTGTTTGAATAACCCCACGGACATTTGATATGTAAGAAGGGGGGAGGCAGGGTGAGACGGGTGGTGGTGGGGTTGGAGTAAGACAGTGACAAATAGAGGAGGAAGGGGAGACTGGGAGAAAACAGCTGGAACAACTGAATGTTTCCGTTTTCTGTTTCCTGTCACAGATTCGTCCGGACTGTTTCCAACAGAGACCACAGAGTTTTAACTTCAGTCCACCAGATTCTTGGTCTTCGTCTCTCACAGTGTGACCGTTTCATTTGACCAGATTTAGGTGCTTTGGATTTTAGCTTACAGCTATTTTTTGAGGATGTAGCTACAATCTTGTGACAATGAGAAAGATGGCTACTCTACCTCCAAATGTATATGTATAAATATAACATTGATGTCATTAACTTGTTCTTCTGCTATTTCTCAGCAGGTCTCCGTGGCGTAGATTTATGGTGCAGGGCCCTCTTTCCTGCCCTCTCTGCCTCCGAACAGTTGAGTCAGATGGCCATCCTTACTGAATCTGCTTCTACCGGAGGCTTTTTATTCCTGTTTCCTTTCCACTGTCACTTACGGACCCATGAATTCTCAGGATGGTGAATTTAATTGAAGAAAAAATTAGGTGCATTTAGTTGGTTTTACGTAGTTAATAAAAATACAGTTACACCAAACCGGACTGATGTGGATTGTGTACTGGATTTGTTTTAACTGGATCATAACTGGAGGACGATGAGTTTGATTGAATTGGACTGTATCTTTAACATCTTTAACATCTAACAGAATTTACTCGGTTGTCTGCATATATTGTTTATTCTGGGAAACCATGGGTTATAGTGGAGCCTGACAACTTAACCAACAATTTTCAGGACCAAATTTCCAAGCTGTTTATGTTTACTTTCATGTAGTAAAATCTGCCTATTCTGATGAAACCAATGTGAAGGTGGGCCGGTTCACTAGAAAGCACCAAAGTTCTGAGACTAACAGAGCCACAACAAGAGCAAGAATGGTGTCTATCAGAAAGTACTGACTCCCCCAAAAGAAAAAGGGGAACATCTTGCTTCAAAATGGAGGCCTCGGGTCAAGGAGCAAGCCTGGAATTGGGCCTCTTTTAGACCTTGTATAGTTTATTACTGTTCTTGACTGGGAGGTGATGCTGCTCATGCATCTGGGTTTTGCTAACAATCCTCCACAGTAACGGCTAACATGAACAGATTTTCTCCATTCACTGTATCCAAGCCATCATGATTCATTCATCATCTAAAGGTTTGCTGGGAAAAACAGAAAAGAGGGAGTCGAGAGGAAACTGTGCCAAAGCCGCAGTCAGACAACAGGTGAGCGGTTACGCTCTCAGGCACGTCTCATTGATATTCTAACCTATTGCACTTTCCCAGAGAGATGACTCCCTTGTGGAAACACTGCCGTGCAGCCCTCCCCCCCCCGGCTTTGATCCTCTCAATGTGAAGCAGATCGCAGGCGAGGCTGGAAGCTAAATCACCAAATAGCATTTTCCTTTTCTCTGCTGATATATAGATCTACTTTAGTTTGAGATCTCTTCCATACTCACGAAACATAAAAACAATAAACATAAAATAAAAACATAACATAACAAAACATAAAATAATTTTCAGTCTGATGTCGGTGGTTTTCAGCTCAAGGTTCCCTTTACGCAATCAGCCTTAAATGAAAATGAAAACAGTGACACTGAGGGAGGGAGCTTCCTAAAGTCATACAGAACAATGGCTTCCTTTCAGGAGACGGCAGGTCAGAGCTCACTAAAGTCTTGAACACAAGGAGGTGAAATTAAGCTGGTTTAAAGCTAGAACCTCTGTTTGGACTGACCTCTGGGTGTTAATTGAGGCACGGGTCACTTCCTTACCCCACCTTGAGGGATGATGGACTGGAGATGTGCGTTTGCCATGGTGCCATGCGTCTTTTCCTCAGGGTGGATGGCATGTTCCAGGAAGAGGGACTGGGTCTATGGAGTCCATGAAGGAAGGAGTAGCTCAGGTCCTGATGATCTGATGATGACCCTGCCTTTCAGTTGCTTTCATTTAATTGAGATGTTTCTCCCTTTCACTAAATATTCTGTGTTAATGTTTACTACTAGCTTTCAGCTGCCAATTTTCTTCCTGACCTTCTAACTCACATGCAAAATATCTCCACACACACACACACTTCTGTGTGTTTAGCTTGTGCTTGTTTTGCTGCTGCTCTTTTACATATTGTTCATTTTCTTGTGTAACTACAGCATCTGAAGTACCTTCAATGCCCCTGGTAGCATGGGAAATCAATCACAAGCACAAGCAGTGTGATCGAGCAGGTATTTACGTTACTATCATGAAGTAAAACACGATACAGTCCTGGCTTTAAATCTAAGTTATTGAATAAATGTAGTCAAAAACACAAGCAGCCTGCCGAGCCACAGTTACCCCAGCCGAAGAATCAAGTATCATCAAAATATTAGTATTAAACACATCTGCCATTCTTCCTGTAAATGTGCTTTGAAATTCAATGACCGAGTATAAAGAGTACTTCTTTGTGTTCTCCACAGGTTTCAAGCTATTTGATCACCTGTGGAATTGATAATGAAGCTGCATCTAAAACAGCTTCCACTCCTCTGAGTAACTGAGCTTGTATTCCCGACATTTTCTTCTACACTAACCAATGAGGAACACAGGACTTTACAATACTGTACTTTGGGTAATAAAGGAGCAGATAAAGATTTTTTCAGAATATACTCCAGATCTTTAGTTCTCCTTCAGACTCATGAGGAGCTTTTGTGTTTCAAATCAGGAAGGATAAAAGAACATGTTAGGCTTCAGATCCTTGCTTGAGGGTTTTAGGAATGAAGGGATCTTTTGCCTTTGGTGCTGATAATCGGCAGCTTCTCTCATTTCCTTTCAGCACAAAAACCTCCTCTGTCTACCTCCATATTCTCAGAGGGAGAGTTTTCACCTCCCTGGGGTGAGACTGAGCCACCTGTAAGCCTGGATTTATACCCAGAGAGGAGGAAACCACTCTGGTCTTTTCAACTTTACCGATGTTGGTCACTTGTAATGTGTGTTTCAGTAGTTCTTCGGTTTCTAACTTTCTTTTCTTTTCACACAAAGAATTAAAAAGTCTTTCATCTACTCAGCCTTAAATGAAAACTTTATTTAACAATTAAAAATTTCTGTAAAAATGATCAAACGTAGGAGTCTCTTTTTAAATTTAAAATAACTTAAACCAAGTTTGGGGGTAGAAAATGACTTTTTTTAATCTAGCGATCCTTTTCCATCCATCCAAAAACTGAAAAAAGATTTCAAAACCTGAATTAATTGTTTGTGCCCCTGACAGATTTCTCCCTAAGATTGTAGCATCTTGACCCACTTACCTAATTTATTAGCCCTCAGTTAAGAACCTTGGGGTAACTGTACTTTCTTTGGATGCTCATGTTAAATTGCTGGTTTGTTCTTGTTTTTATAATTTAAATAATATTGCCAAGCAGAGTCCACTTGTGTTACGATCTGACATGATCTTTCATGCCTTTTTTCCTTTGCATCTCAACTATTGTAACTCTATCTTCACATGTTTAAGTAAAAAATCTCTGTAATGTCTTCAGGTTGTCCAGAGCGCTGCTGCAAGGCTAATTACATCTTCCAAGTATTCACATGTCTCTCCTATACTAACCCAGCTGCACTTGCTCCCTATTCATGACAAAGTGACTTTTATAGTTCTGGTTTTATTAGAGCTCCAATGATCAAGCACCTCTGGAGCTGCCTCCCTCTGGAGCTCCCTTCTCTGGAGCTCCCTTCTCTGGAGCTCCCTTCCTCTGAAGCTCCCCCCCTCTGGAGCTCCCTTCCTCTGGAGCTCCCTTCTCTGGAGCTCCCTTCTCTGGAGCTCCCTTCCTCTCAGCCTGAGAGCCGCAGACTCAGTGATCTCTTTTAAAAATGTAGCTGAAAACGCGACTTTTTTAACTTTATTTTGCTTAGTTTTATTTGTTTTTATGTTTCTTGTGTTGTTTTGTTGTGAAGAACTTTATTTTTATCTTGAAATGTTTATTTACTTAATTTACTCACAATATCTATCCTTATTCATTCTTTCTTTCTTTCTTTCTTTCTTTCTTTCTTTCTTTCTTTCTTTCTTTCTTTCTTTCTTTCTTTCTTTCTTTC